>JAWWEM010000054.1:2255542-2303728 GCA_035582935.1 Ormyrus thymus | reverse complement strand
GAAAGATTTAGAGAAATTTCTTTGCTAATCAAAAAGAATTATATTAATTTGTAGTTGAAAGATTAATGAAGCTATTATAAATGATTTATAATATTGTTTCGAAATTTTAAAGTTATTTTGCAATAACGCAATAACGCAATGAATTGAAAAACCGTATCTGACTTGGAGATGTTTTCTAGGTTATACATACTTTTTCTCACTGAACATCTCAGAAAATTTTGAAATATCACAAGAAAGTAGGCCAAAACATCTACCCATTGTTGCTGTATTATTCGTCTTCTTTCGAACCTATATTTTATCATCTACATGATTTTTCCGCCCTTGAATTTATCGATTTTGAAAATCGTAGAAGCTTGTAGAATTTATCATATCTACAAACTAACTTTCAATGAGCACCGTTAACGTCTAAATAAAAGATCTACGTAAGAAACGAAAAGCATCGGTCCTCCTCGAGCTCTAAAAATCCGTTCCCGGCTAGGTTCGTGGCGGACGAGTGGTCGGCGTGCAGCGTGAGCTGCGGCGAGGGCATCCGGCGCCGGGAGGTGCACTGCAAGATCTTCCTGGAGTTCAGCCGCACGATAGCGAAGCTGCCGGACGACCAGTGCTCGGGCCCGAAGCCGATCGAGACCGAGAAGTGCTCGATGGAGCCGTGCGGCCTGATCGAGAACAGCCTGGCCTATCGCATCGACACCGTAGGCGACAGCAGCTACGCCGAGTCCAGCCTCACGGACAGCTTCAAGTCCTCCGTCTCGGCGGTGTCCGGCGGCTCCTCGGGAGGAGGGGGCGGCGGCGGTTACGAGAGTAATGTGAAGGTCGCGCCCGGAAGCTCCACGGTAACGTCGTACTCGTGGAAGGAGGCTGGATATACTGACTGTAGCGCTACCTGCTTAGGAGGTGAGTTGTTGCTAGAATTTCGAGAATGTACGTTCAGGGTGTCTTGTGGAAATGGCTCGATGCTTTCTTTTAAAGAAAATTTATTGTTACAGACGTTAATCCACGGATACTTTTATACCATTGTATTATGAATTTTAATTTTCTTATTAAATATTAAATCATAAACACTGACGTTTATAGTATTGCTTTTTAATTAAATTGTCAAAGTATTACTTTGAAATATTGATTTACAGGTAACAATACAAAAACTGATTTAAACTTAAATTAATTTTAATAAAAATATAGCTATATAACTCTCAAGTGTAAGTCTTTCAGATAGTACGCGTCTCTATTTTAATCAGCAACCTGTTTTACTAGTCTCGCCCAAAACATTATCGGATTACTTCGATAAATCAATAACGATGATCACGTATAATAGGCTGTGCTTTTTCATGTTACAGGTGTTCAGGATTTAATAATCATCTGCGTAAGAGACGATACGGGAAAAACCGTGGTGCCCCTTTTGTGCACGGCGGAGACTAAGCCGGAATCTAGGATAAGAGTTTGCAACGACCATCCCTGTCCCCCGAGGTAATGCTTCAATTTATTAATATTTTACAGTCGCATCAAGAAGATTAAAAATTCTAAAGTAAATTGTGTTTAGTCAATACTATTAGCATCGTAAATAATGAAACCACAGAATAATGCCATGAATCTTTTATAAAATGTCGACTATCGCTTAGTGATTACTCTCTTCTTTTTACGTTAGATTCAAAAGAAAAATAAGACAATGAAAATATCGGCGCGCTTCAAAAATCGTATAAAATGTTCAATTACACTTGAACTCCGGGAAAATATAAAATACACAGAGAATCTCGACCGGTTGTATTTCCCAAAAGTTTGAGAAGCCAAGCCACGGAGGGTAAACAAGTAAACAGACAAGCCAGTCCGCGGGAAGAAAATCGGGCGCAGTGAAACTAAGGCTCCGACGAATTAACGCCCCCGAACCTCGCTCGCTTGTTTGCAGATGGAACACCAGCGAGTTCTCGGCGTGTATGAAACCCTGCGGACTCGGGATCCAGACTCGCGAGGTTACCTGCATCCACGAGGTGACGCGCGGCAATGGGAATACGGTGGCCGTGCCCAGCCACATGTGTCCGCAGCCGCCGCCCGTCGACAGGCAGTACTGCAACGTCTGGGATTGCCCGGTTG
Source organism: Ormyrus thymus (assembly GCA_035582935.1). NCBI lineage: Eukaryota > Metazoa > Arthropoda > Insecta > Hymenoptera > Ormyridae > Ormyrus > Ormyrus thymus. Next base: position 2,301,643 of record JAWWEM010000054.1, on the reverse strand, counting down.
AGTGGAACGTCGGCAATTGGACAAAGGTATAAGCGCTCGATTTGATGTGGAAACAATTTATTTCCTGCTTTTCGGCTTTCGATCGCGTCCGACTGTCTGTCGAATTGCAACGAACTGCACTGCATTTCCGTGTCAAGAGCGTGTAAAGATGATCACGTCTAATTAAATTTAGTAATTTTTCTTTGCTCTTACGTTTCAAAGTGAATTAAACCCTTAATTATTTCAGCATAATTTAAGCCTCTTCCACTAGAAATTGATGGATATTACAGGAGAACTAGCCAGCTAGAAAATCACCAGTCGGGCACTTACTCATTAATTAATGTTCGACAGGAATCCAGTATTCTATTATAATATGATTAATTGAGGAAGCTGATTAAGCTTAATCACGTTTATAGAAGCTTAAATTAGTTTAGCGTTAAATAACGGGTCACGAACAGCTTTTTTAATCCTACACCGCACATTATTCGAATAAAAATGCATTTATCATCCTATAATATGAATAATAAAATCGCTCTTTGGCGAACCGACTTGTTACAGTGCTCGAAGACCTGCGGGGGAGGCACGAAGAAGCGCAAGGTGTCGTGCGAGCAAATAATGGCCCAGGGTCACATGCAGTCGCGTCACGAGCGCTCCTGTTCATCGCCGAAGCCGCACACCGAAAAGCCGTGCAACAGCCGGCCGTGTAATCAGCTGAGCGCCGGTGCCCAGCCGATAATCTCCAGCAAAAATACGACATTTATTCAGGACGATCCGAATAAGAAGGTGAACCTCGACATCGGCGGTCAAGCAACGATTTTTCAAGGCACGCCGGTCATTAAGATTCGCTGCCCTGTCAAAAAATATAACAAGTAAGTTTTCTCTAATATTAATTTGTGGATTGCTTTGCTTCGTGTAGCTGGCTAGCTCCCTTAAAAGATGGCGAAACTAATTAATGTCCATCTGCCTCTCGTTTTATTGATTACTTATAATGCAAGAACTGCATTATGCAACAGCAAGCAGGCTTATAAATTTTAAATGCTAAAATCGTGGTAAAAATGCTTATAATATCCATTAACTTAATTTATTATCAAATGTCAGTCGTCGAATGAATAAGCATTTATTCTTAAAAACTAAAGATTTTCTCTCAATATTATGAGATGTCTAACATAAATTAAAAATAATTTAATATCGTTCCCTCGCAGAGCTCACATTATTTGGAAGAAAGATCGTAAGGAACTTCAGAAATCGAGGAAACACAAGATCAACAAAAAAGGAGCTTTAAAAATTGTGAACATAAACCTGAACGACAGTGGTATATACACCTGTTGGGGTAAGTTGTCAACGTTGCTCTTTGGGTCGTTTATTTCTTCTATCTAAACATATTTTTCATGTTCTGAAAATCTACCGCTTTTTTTAGTCAAGATTTTAACAGATTTTTGTAACTATAAAAATCCTATATAAATTAATTTTATATGTTTACAGAAGAATCTGAATTATTTAATGTAATACGAATTTTCATAATTTTCATTTTCTAAAATTTAAAAACTTTCTAGCTTCAGAAAACTATCAAAGAATACAAAATGGTGTCATAAAAAAAGAAAAACTTTTATACCATTTAGGATTAAGAAGTTAAATTTCCATAAAAACTCTTTTATTACGTTATTCCTTTATAATGTCGAAGGCCTTCGTATAAAGTTTTAAAATTTAAATTTATAGCCGGACAAACGAATGCAGCAATGAATCTCACGGTGAAGCCGATGCCGCGCGATGTAATGAGCAACGAAGAAGTTTTGCGCTCAGGCAACGCGGTACATCAGCGTCAAGGTGCTCAGCTTAGTTCTGCCCCAGTTAATTCTGGTAAGATTTCCCAGCAGTTTGTCGACTTATCAGATGCAAAAGTATCTGGATCAAAATTCAATAACCGTGAATAAAAGAACTCTTTTCATTGCAACTGTTATTTTAAATCATGAAAAACGATAAGTGTTAAGAAGTCTTTTAAAAATATGGGTAAACTATCTTTTCTCGGTTTCATTGAATCGGCTCAACTCACGATAATTCTCATTTATTTGCTTAACTAAATTTGTTCACTTGTATCGTATTTAGCGTATCGTATATTATTTCTGAGCTTCATAATTTTAATGCACTTTAATATTGTAAGTGTAGATTGATCATGTAGCAAGACTATAATCTAAAATTTATTGGAAAAACCTTTAACATGGTTCAGTGAGCAGCCAGTTATAACTTATAATTTATCGTCGCTTTGCAATGTTCATTATTTCAATATAATTGAAAGACTTTTTCTTACGTTCGATTAAAAAGTAACAAATCCTAAAGAAAATCATTTTCAGTAATCAGATTATTTCCTAATTATATTCTTTTACATTTATTTACAAATTTAAATTAATTATTTATTATTAATTATAATTTAAAATTAATTATGAATTATATTTATTTACAAATTTAAATTAAAATAATGATTTCTTTATAACCGAATGTACTTAAATTAGTAATTAAAAAGCGCATGTTTGACACCTTTTTAAAATGGCTTTTCAATTGGCTTAAAACAGTCTATGTCTCTTTATTAAAAAGACAACCAATTTTACTAATTTAAAATTTATTTAATGTAATTCCAATTTAGTCAATTTAATTAGTAAGCGAATATATTAATTCAGCAAGTTTCGTCTCAGAACCGATTTACGGTATCTACGGCGAGAACACCCAAGAGTCTCGGCAAGAAAGTCAAAAACAGCAGAGAACGTCGACGGAGAAGCCGCGTAGGAAAAAGCAGAAGCAGCAATCCAGTCCGTCGCCCTCCGATTCAACAGGGCAATACGATGATTCTGTGACACCACTTCACCAGGTAAAAAATGTTTATTCGCGAACAGCGATTCTCTCTTTAAACACTTCTTACATCCGTTTGTCCTTTACCGATTCTAATAGTATTAGAATTAACGTACTAATTCTTGCTCTATCTTCTCTACTTTCTCATTTACTAACTGGTGATGGACTCATTAATTTAATGGAATTGGCCGAATCAATAACACTTAGCCAGTAGAATCGACAGCTACGTCGAGCGCCTCTACGCTGATGCCTCACCTCAGTCAAATTATAACGACTATTAAGGTGGGAATCATGATTACATCGATCGTTCTTTTTTTTTACTTAAAGCGGTCTTTCAGTTTATATTTTGAATTTTTTTCTACCCATAAAAATACTATTATATTACTTTTTTATTTTTATATTGTTCATCTAGTAAAATTCATTTTTATTTTATTGATTTTCGATATTTTTCAAACTAGAGCAACGTCATAAAATACTTTATTATCTTTCTACTCTTTTACTTTTATATTACTTATTAAATAAACTAATACGTTCGTTGGATTAGAATTAAATAAATCACCTTGCAATCAAATAGTTATTTTTAACTGTGCAAATAATTGTTTTGTGAATAATTTTTAATATTATCAACAACGGAATGAAAATAAATTTAAAAAAATACCATATATACGTATATCTACATCTGCAGAGCTACTGGCCATTCCAAGATAGGACATACTCAGGGTCCGAACGCAACAGCGGTAGCACTTACTACACTCGTAACGACCCTGCCTCAATGACCACTTCAACGACAACTGGCCACCGGTCGCATATTATGGATGATTTCCCGGAACCAGACCGATTCGATTCTACTCGAACTGAATTTGACTTCTTCCATGGGAATACCGCCATCCCCGACAACACCTTCGGCCCAGACGAGGAACGCATATTTATCGACGATGATGCGTTCGACGCCCAGGAAACAGTTTTTTCTATTGAGCACAAAGACATTTCCAGAATTAACGAGATCACATCTACCAAGCAGCAGCACCAGACTGTTCCCACCGTCACAATGTTAAACTATCAGAACCATCCTACTCATGCTCGTCATCATCACGGCAGCACCGAGGCCCATTCTGGTAGAAATCAACGAGGAACTCACAAGGACGAGATTAAATCTACCCCTAAACCTACGGAAGAAAGAGGGGTGATCATAGAGGCACCCATCATTGTACATCCTCGAAATGAATTAAAGGTATATACCGCTTATGAAAATGGCAAAAAAACAGCAAGACAAGGTTGCAAGGCTACTCGCATGTCGAATCCCTGTTGGTCTGAATTTTTCGGATTACAAAAAAAATGTTTACCAGACTTTTCGGTGGCGTCCTTGCCAGGGCTGTCCGTTTTATTATTTGATCAGTCGGTTTTTTTTTTTTTTGTAGTGTAATTCTGGTCAACGAATTCAATTCTCGCCACCGAAAAATCCAGTAAACATTTTTTTGCAACGTTTCCGAAAATTTCGGACTGACGGATGGTCGAATATGCGTCCTCGAGAAGCCTTGTCTTGGGAAGCAAAGTCCGGCGTTTACCTCGAAGTAAACAAACCGATGCCTTTACCGCCTGAGCCAAGGACCGCTCTGACTGTTACGCGCAACTTTAATTATGAGCTTAATAAAATTTTACCCCTAATATATAAGATAATAAAAAAAATTGCAAAGGAGAATGCCCACAGCAATTCATGGTCAAATTTTACAAGGAATGCACATAACCGGTTTCAGCATGAAGAATTTTTAAAATCTTGAGTATTGAAATAAAAATAGCATTTTATATATATTAAGTAGAAAATACGAAAAAATTTTTTTTTTAATGTTTACTACTAAATGTCGGATGAAATTTTTTTACTTATTTTAAGGAAATTGACTTTAGTTTTTTACATATTTCCCTGCATTTCCCCAGACTAAATTTTATTCTACTATTGATATTTTAACTATCTCTAAAAGATAGCGTTACTTTCATACGTTCTTTTGCATTCTCTTTTTTTTTACAAATCCGTGGGCATCCTCCCTTGTTAGAATCGACAGTTTATAATAAAAGTTATTAAAATTTTTTAACAGCACGAGCAATCTTTCAAAAAAGAAAGCGAAGAGGAAGAAGAAGCAAATTCAACAAGTTCTTCATCCGAGGAGTCATCGTTGAAAATCACAGACGATGATAGTAAACAAACCATGGATAAAGATATTCATGATACTCTCGTTGCAACACTTCCGTCGTCGTCACCGCCTTCGTCTTTCGGTTCATCAGAAGAAGAAGAAATTTCAAAGAACGAGAACGAGACTTTAAGCTCCGAAGTAATGGACAGTGCTACGGTGGCCCAAGTTTCCCGAACCGAAGAGGAGGCCGAAGAAGGTCAGGCATCGAAGCAGCTTACGAAGACGAGCAAGAAAGCGTCAATGGAGGTCGATGCCACGGTGACCTCCAATGTTGAAGCAAATAGCGTGACACCTGTTGTACTAAGCAATGAGGACAAGAATCATGAACCCACTATTGGTTCGGTTGCAGTATTTAGCAAGGGTATGCTTAACGCTGTTTATGGACAAGTTACTTTGCTTTTTTTTTTGAGCTATAAAATAAAAATAATTTCATAACATTTTTTCATATCATTTACGATTTAAATAATATTTATGACTTATTTGCAGCTAAAGATGATTTGATATTTGAATGGGTCACGACAGATTGGTCTAGATGTTCACAAACCTGCGGTGGCGGAGGCTTTCAGGTAAAAAGATGTATATTAATATTTGATAAAGACGTATTTTTAACTTTACTTTGAAGCTAAATAAATTGAAATTTAAAATTTTACCAAAAAAAAAAATCTAAAAAAGACAATATTTTCACAGATGCGCGGTGCACAATGTACTGTTCGTACTGCAAAGAACGATTCGAACACTACGAAAATTACATCGAGAACCGTAATAGGGGCATCGCTGTGCGAGGATGCTGGCTATCCCGTACCCGAAAAAGTGCGACCCTGTGGAGCCGGTAGATGTCCGCAATGGTTCGCAGGCGAATGGTCGCCTTGTGAAACTTCACGTTGCTTTAATTGGAAAACAGGTAATCATTTTGCGCCTAAAAATAATCATTCTCTAATAATATTTGCATTTTATTTCCCGCAATTTTAAAAATGTTTAGTGTTCTTCGTATAATTAATTAACACTCTCAGTAATTAAAAACATTTTGAGATTTTATAAATAAATAATAATTTCACATATTATTTTACGTAGCAATGCAGAGGAGAGAAATAAGTTGTCGGCTAACGGAGGACACAGATGATAAAATTGAGAATTCAACAGTAACAGATCCAAATAAATGTGACGAAGCAATGAGGCCGCCACAAAGACAAGAATGTTACAATGATGCCTGCAAAGGTGTTTGGAGAGTTGGCGAATGGTCATCAGTAAGTATTTTTCGCTAGCTCTTGATCTATTAATCGAACGAATACTTTTTGTTTAATTCTTTATCTTGTACCATTTTACTGGCACCGAGGAAAGAAGTCTAAAAAGTAGTTACATTTTAGTGTTCAGCTTCTTGTGAAGATGACGGAATCAAGTACCGCATTTTACAATGCGTCTGGTTTGGCACTAAGAAACCAGCTGGTAATGCTTGTAGGGACATACCTCGACCGCCAGTTATGAAGACATGTCGAGGACCACCGTGTCCTAAATCTCCTGGTAAAGTAGATCTGCTTAATTTCATGTATGTAGTAACAATTTACTTATTTTAATTTGTGTTTATTTTTTCAAATAATAACTCACACTATTAGATGAAACATTATTTCAATCTCAATTACATCAATACTTTTATTGGTTAAATAATCTGAACTAATGCGTATAACAAGTAATTTATTATCTTATCAATAAAGTATGTGCAATAAAATTTGATTAAAAAAGTCATTTAAAGCAACACGTTAACTTGACGAAAAAAAGTTCATAGCATGAAAATAATCAATAATGATAAAATTTTTTCTTTTCCAGATGAGTGTAAGGATCATTCACAATTGTGTGGACGAGTAAAGTTGATGAGCATGTGCCGCGTGCCTCTCTACGGAAAGCAGTGCTGTAAATCCTGTCACCCAGAGCGCCACTTGTAAATCTAGTCGTAACTTGAAACGGCTAAAAGGATGAAGCGCGAAAAGTAAGAGTCGACCAAAATGAAATTTTCTTACCTTCGTATTCCGCTGAAATACTTTCCGCGAAGTATCAAAGCACGCGATATCTTTTCCGACAAAACGGACAAATTCATTATATAGCTTTTGTGAAAAAAGTTTCGAGCGAAAGTCTGCTTTAAATTTTTTATGGCAGAGACTATTCTGCGGAAATAGAAAATGTTAATTTTTTTAAGTGTTTATCATTATTTTGGCTTGATAGTAGTAAATGATAATGTTTTCTGAAATTAAGTTTTATTAAGATTATTGGAAGATATTTCGTACTCTATTATCGTGTTATACAATTTTGTTATTTGAAGTAAAAAATTTTATTGCAAAAAATTCAATTGTTCGGAAATTGAAGAACTAAATTGAGCATAATTCTTTGTTCTGTTTCTTAAACTTTTATAAAACTAGATTAAGAAATAAAATATCGATAAAAATCAAAAGTAAATTCACAAAAACTTTATATACTGATATTTTATTTAGTATTACACGAAAAGTATTGATTTAATGAAGAAAAGAAGACTTTCGTTCAAGCACGACATTTGAATTGCAAATTATAGGAAACTTTCTCCAATAATTTTTGTGAAAAATGGAGGCTATAAACTATAATCACTAAAAGGACAATTCATTTATCAAGACTGAGAAACTACTTTACCGCATAAAACATACATCCTACGACATTATGGAACGAAAAACCAATCTAAGTGGGCATTCGTATACAAAAAAACGTTGGGTGCACGAATTACAAACGAATCTCGACATGTTCCAAAGAACCTATAAATCCACATAACGGACAAAAATATTTCCTTTCTCGTTACACGTTCGAAATATTTATTACTCTCCTACTACCCACTTTTACGCCGTTCTTTTCGAACTAGAAGGAAACAAATGACGTGAATTAACTTAGGTAACAAATTATAGTATCGTTGAAGAAAACACACACTAAGTGGATTATGCAGAATATAAATATATAAATAAAATTAAATATAAATATATAAATATGAGTATATATAAAATATGCCTATTAAAAAACACCCTCGCGGGTCGAATGTAAGCCAATAGAGTTTAAGCAATAAATAAAATACATATAGGCAACTGTAAGATAATATTTTGTTAAACGAAAAGATAAGTCTGACGAAAGTTCGTTGACGTGCAAGTGTCTGTCGATCGTACGAGTAAGAGAATAATTGCGATCGATCGACCAGCCGATTGTTTCATGTTGATAATTTTATAATGTTAACGTACTTTCGCCATCAACGAATTTGCCTCAACGGGATGGCTTTGCCAAAGTGAACTGAACAGAGGAACGAAGAAGTGAAACGTAAAAAAGTATAAAACGAAAAAATCCATAAATTATGAAAAAAATATCTGCTAGAGAAAGGAAACTCTGCGACATGAGCTTTTTGAATAAAATAAATATTAAAAAACAATTACATGTAATGTCTATTAAAAAGTTTATGTATGTGGAACATTGAATTTTGAATTTCTCATCTCAAAATAAAAAGATTTTAAGAAGAATTCACACTCCATACAGAAACTTGTATTAAAGATGCAATCCACGAATGCGAAAGAAAAAAGTCAAACTGTGTAATTGCACGCATTATCTAGATTCTATTTTGGATAGTTGGCTTTATTCTCCCTGCCTTTCCTCTCTTTCGGACATCCGCATTACAGGGGAAAAACAGTTATTATATTGCTAATATTTAAAGAGTAATTGAGTATCGTTACAATTCGAGTAACCGGAAAATACTGCTGATGTGTATTTTCATGTTTTATTTACTCCAGTCAATCATTCGACAAAGCGGATTTATAAAATATAATGAAGAATGTATCGTGTAGAAGCTTTTTCCTAAACAGCACAAACGAAATTTTTTATCAACTTTAAATGTACACTTTTCATAATGATTATTATAGAAAAAACAATATACCTGTACTTTTGTAAAATTAAGATTATTGGTTTTAGTTAAAACGATAAATTTGATTAAATTACTTTGTTATTGCCTATTTATTTCAAACATATTAATATTAAAAAAAATTATAATTAATGGATATTAAATAATATGCGAAACTTTCTTAAAGAAAAATAAAAATAAAGTATAACTTCATATTTATATCATATATAAATTTAAATCTGAAAATGCAGAAAGTATACATTGTAAATATAATATTTCTAATGTCTTATCACTAAAGTAAACGGAATATATATCGCAGAACTTTTTAGATAATTTTATTCAAACGTTTTCTCAGTGGAATCAGATTCAAACAAATAGAATTTTATTTAATATGTCCCATAACTTTATTATTTTACAGTATTTTAGTTTTAGATTTAGTTTATTATGTAGCATAAAATAGAATTACGAAAATAACAAAAAATTTATATCACGCAATTTTGTTGTAAGAAATGAAGAATAAGGCCATTAAAAACGTACTCACTGTCTATTAATTTTAGTTTTATGATATCTTTTACTTAAGGTACACCTTTACGTTTCAAAACTGAAAAATGAATTTGTCTTGAATGATCAAACAATATGAAAGGGAATGTGAAGATTGCATTTTGATGTTTGATTTTTGTAAGTTAATAAAGCAGATTTTGCAAAAATACCAATGGTTTTTTGTACATAACACTAAATTAGCTAAGACTAAAATAACTAATTATTGTAAGAATACACTCACCAATGTTCGCACACAATGTCCCAAGCGTCAACTAAGCGAGTATTTCTGGAAAGCGAAAAAGTACTTATTACTATTCACCATGTCTATGTAAATATGTAACTGCCTGATCCTCATATGCATATACATACGAATATCATGTATATATATGTATATGTATTTAAAAATATAAACCAACATTATGTCTATGATTTGTTGTTTCATTTACCCTAAAATTATATGTTATATTTTAATATTTTATAAAAATTATAGAATCGTAACTTTTTAATTTTTATATTACTAAAAGTGAAATCAAATCCTATTGATTAAAAAAAATTAATCAAAAATTTTTAATTGTTCAAAATTTATACATGGGGTTTAATCAGAATACGTTAAAATTAATTGTTGATAAAGTTACAAATGATAAGAATAACATTGACTTTTGTTTGGTTGAGTAGCTTCTTTCATATTTTATATTAGAAAACATTAACGTAATAGCAAAATCTGTGGCTTAAATATGTAAAACTTTTCTTATTTTCCGCACATAAAACTAGCTGTAGTATTTATTTAAATTGTTTATAAAAATTATGATTATATAGGTAAGTAAATTATAATTACACTTTTTAAATTTCATATATTTTTATTTTGATGAGTTATACGAAATACAGATAAAAAATTTTTCCATAAAATTACATATATCTACAATTACTTGAAAATACAACCTGAAAAATATAATTATTGCTGTGCTTATTGACGACAATGTTTCATGAAAACATTTGATTACAAAAATGGCTTTCTTTAAAACTAATCTTTATATATATATAGTTTATAAATTATAGATAAAATACTTTAAAATAATCCTATAATTTGATCGTGTAGCTTAGAAAATAATTGACGCTTTTCTGGTTTGATATTGGTGTTAGTTATTAGTTACCAATACCCCAAGCACTAATTATTTCCTCATCATTCATAGGCCACAGTTTCTTCAGTAGCGCCAACTTGATCGTATGTGACCGCACCAGGTACATGTTGTTGGGTTCTCTTTGGTGCGAATAGGAGCCCAAAACATAACTCTGGCATAACCTCGCGCAAACGCACAATTTCAATACGTCTTTTTCTTGCTTTGTAAGTGGTCTGATCTTCTGATAGCCTTCGATAACGTGCCTAAGCATGTCAATCCTCTCGGCTTGGATGAGCATGTAGCACATGCAGATCGCAAGCTCAAAAACGTAGCTGCCCTTGTGCGAATCGCCGAAATCGATGATTGCAGCCACGTCGTCGCCCTGCGAATTTACGATTATGTTGCTCTCGTTTAGATCACCGTGGATAATACCGCTCTCAAGACTGTCGACAAGTGGTAAGACCTTCTCCTCGAAAGCTTCTACGATCTCGTTTACCAGAGCAGCATCCTCTTTATTGTTTAGAACAAACATAAAGTCCCGAATCTTGGGGACAGACGATAGGGTCCAGAGCGAAGTGTGCGTATCATAAGCTGGATGTGAGAATTCTTTCAGAGCTTCGTTCAATCGAGCTGCGAAGGTACCGATATTTTTTAGAAGGCGCGCTGTTGCAGGCACCCTTTGCATAACGTCGCCAGGTCGAAAGACGAGGAGTCGCAGGACGTGCCTTTTTTCTAAATAAAGAATAAGATTTATTAATCATTAAGATTTTAGAAAGAAAATTTCTGAATTCTGCATTTTGATCTGTTGTAATACACAAAACTCGATTTGTATGATGTTTAGTTTAGAACTTTACTCGTTTCAAAAAATAGAATGTGCAATAAATGCGTGCAATTGATTATATTTCTACCTTGATAAAAGATAGTAATAAGTATAACACAATTTTAATCTCGAAATAACTGAATTGATTTTTATCGTAATAGCAAATAGTATTTAATAATCTAGAACAATATTTTTTATAGAAAAGAAATTAAAATTTCGTAATATTCACAATCTTATATATTTCTTTTGAATAATAGTTTTTATTTTTATCATTACTATAAAAGATTACGATAATAATCCAGCCTCTAAATCTTAACCGTTATATTATATACGAATCAATTTATTAAGTAGAGTCACGACCTTCCGAACTTTGATATCTGTTTCAAGTTTTTCACACTCAAGACCTGAAAAAGAAGACTGAATGAATCACCGAAACATCATTTGTTATAATACTCTACTTAATATTCTATATTTATTCTATATATATACTCTAGTTAAATTGACTCGTTTTTATCGTAATTTTATTTTCAATAAACTTTCAATTCTTATGCAGCGTAAAGTTTAAAAAAATTAGAACAATCAATGCAAAATATCAATATCACGAGTAGCTCGAATCAATTCAAACAGCTAATAAAACATTGTTATCCCCTGTGGTAGTATGGTTATCAACGAGACGCGCATCGAAAATTACCTTCCTTGCCGCAGAGCGTCTCCACAGAAAAGTACGATCCATCCTTCTGCTTAACAGGAATCGGGCAGGCAAACTCCTTCTGACCGAGGAAGATGAGCAGCTGATTCTGGGCGTCGACGAAACCGGTCGTGCGGGAATCCAAACTGTTGACAATCTTGAGCACGTAGCCGTCGCGCGCAGGGCTGGCCAGGTGCGGATTGCTCCCGTCCGGCTGCTCCTCGCACTGAACCCGGTAGTTGCGGTCGTCGTACGCGTCCAGCTCGACGATGCTCTTCACCCTGAGTCCGTAGCGCGTCTCCACGAGCTGCTTCGCTTGGTCGGCGCCCAGCTCGGCCTTGATCTGCTGGCCCGGCGTCAACAAGTTCTCGTTGTCAACCGTCATTGTGCCGCGCGAACTACTGAGTTTCGCTTCGCACGTCCGAGTCAATTGTTTGAACGGACTGAGTGAAGCGACTGGATGGGATGATTTTAACTCGGCTCGGCGTTGAGTAGAAGGGAGAATCAAACCAGTGCCTGCGCTGCTGATTTAGACGATAACAATCGCTTGATTGTGCGAGCGCGACAATTGCCGAGTATCTCGCATCTGTATTAGTTTATCTGCAGTGATACCGGTTTTTATCAGTTCAAATATACTGCAGGATGATAACTGCCAGTAAATCTAAAAAGCGGTTTGCGAGATACTGTGGTTATGTGATTGATAACGCAGAGCAGCTCTGTGGAAGTAATGAAGTGATTTATTTAAATTTTGTCAGAAATTAATGGGTAGTTATCTGGAACGTAATTATGAATAGTCATTTTTACGAAAGATAAATTAGCAGTATTGATGTATCTGAATTATTTGTTAATTACTTTTTTAGATACGATTAAATTATTTCAATACAACCTACTGATAAAATGATGATAGTTATTATTTGTGCTTTATTACACTGAAGTATATATTATATATTATTTGATTTCATATTATATGCTTTACAAAGTCTTTCAGAATATTCATGTAGATATATAATTTTATTTCAAAATGCTTTAATTATTGACATTTTATTGCTTTGTTTTTATTTCATTATTCTGTTCGACAGAATTGTTATTCACGTAAAAAGTGTTGAAACAGAACTTACAATATTTAATAGTGCGGTATTTTACAGCATCAGAATTAAAAAATCAAGCCAAAGTCGTCAATTGGAGCGGTATAAAATCCACTTTTAATGGCGCGTTAAATACAACAAAGCTATTAATTATTAATTGCACGAGAAGAGCTTAAATTTAATCGAGTAAAAGAAAATGCTTTTACACCAGAAAATAAACTGTTATCGATTCGACTCTCTGACTCAAAACGTCAACAAACAGCTTGGCATTTAAATTTAAATTCAATAGTAAGCTTTAAACCTCAGTCGACCGCGAGATGTCGCTGGGCGAGCTTGTCGATCAGCTGTGCTCGCGGAAACCGCACCAGGACTCGACGTAACACTCTCGGCTCGCGCAAGACGGAGGCCACGCACGGCGCATTACCCAATCGCTGCGAAAGTCAAGTTCATTCCAAAACATCAGCAACAAGAGCGGTCAGCAGCGGCGCAAGACACCGGGGGTGCCTACCGGTGCGCAGTCGCGACGCACAGCGCGCAGCGTTCTCCGTCGGCAACAGCTGCGTCTTGGCCTCCCTTCCTTCGCCCTCCATGAACGCGTCCGCTGGAGCTCCGCCGTTAAAACTGCCGGCGATGACTCTGCCGAGAGATCGCCGCTCCAGGTAACCGCTCGGGGATGAACGAGCCCAGGCGAGAGTCGAGTTTCTGAGCTTCGGATACCTCAGCCCGGCCCAAGGACGGGCGCATACGCAGCGAGGATGATCGAGCCTACGCGTAAGGGAACTTTAATGATTTTCTCTCCGCGGCTGCCGCTGGCCTCTAAGTTATAGGCTTCCCGCGCGGCGCTTGCGTGCATGTGCCCCCGAACTGACGAATCGGAATTACCCGCCCGGACAATAACAGCTGCCGCGGGGGATATATAGCCGACAAACCGGCGAGACCGGCCGCAGTCGAGCGTTACTTAAAAGGATTTCAGTGTGCCAAAATGTTCAGGATGCCGAGATGGCGATTTTCGGACTGTACGTAATTGTGCACAATGTCTCAAAGATGTATTAAAGCAATAAGTGTTCTTGCGTTGAGGCGCTGTCAGCTACCGGCATAAAGTTTCTTTTAAACTCATTCGTTCCTTCATCAAGTGATGACTTGGACAGATAAAAAATTCTTTTGTAAATGCAGAAAAATTTCATGCAAAATTCTGATGTCGACACTTATGCCGCTATCCCTGATGCAATTCACTTGAAAAATACTATTTCTATTTTACATTCGAAACTTGTTTAATTGTAATGAAATAGCTTGATTTTAATTTTTTAACGTAAACTGTAAAAAAAAATTAATAGCAGCATAAAAAAAAATTTTACGATTATTGCCTTGTCGTTATGTAAAAAATGCTAAAGTAATTTGGAAAATTTACTAGAAAATAGACATAAAAAACGATTATTATTTTTGGCAATCTAACTTCTTTATTTTAGCAAAATAAATAATTGAAAATAATTTTTATTTTCAGTAAAGGTGGACACTCCCGATAGCATAGAATATTCCTACTTTCCGATGACAAAGTCGCACATAAGCTTCAGCGTTAAAGCGAGGCACGATGTACGAGTATGTCTAAGGACGAGCCTAACCGAGGACTCGGATGCTTATGAGGTAACACCCAGTAATAGCACGAACGTTTTTTCTTGTAAATAATCGAATGCCTTCAACCTTAGATCATAATAGGAGGATGGGGAAACACGATGTCGGCGATCAAGAGGAACAAAACGGAGCCGGATGTTGCAGAAGCTGAAACCCCGGGCATCATGAGCGAAGATGAAATTTCATTCTTTTGGATACAGTGAGTATTTATCAACTCATTTACGGCTCGTCAATGTTTGGAAGCAAGGCGTGCTTTTAAAAATAGTACGTTATAAAATGAAAACTGCCAACATAACTTTGCCAGAGCAGGGGTGTCTAATTTAATATTTATGCATTAATTTAAAGTGTAACGTATGTAAACAGACGAAATTTTAAAGCAAGAACCAGATTGGTTTTCTGAAGGTTTTGCACCAAATTCGACCTCGAATCGTTTAAAATTTTTCTTTCCTCTCCCCGAAATACAAAGGCTCCAGTTTCTCCCAATCAAAACAAACATTACTGTGTCGAACATATGTATTTTCTTCAACGTAACAAACAATTGAAAATGAAACAAGAACTTTAAAATAATAAAATCCTTTAAAAGATCCGTATATTTGTTATATTTACTTTTAGTTATGAAAATATTCAGGTGTTTTTAAACTCGAATTTCCCTGCCCTTTTAAGGAAGCTTCATATCATATTTTCGTCTTCTTTTTTGAAAGTTACTTTTCTGCAAAAGACGAGATCCATGATCCGTTGATTGGATTATTTACTTGACAGTACATAAACTAAAGTGGGAGTTTTATACATTTCTTTCTTACTTGACCCTACAATTTTTTCTTAAGAAATATATATGAATTAATGGCATTTATATTTTGTATCAGAATACAAAATATGTATAATAAGATTTATTTTAATAAAAAAACTATAAAATAAATTCATTTTTAAATAAAAGTTAATAAATTGTTTATAGATGGTCCTGTGATGGTCTAATCACTGTTGGTCACGAGGACGAGGATTCACCTTTTTTAAGTTACTGTGATAAACAACCCTTTATAATTAATTATGTTGGTGTCAGCACTGCGTGGGGCGCAACTGGCGAGTGGATACTAGATGGTAAAACGACTAAACTTCTAATTCATATTGCACTCTTTACATTTTTGTTAAATGTATCATAAATTAACACTTTCGTCAAAATAATAGAAAAAAGTTTATAGTTGCTTCGGGACTTCAAAATTATTTGTTAAGAAATATATATATAAAACTCAAACAGAGCAGATTTTGGCTCAGGTGAGCAGTGGTTTATTTACATCGAAGTAAACGCCGGGGTTTATTTTGAACGAAAATAATCCTAATAATTCTACCCGGGTTTACACCATTTCTCTTTCATCGTATAAATTAGGATGTCTGAACGGTCCCGGAGCGGCTGAATTGCTTGAAAACTATTAAAACTACGTATTATCTCATAAAAATGTTCTCAGCAAGAACTCTTTACAGTTTGAATAATTAAAAACATCTGAATTGAGCTGCAGGATGCAGCATGACTGCAACGGCAGTGCGTCCGCAACTGCTAGAAACTCTCCACTACTGGGTCGACTACGAGCCCTCGATAGGTCTACCTCGCGGAGCGGTGACCGCTCACGATGACGGCCTTTACATCGGACGATGCCGGCACAAGCAGACGGTGACCCCCGGCGGCGTGCGCTCGTCGAGCTGCTGCATTGCCTGGGGCGGCGTGGCGCACGAGAAGAACGAGTTCCAGGTGCTGTGCAACATCGACATCAGTTGGGTGAAGAGCTCGAAGGGCGCGGTGCCGCTTTACGCTCTGCCGGTCGGCGAGACCGAGGATGGCACGGCCCTCTTCATCGGCCGAGTGATGCACAACGACGTGCCCTACATCGGCAAGGTGCAGCCCAACCACCAGGTCTGCTACATACCTTTGAACGGGCAGGAGGTCGCTTACTCCGATTACGAGGTGCTCGTCGTCAACGATTTTCCCGCCCGCGAGTTCGTCGGCAGATGAACAATCAACCGAAAAGTATCGGATTGCCTCCTGTGATAATGGAATGCACGGGGATAATAAAACGACTGCGGGGCTGGTCTGAAGCTCGCGCAGGCTCGATTATCATTTTACTCGGAGAGGTTCATGTATTTTGACTAACAAAGTGTTTTTATTGCTTTGTGTTGTAGAATATGATTTTTTTGTGAATGCGCGTTATTTCGATGTGATGTAATAACGCAATGTACTTCGTCGCAAGTAAGAGTATTTATTTTAACAGATTATAGAACACGTGAAGATAATAATAAAAATTTTTAACAAAAAGAAATTTTGCTTTTTATTTTAATCTCAATTATTCATGAAAAAAAGAAATTTTAAAATAGTTCTAATTTATAAAATTTGTTATATTTTTTTTTCTCACATTGTTTGATTTTCTTTTATTTTTTAATATAGTCGCAAATAATTATGAAATCAATTTTTTGGCTTTTATATGATAAAAAATATTGACAAAAGGTATTTAAATAGAACTTATTTCATATTTCATAACTTATGAAAATTATGAAAACAAGTTAATAAAAAATAGAAAGAATTGTATTTTAAATACTGTAAAAATAAGATTAGTACCTATTTACACATCACTTTTTTTAATCTAATTTAAAGTCATAAATGTAAATGAAAAATTTTCGTAATATATAAATCTACACTTTTTAATGTCCTTTTCGATTTCGAAATATTGACGAAATATAATTCAAAGCTCATCTAGCTAAAAGTATAAAATAAAACCCATTATTAGTCGATAAATAGATACTTTTTATAATTAAATAATAACAATTATTGCATTTTGAATTTACCTCATCCATGTTCAATTCTACAATGGCTGGAGAGAAGATTTCCTCAGGACTATCTTTAATTTGCATTTCCTGCATTTCCTGTTCTTCCATATTCTTCTGCATATCCTTTTTAGGTGATGCGATAGAAACTTTAGTAGGTTTTCGAGATATTTTACTGATATTGCTAAATTTACACAATTCAAAAAGTTGATCTAACTTTTTAAGATGCGGTTCAGCTTTGATTTTCAAATTTTTTGGCGGTACCAAATATTGTTCTAAGTAACTGTTTAAAGGTATTAATGCGTTATTTGGGTTTAGCGCTCGATCGGCAATAGCGTTGTATTCGTATTGAGTTCGTACATTTGGAAACATTCCTGGATTCAAATAATCTGGTTCACTAAATTGCATAAAATGAAAATATATATACAATAAATTCTTGATTAGACGACTCTATTTTTGCTTTAAAAATACTTCTCACGTTTTCAGAAAGACATTTTATGAACATGTAAAATATTTTTAAGCTTACCCATCAGAAATAGTCATGGAATCAATAAAATTATCCAATGCTTCTATTTTTTCTTTATTTAAAGTTTTATCGAGATTCTTAATTGGCTTTTTTTCCACAATTCGTAAATCTTCAACGTAAGGCACCTCCAAATGTACCAAACACTAATGAAAAACGAATTCATATATACAGTTTGGTTATTTTTATTAAATAGAGGAAAGCATTCATCTTACCCACACATTGTCATCATCTATTCTTGGAAACAGTATACCCATTTTAGGAAGGCAATTTAGTTGATAAACCTTTCTAACGATAGCTACATATTGTTTATCAACCATTGCTTGAACAAGACTGTAAAATGCTGCTGAATCTTCCTATAATGTACATAAATTAACAATTATTTTTCAACTTTTTAAAAATTTTTTTAAAGACTAAAATTATATGACTAAAACTAAGATTAAATAAATTATATTTAAAAATAAATCTCTTAATAAATTTGGTAAATAGAAAATATGGTCATAAAAGCTATAAGTTTAAGACTTATGTACATATTTTGATCAAATGATAAAATCTGCTCACATTAGATGCAGGTGTAATGATACGAGACCCAAGTCCTGTCCAATATTCAAGTTTGACTTCATTTTGAGGTGCAAAACCATAAATCATTATTCCCTTATAAGTTCCAGTATATTTCATATCATCCTCATCCTCCCCTACAAAATGTATTTAATTTTATAAATATTTAATTTTTTTTACGTATGATACGATTTTAACATACCAGAAAAGGGTACATATTTTCCACCAAATTTATAACCATTTATAATATTTTCTGAACCTATTTCATTTCTATGAATGTCAATTGTTAAATTTTCTTTTACAACACGAGTTGTATCTTGTTGATTGGCATCATTTAATGAAATTGCAGACTTATTATGTGTTTGTAATTTCCATGAACCACGCTGAGAAGTTTCATTTACCTGAAATAACATATTTATATTAAAATAAAATAAGTTAAGCTATATAATAATTAGATTATTAAAAAAAATGAATCCATGAATTTTTTAACTTTAATATAAGATGCACATGGAATACATAAACCAGCATATTCTAAATCAAATTTCCAAGCCATTGAATTGGTAGGTGGTGGAACATAAAATCTTCTGGTTTCTATAAAATCATTTATTTGTTCATATTGACTTCCAGTCTAAAAAAGTGATTTATTATTATTTTATAGAACATCACACAGTTATTACTAAATATTACCTCTTTCATAACTTCTAAAACAAATTTCTCACTAGGAGAAGCAAACTTTTCTTGCCATTCTTTGTCATTAAGTGGATTTTCACCCCTGTAAAAATATATAATAACAATAATAAGAATAATGATTTAAATAACTTTAAGTGCTTACACAAATAAAAGATGCAGATTTTCATAATTTTTTAAATCATTGATTATAATATCAGGATCATATTGCTGAATACTTTCAGCATCTTCTTTAAAGTTATTGAATATAACTAAAAAAACTCTGCTCTCTGGGTCGCTAAAATAAATATATATTTATTAAAGTATTTCATGATTAACAAATAAATATTTAAGACACTTTACGTACAATACTTGTCTTCTTACAAATTGCAAAGCTACGTGAAGTGATTCAATCCAATTACAAGGATTATCTGAGTATATTAAATCATTCACATACTTTACCATTTCCCAATTAGGTATTAACAAATTTTCATCATATAATTTTACAAAATCTATATTTTCAGGATTATCTGTTTCACTTCCCATTGTTATTAAACCTATTTCATCCTTTGGTTGCAAAAATATCTACAAGATAAAATTTACATAAATTATTATATTTTATTTTTATTATATTTATAAAGCCAGCGTTAAAATAATTAAATTTACCTTTTTCTCAATCAAAATTTTTATACAATATTTTGCTTTATCTATAAAAGGTTCTTCCTCTATAGAATTCAATTCAAGACTTGAAGCACCAACATTAGTAGTTATTATTAAAACATTCTGCAAAATTTTCAAATTATTATGAATATGAATAAAAATTGAATATAATTTTTACTAACCTTTTTTTTTGGCGGCATTTTCAATGCTAATGTATAGTAATCAGTAGTTTTTTAATAACAAAAATAATGTAGAATTATTCACGTGTTTAAAACAATCTTAGTATGGCATAGAACATGCATACATCCCTTAATTTGTATAAGTTTGTTAACAAAACAAAACTACTGACAGTTACAATAAATAACATACAAAACCAATTTGAATATCAGCTGATATTTTATATTCTGCGACAAGTTGAAACTTGAATTCGTGGTTTGTAATCACGTGACTTGACATTGGACAAATTGGACAAAGAATGCATGTATATACATATATTTATATATGTTAGCACTTGTCAGGTTCTGTGCATAGGTGGCTTATTTTCTTTATTATGAAAAAATTAAAGTTCATGTAATCTTTAACATATTTAATATTTTAATACAAAATAGTTCCATTTTTTTAATAAAAATGATATTTCAGTCATTAATAAAAATAATAAAAATCTGAATGAAAGTTCTATTTATTTACATTTTTCTAACCTTGAATTTTTGTCAAAAAGTAACATACTTTAATCATTTTTGTTAGTTTGAAAATGTAATACACTTGTTGTTATTAAAAATGAGTGAAAATACTGATGATTCTATAAATGAATCAATTCTTTATGAAGTTTTGGAATATTTTGCACGAAAGCAAGAACCAGAATTAACGGTATTTTAATTAATTCTATTTAATTTTATTTGTTTTTTAAAAATGATAAGCAATATAACATTTTATTATAGAAGTTAAAAAATGACTCTGTAGTTTTACCAACCCCAGGAACAATCAAAAATGCACTACGATACCTTAATAATCGGTATTCTTTACCAGAAATTATTTCTCAACAAATTAGTTATACATTACCTTGGAAATTCGCAATAGGAGACAAGGGACGCATTCTTGCTGTTTTGCAAGAAAATATAATTGAAATTCGTAAATCAAAAGATGAATATTCGTCTGTAGTAGGAAAAGCATCAGGTATTTTTCATTTCAATTACTAGAAAATATATAATATCTAAAGTGTAAATATTCTAATTTTATACTTGAAAAGATAAATAATTTTTTTTTATTCTTGTAGTTCCAAAGGATGCTTTTCCACAATGGCGGAAACTTGTATGGAGTCCAGATGGTTCAATACTAGCTTTATCATCTAGTAATGGATACGTATCTTTTTATAATTCATTTGGAAATAATATTTTTAATATTAGTCCTAAATCAGTTTCTCAAAATCCTGATATATTGGAAGCTGGTGATGCTACTGCATCAATTATTTTTAAGAAACCAAGAGTGAAAAGTGAGAAGTGGGACTTTGAGTTTATTAGAGTCACTTATAGTGGATTACTGAAATCATATTGTATTTCTGGAAATGCGTTTAGTGAAAATCATGAATTTTCTTTTGGAAGCTTTTATAGAAATGGCGTTAATTCTGTCTCCTACAGTGACAAACATAATTTATTTTTTGTTGCTGGAAATAGTGTTAGTCAAAATTTAGCTGTAAGTATCAATTCAAAATAAACTTTATAATTTATTTTTTTTATACCAGATTTTCGTGACTATTTATTTATTAACACAAGTATTATTTATCGTTTTAGTGTACTGCTTCTCAAATAGGTTTGACATGTTGGCGAACATTAAATGATCAACCATATTATAAGCTGTCTGTTGCTTCTCAAGATAATGAAATTTATAAATCACACTTCTCAATTTGGAATTTCATTCCAGTAATTAAAAATCGAACCCAGTCAATAATATTTAAAACAAGTATTTCTCCAAATCATCAGTTAATATCATGTGTTCACACAGATGGTATTATTTCAATCTGGAGTTTACCTACATTAAAATTTCAAAAACAATGGAAACTTATTGAACAGCCTGACTATAATGTTACAAATCCTTTAAAATCTATGAAATTTAAGAAAAATTTGATAAATATATCAGAATTTCAACCATTAGATATTGGATGGTGGTCCGATAATGTAAGTACACTTTTATAATAATTAATTATATTTTTTTTTAAATTCATAGATTTTATTTTAACTAGTATATTTTATTTATTTCTAATATTATATTATTATTGTTTTTTAGGCTCTGATAATAGCAAGATATTCTGGATCTGTTTCCGTTTGTTCAATAAATAGTTTGAAAAATCTTTTAGGGGCTAGCCCAGAATTTTTCTATAATCATCCTCAAGTAGCTGAATTACAAGAGGGAAAAGGATTTTTATGTTTGGATTGTGAAGTTTTAGTGACTGGAACTAAAAGAAACAGAGAATCAAATAGTGAAGGTCAAACTTTGGGTACATTTTTTTGTATTATAAAATAGTTTTTAAGGATTTCTCCCTGATTACATCTGATTCTGACATTTTAAATTCCTAACATTAAATTTTAATATAAGACGATAAAATTTCGAAAACTGCAATTTTATATTTATGCACCAATAATACACCTAGGCCAATCCTTTATTTTAATAATCAATAAAATTACAATTTTTTTTAGAACTATCATCAGACAGTGAGAAAGAGGAAGATGAATCCAAACCTGTGACAATTTTAAATTACACAACGAATTTGATGCAAAGTGCTTTATATTCTATAACCGATATTGAAAAGTTTCAACCTAAAAGAAAAAAATCAAAAGTGTTTCATAGAACTTACCGACTTTTAGGTCTTAAAAGCACAACACCAGAAGAACTTTATTCTAGAAAAATTGAAATAGAGGTAAAATTAAAATATGAAAACAACATTTATTAGTAAGACTTTTATCCTTAATTTTTATATAAAATTTCAAAATTTTATTTAGGAATATGCAGAAGCATTAGCTCTGGCTAGTACTTACAATTTGGATCCAGATTTAGTTTATCAGACACAATGGAGAAAATCTGAGTTTTCTATCAATGCCATTCAAGAACATTTAAGCAAAGTAAGCAAGAGATCATGGGTTTTAAATGAATGTATATCTAGAGTTCCTGATTCTTTAGAAGCTACAAGAGAATTACTTAATTTCGGACTTCGAGGTGCCAATTTAGAAACTTTAGTTGCGATAGGCAAAAAGGATGATGGTAAATTTATTTCTGCAGATTCTGCAGATTTTAGCGATGATGACGATTTAGACGAAAGTAGTAATCAGTTAAAAAAGGTAATCCAAATTAACTATGAATATTAATGTTTAAAGTTTGATATCTTTAGCTTATGAATATAACAAAATATTGCATTTTCTTTTAGATGCAAAAAATTAATCAAACTCTTGAAAAAGTTGATAAAGATAACTTAAAGGAATCACAAAAAGAATTAATTAGATTTAGAAAGAAACTGCTTGATCTGTTGGACAAGTTGCAAACTTATGAAATTATTTTAGAATCTTCATCTAAGTTTGACAAAAAATTTTATGAAGACTTTAGACAGTTATCACCAGTTGAAAATGCTATCAAGTATGATGATTTATTTTCTCTAAAAATGATATATTTCTAATGTATAATCTAATAATAATAATTTTAGGTTTGCTAAATCTGGGAATTGTCAAGGAGTAGAAATTATGTTCACCTACTACGGAGCCAAGCTGCTTGCACATTGGTTAATTATTATCAGTTTTTTCCCCGAAACTCTAAATCCAGAAAAATATCAAAAACTTTTACCAGAGTGCGACATTGAAGGTCGTTTATTTTTACTGTATCAGCAAGAATTGCGACCAAAAGACTGGGTCGAAAGAAATACGTTTGCAGATATAATTAATAATGTGGAAGAAGATGACGTAGAATTTATTTACGAGAACAGAAAATCACTGATAATTTACAGGTAATTCCTAAATAGACATAAAATATGAATTTATTTAAAAATTTTCCATTTATTTTTTATTTAATAATTCTTAATTCATTTCTTAATTCATTGATTGAATTTGCTTTTAGAAATAAAGAACTTACTCAAGATCTATTACGAAAATGGTATATTGATCGAGCTTACGAAATTGAACGGGACTCTCGTTTAGTAGATAATGCTTTGGCATTAATAAATATTGGCAAGTCTCACAATATAAATGGATTGGAACCTCTATTATTTGAATTAGAGACATTAGATGACCTTGTATATAAAGTCGGACTTGAAGATTTATCTTTGACGGAAACGGAAAAATTAAATGATTTAGAAAAAGTAAAACTTTTAATGATGAAATCAGACGAGAAAAATTTCGTAATAAATATTAAAACGATGCTACTACCTTATTCAAGGCGAAGAAAACGCTATATCGTAAGTATTTCAGTGTTTATAAAATTTATTTACTTAATAAGTTGAATTTTAATAATTTCATTTTTAATCGTTTAATAGGGTGATACATTAGAAAAGGATTTGCTATATGAATATTTAATATATTTGAGCAAAGATGATCTTACACTTCCAGCTAAATTTTTTGAATGTTTAAAAATTTCTTTCGATCCTGAAATATTAGATACTATAGAAAGTGTAACTTCTTTAGCAGTGGATTGTATTTATGCATGTACTAATACAGAAGTGTATGCAAAAGCAAAAGCTATTTTTGATGCTACAGTAGCTTATGCAAGTGGAAGAGAGGATAGCTGTAAACAATACAATGAACTTGAAAAAGAATTAAAGTGCTTACAATTACTAAATAAGTATGAAGTTCAAATTCCTTTTCATAAAATCAAAGAGAGCAAAGAAAATGCGTCAGATGCAAAAGCACTTTTAGTCCAAATGAGTGAAAACTTGATAAATATGTATTTATAAATTATTACATTATACTAAAATAATATAAATTATTATATTATATTAAAATAATATTTCATTTTTTTAAATATTATAACTTTTGCAGATACTCTCAACCAATAGAAAAATATTGGTCTCAGATGTTAAACGAAATGCTTGATATACAAGAACAGGCGTTCAATTGTCTTGATATTGAAACTTGCTTTGAAATAGCTATGATAGCAAGACTAAAATCTGGCTCAAAAATTGCTATTCAAGGATGCAGTAATTTAATCGAAATGAAAAAATCAGGAAGATCTCATATTAAAGTTTCTTATGAGAGATCCATTGATTTTATACTTCAAGCAAGCAACGATTATTTTGATAGATGCAAAAAACTTACAGACCCTGACATGGAATTAGCAAAGTACATTGCAGACTTATTTAAAAAATATATTATTGATATTAAAATTATAATTTTTTAAATTATTTTTTTAGGGAATGTCTACATTTGGTTAGCGATGATGACGATCGTATTAAGGAAGAATACGATTTAATTGAATCATTGCAAATCTTAAATGAATTTAATATTCAAATTTTACCTCTTCAAGTGAGAGCAACACGAGATAGAATAAAGCTAATTGAAGAATGTTTAAACAGTCGTCATGATGCTTACAAAAATAAACAGAAACTATTAAACTTATCAAAATATTTAAGAATTGAAAATAAAAATAGTCGGTCAAGGGAAGGAAAAGTCTTAACTTTAATAGCAAAAAAGGCATTTGAAATGAGAGACTACAATTTCAGTTCTTCCATCGTAAAACAAATGATGGACAGTAATTATCAATTAGCTTGGAACGTGGCTTTAGATTTAGCTCATTGTGATGATTTTAGTGATTTACAATTCCGGCGAAATTGCATATGGTTTGCAATTAGTAATGGACCAAGTGAAATGATAGAAGGATTGATGAAACGCGCCAATTTATTACAGATTCAAATTTTAAATTCTGACTTGGAAAAGTGGATACCATCAGAAAACGAAGATATTGAAAAAGAAGAAGAAGAAGACAATACAGATAGTGATCCTAATGAAGCATTTAGCACGGTAAGAAATTTATTGATTTAGCTTTCAAAATCGTAATTATAATGATATTTTTTTATTTGTTTTAGCCTTTAACTGAGAACAAAGAATTTGTTCCTAAAATTGTACAAACTTCTACTGAGTTGGTGAAAAGCTCAGCTCAAATAGTTACAAAATCTACTTTCGATTTAATAAAAAATGCTGGAAATAAAGATTTTTGGAAATCAAAATTAAACTTTAACTTTATTGAAAATTCACCAAAAGTGGTTGCAAATGACCAAATAATAGAAAAGAAGAGTCCAGAGCTATTACCGAAATTGCCTTGCTTTTATGAAACTTTGCATGAAAATTGTGGCATAAGTGATCTAGAGACTAAGTATTCTAAATATTCTCAAGACGATTATAATGCCAAGCTAAAACTTTGTCAAGCTTTGCTACGCATTTCATTACTGAGTGAAACTTCCTCATATGGTGCAGAAGTTAGTGATGTTAATCATTGTATGTATAACATTATGCTTCCAAATAACATTTTGAAAAAATTTTAGCCTTACTAATGTATTTTTTTATTTTTTTTAGTACTTTTAGAGTGTGCTGAACATACGGTAGCGGAAGACTGTACTCTGGGTTTGAGTTATTTATTAAGTTTACACGATTCTTATTTTACAAATATCAACGACCTCTTTAAAAATTTGCCAGAAAATGAATTATATTCACAAATATTAGCCTATTTTTATTCTATAAAACTTTATTCAAATGTATATTCAGATTTTAGTAAAGTATTCTTCTACGACCCGATTGAGTTAATTCAAAATATGTCAAATCTTAGAATAACAAATAATAATGACTATCAAAAAACATTAAAAGAAGAAATTAATTCCCTATTACACAATAAGAATAGTAATAAAAATGAAAAGAAGCCGTTTGTGGTAGATAGTCTGAATGATAATAAAGTAAACCTAGAGCCTACTTTAGATTATATTACTCAATCTGAAAAAGTTGATCAATGGGATAGTTGGAGCGAAAATGAAGATAACGTGGCTACAGCAAAAAATTCCAATGAGACTCAAATAGATGGAAAACAAAATCTGACGTTAGATTATGTTCCTCAATCTGAAGAATTTGATCAATGGAACAATTGGAGTGAAACTGAAGATAATATGGAAATAGCAGAAAATCCTAAACATACTCAAGTAGATGAAAAACCAAAGCCTACATTAGATTATGTTCCTCAATCTGAGGAAGCTGATGAATGGAATAATTGGAGCGAAAATGAGGATGCTGCAATCCCAGAAGAGAATTCCAATCAAACTGAAGTTGAGGAAAATCGAAAAACTACATTGGAGTATATTCCTCAATCTGAAGAAGTTGACCAATGGAATAATTGGGGTGATGAATGGGCAGAAACATCTAATTCTGTAAATGATATTACTGAATCTTTAGATTCACTAGAGAATAATTTAACGAATGAAAAACGTTATGAAATCTTCATCGAAGAATTTTCTAAAATTCAAAATATAGATGATTATAAAAAAGTAAAACAGATATTGATGAAGTGGCCAAGTATTAATAATTTGAATACTGATGATGTAATTGATTCCAATTTAGCTTTAAAAATGATTATTAAAATAACAGATATAAACACAAATAATAGTGGCAAGGATGAAATTTTACAAGAAATCAAAGAGTTTTTGATTGAGGAGCTAATTCCTCCAACTGTAAGTGAAATTTAATTTTGTCATATACCTTCATTTTAAATAATAATGAACGATAAATGATTTCAGATTTTTATTAAGTTTCTTCAAATCAAGGAAAATATGTTTGCACCTGAACAATTGGTTTATTTACAATTATGTTCTAAAGATTTTTCACTTCAACAAAAAGCTGTGAATTACATAA
Source organism: Ormyrus thymus (assembly GCA_035582935.1). Lineage (NCBI taxonomy): Eukaryota > Metazoa > Arthropoda > Insecta > Hymenoptera > Ormyridae > Ormyrus > Ormyrus thymus. Next base: position 2,273,791 of record JAWWEM010000054.1, on the reverse strand, counting down.
AAAATAATTACAAAGTAAGAAACATAAGCAAATATATTTTGAATTTTAATTATGAATTCTTCATGATTAATATTTTTAATTTTATTTTTATTTTTCAGTCACTAACATTAAACACAGTAATTTTAGAAGAAATTTTTTTTAATAACTTGACGTCCTCATTCAGTGTGAGTCACGAGCTGTATTATCGAATACTAGAAGAAGTTTTCGTTAATCGGACTCTACCAGAAATTGAAGCGAATGTTAAATTATTAATCGAAAATTTAGTTGAACAAAAAAATATACCTCATGCAATAGCTTTATTAAATCAACTTGAGGGTATACCATCACCTTTAAGTACATATCAAAATTGCTTTAAACTTTTATTAAGGAAGTAAAAGTAAAAACTTAAATTTGTAAAATATTTATCGTGTCGTAGATATATTGTACAAACATATGTATTTATAATAATATTCAGATTTAATTCTATTTTTAAAATGTTAAATAATTACAGTTTTTGTACATCGTACTATACTTATGGAAAATATGAATAGCTTAATAGTAATAGAATTCTTTATTGCTATGTTTAAATAAACTTATATTTGTAAATATTTAAATATTTGCAGTATTCTTTTTATTTATAATTTTAATTTTAAACCATATATCAGTTAATCAAGTAGCTCCTCTTACGATTTTAATACCATTTGTTACGATTTCAGTACAAAGTGCGCAATACTGCGCTATGATACAATCTTTTCATGTGAAATTGGAGTACATCTATAAATTTCGAAAATAATGAAAATTTACAAACTATTTGACCTACTGCACTATTTCGAAAAAAGTATGACTTTTTTCGAAATTATTATTTCCTCCATTCCATTTAAAAAAGGAAGAAATCGATTTTTTATTTTTATCCAAAATTCGAATTGGGCCCATCAAGCCAAGAGAAAAAAAAATGTATAGATCTCAGGATTCGGGACTATCGACAGGAATGAAGTTCCTTGGGCTTATTATTTCCACTATACATCTATTATACAGATATTATTTTACGTCGAGTTTATTTTAAATAGATTTTTTCAATATTTTTACATCACTTGAATCAGCCGCGAACCGATACACATTCACACAAGTAAATCGGTAAGCGAATTAGAGTAGGGACTTACATATTTGGGAGAACATATACATATAAACTATACTACAGTATTACGCTGTATATAATACAGTCTATATTGTATAAATATAGAGACGCGCACGTTTAGAATTAGAGGCCCAGAACCTTTCGTTTCACAAATTCTACACTTCATAACGCGTTACTTAAGTTTCAATTATCATCAAAATTATTTTTTCTTGTGAATTTAATGATATTATAGTCAAATGCTTATAATTGGAAAAAACCTTAATAATTGTTAGAACATATAAAAATTTGTACCTTGATATTATTGATGCTGATTGAGTTGATTTTATTAATATTGCTGACAGCTTTACTTGTCTCTTAGATTAAGATAATATTGAAATTAACAATCACTGCTGTTTAGTTACTGTAAAAATTTCTTATTCGATCATTTTCATGTCCTAAAGATGACCCATTTAGGATCGAAATGTTGGCCGAATAAAAAATGTTTGTACCCAATTAGACAGCAGCGACCGATAATTTCAATCCTACCTTCTTTATCAGGTATATTTGATTCTTTTCTTCACAAATTAAAGAAGTCTTTTTAAAAACATTACTTAATTACTTTGCTTTCCAGAAATGCACCTTTCAAAGAATATCAAATACGGTACACTCTGCCTCGTGACGCTTATAAAACTTTCGATTGGTCGAACGAGAAAGGAGAAGATGCGCGCGCACTGCAGCGTGAGAAACAAACATGGCTGCTGCAGCCGCACTCGGCTGAGCAGAGGGATAGGTATTCCGACTCTGCCAAACTACAAATGTTATCACGTCATCAGAATTATTTCCCGGCCTCGAGAAACAACAACACCCGGAGCCAGCAGTCCTCTGCCCCTCGTCCACCCGCGAGGGCAGAAACGCGCCGGCTGAACAAGTGAGTGAAGCGCTGCAGGTTACGGACGCCTACAGGGTGTTCGTATATATTTTCGCGACAACACAGTTCTTGTTACCGAGGAAGGTTTTTTCTAACTCCGATAAGTTTGACTTAACTCGCCAAAATGTCAGATGGAGAGGATGATTTTATGTGCGAAGAAGAGGAGGATTATGGACTGGTAAGCTGGTTTTGCATACTTTGCAAGTTGGGAAATTTGTGCTGGTGTTTTGGTATTTAGGTTAGGTTGGAGAATTTGAGTGATTAGCCACTCTGAGAATGATTTTTGAGAGTATAGTGTTTTTATAATTTGATTGATAATGCTTTTTCTTTGAAACGTTTCAGGAGTATTCAGAAGATTCAAACTCTGAACCAGATGTCGATTTAGAGAATCAATATTACAATAGTAAAGCTTTGAAAGAAGATGATCCCAAAGCAGCTCTACAGAGTTTTCAAAAAGTGCTGGACTTAGAAGGAGGTGATAAAGGAGAATGGGGTTTTAAAGCTCTTAAGCAAATGATTAAAATCAATTTCAAACTTGTAAGTAAAAAAGTATTTTTATAAATAATAATGCTCTTAAAGGAGCTGTCTGCTACCAATATTGTTATTTTATAAATTTTTTGGTTTTATTTTAAAATTTGTTTAAATATTCTGTTATACATAAAAAAATAGTATACAAAGATTTTTATATAGTAATAAAAATTTTAAATGAACAAAAAATTGTAATAATTTTCAAAATGTTATTTTTGAGAACTATGCTTAATTCACATAGCTTCATATAAATATTAGTTATATAATGTAAACTTGTAAATTTTAATAAAAACTCTTCTCATAACAATTTGGTTAAATCTTTAAATGTTAATATTATTTGTAGGGTAATTATAAAGAAATGATGTCCAGGTATAAACAACTACTCACATACATCAAAAGTGCAGTGACAAGAAACCATTCAGAAAAATCTATCAACTCTATTTTGGATTATATTAGTACATCAAAAAATGTAAATATTTTATAACTTTATTTTATTTTATCATTTTACAATGCACCGATCTAAAAAATACTCAACTTACAGATGGAACTGCTACAAGACTTCTATGAAACTACCTTAGATGCTTTGAAAGATGCAAAGAATGATAGATTATGGTTTAAAACAAATACAAAATTAGGAAAGTTATATTTTGATAGATCAGACTTTAATAAATTAGCAAAAATTTTAAAACAACTTCATCAAAGCTGTCAGGTAACTGTTTGTAATTTATTAATTTATGAATACTTTGAAATGTAGTAAATTTTATGTTAATTAAATTAAATTTTTTTCAGACTGATGATGGTGAAGATGATTTGAAAAAAGGTACTCAATTATTAGAAATATACGCATTAGAAATTCAAATGTATACTGCACAAAAAAATAATAAGAAGCTTAAAACGCTTTATGAACAGAGCCTTCATATTAAAAGTGCAATTCCTCATCCATTGATTATGGGTGTTATAAGAGGTAAATGGTCCAAAATTATAGAAATGAATATTCTCAAATTGTAATAACTTTTTACAAATAATATGTCCTAATTAATAAATGCATTTTCAGAATGTGGGGGAAAAATGCACTTGAGAGAAGGTGAATTTGAAAAAGCCCATACAGACTTTTTTGAAGCTTTTAAAAATTACGATGAGTCTGGTTCTCCTCGTCGAACAACGTGCCTAAAATATTTAGTTCTCGCGAATATGTAAGTTTTTGAATTAAATGAATATTTTCTGTGTTTTTTTCTTATAATTTAGTATTTAAATTCAATTATATTTATAGGTTAATGAAATCAGGGATCAATCCGTTCGATTCTCAAGAAGCAAAGCCTTACAAAAACGATCCAGAAATTTTGGCAATGACGAATTTAGTAGTTAGTTATCAAAATAACGACATTAATCAATTTGAATTAATTCTAAAACAAAATAGAAACAATATTATGGATGACCCATTTATTAGAGAACATATTGAAGATTTACTAAGAAATATTAGGACGCAGGTAAGTTTTGATGATGTTGTTTTACTACATTTTAAGTAATTTAAGGATACTAATGAAGGATTGACAAAATTTAGGTTCTCATAAAATTAATAAAACCATACACAAGAATCCACATACCTTTTATAAGTAAAGAACTGAATATTGATGCTTCTGAAGTTGAAAGCTTGTTGGCATCATGCATTTTAGATAATACGATTCGAGGTCGCATAGATCAAGTATGTACTAATTTCAACATTTTTATAATAATCTCTACTTTTACAAGATTCCGTTTTATTAAAATTAATAAATTGTATCTTAATGTTTAATTTAATTTTACAGGTGAACCAAGTTCTTGAACTAGACCGGAAATCAGTATGTGCAACTCGTTATAATGCCTTAGACAAATGGACAACTCAGTTGCAGTCCTTACACATGGCTATTATGAATAAAATGTCGTAAAACAGGGCTCCGAATAAAAATTAATTAAGCTATAAAATAAGTCGTGTTTGTAAGTACCGATACATTAATTGTCTCCGATACATGGTTATAATAAAGCGCACTTCGATATTTTGCATCTGCAGCCAAATTTTTAAAACTAAAAAAATGTGTACTTCTTTCATGTAAAGTTTCAACGCCCTAACCTTGTAATATTCCTATTTTTTCTTCTGTAAGAGTTATTACCATCTGTATAATAATACTTTAATTGTTCAATTTACATCATAAATTGAAAATTATTATTTTATTAAAATAAATTTAATAAAAAATCTAACTGTTTGTGTATCTTTTATTTTAAAATGTTGCTTGTGAAAATTTCATAACTGCTTAAACAAAAACTAACAATTTTAAAATGTTATTTGTGAAAATTTCACTAAATTACCTAAACAAAATCCTAAAAATTAAATTTATTTCCTATTTAAATGTTTTTTAAACGTGCTTTTTTACTCTTATATATTTATTCAAGATGAATTTTGGAATGAAATAGTATACTGTTTTATAAATATATGAATTGTTGATTTTTCTTAAAGAAAATATTTTAAAGTTAAGTAAAGACTTTAAGAAAGGTAGTTTCCACGCATAAGTGTATATCTTTTAAACTACATACCTTCAAAACTGTATTTAAACATTGCTAAAACTGATAAAAATTGAAAAAATTTACAAAATTAATTTTTTCATTTATTTTAATTTGTAATAAATAATATAAGAACAAAATTAGTCATGCGAAAAGCTTCAGTCCTAAATGATAAAAATACACAAATTTTATGATCAATTTTACGATTAAAATTCGTCAATTAGTGCATTTATTTAGTTTACGGTAAAGCGAGTATCTGACATCAAATAAAACTAAAGAATCAATAGAATCTACGTAACTTATTAGATCAAAAAGGACCCACTCATATTTATAAACCTCCTTTAAATATATTTATTTCGATCTATAACTGTTTAATAAGAATCAACATAATAATAAAAAGGGTTTCTCTTTGTTATTCACTGAGCGAAAAAATATAAAAACGACTGCACGAGACTCCTACTTTCGAAGCAACAATTTAAACGACACACACGTCCAAGCACCATAGACTTTGCTTGCTAATCAGTCTGCATAATAGTTAGCGAAAACCCGCGGCTCGCCTTAAGAACAATGCGTTTCATTATGCGTTCTCCGCGCTCTTTTCATTGGATTCACGATATCACCCGCGCGGGCACAAAGAATACGTCTCTTATAAAAAAAAGCAAATGTTTCGAACGATCGTGCGTGCATGCATACGTAATACCTCGACGCATAATATATCTCGCGGTCGTTCGTTTTTGTTTCGTTGCATCCTTTTGTTCGGTGCGGAATGGACGTGCTGGAACGAGGGTTGGAGGGAGGGAGAGGGGGAGGGGAGGAGAGGGTAAAGAGCCTCGGCGCTGCAGGGTTGCAATGCATGTGCGAGATTCGGCGCTCATCGCTTTCCCGTTTTCTGATCCTTTATATTCCTTCAGTCCCATTCTCTTCGAGCGCTTTCCTTTTTGATCCCGCGGGATTAGAGGCAAACCTCCGCCCGTGACCGTTTCATTACTCATCCTACTCCCTCGGCTCTGCTTTCCATTTCGTTTTCACCCTCCCTCACGCTCCATCCCATTTTCTTCATCCTCCTACGACGACGGCGACCCGGCTGTTTATGCCGCGTCTCCTCGCGTTTTTTTCTCTGTCTCGCGCGTCCTTTGTGAGGCTGTGTGTGTGTGCGCGCGTGCATGTGCGTGTGCGTGCGTGTGCGCGAGTACGGCAATTTTTTCAATACAAGCGGCTCTGACAATGTTGCGGGCTTACGTCGCTCAACCGCGAGAAGATTAAAACGAGAGCCGAGCGAGGCTTTACAATGCCCGCCGACGCTGCTGCCTGTTGCGGCGGATGTCCATGCCGGGGAGCCTTTTTCGTATTCGATTTCGAAATGCAAAGACCTGCTTTTTATTATACCCGCGCGCCGAGCATTCGGATCGGCTGGTCTATACTTTTTAATTAGAATTTTTCCTTCCTAATCTTTGGAAAATAGATTTATTTCCAGCTGGCGAAGCTAATTAATTAAGCTGTAAACCGGTAAAGCTGCGCTGAATAAGAGCGTACGTATGCGCAAGTAGTAGAGCTCGAGCTTAAGACTGACGTGTTTCGTTGTATTCGCAGCGAACAGCAGCAATAATGTTAGCTGTTTTATTTAACAATTTTAACATATTTTTTTAATATTCACGTAGACATTTTCATAAATGCTGGGCATAAACTTTGGAATATTATTAGTGAAAAGAACGAATTAATTTCTTCGTCCTTTACAACAATAAAAATAATAAAAACTTTTCTTAATTAAATCACAGATTTATCTAAGAGCTTTTCAGAATTTAAATGGAAAAAGTTTGTTAATTTCAAAAGATTACATCTCTTTTTATCTAATGAGCGTTTTAAAAGTTTTCATCCCATATTTTTTACTATTCGAGGATCGACTCCAAACAAATAGAACCCTTTACTTTTTTCTAAGAAAACTTTGAGTATACGTACAACTGAAAGTCAAGTGAACATTTATAAGGAAATTGCTTACTGATATTTAAAGACATAAATAATAATAGAAAACCCATTATTTCCTAAACTTGTGTGCCAACTTTCTATTTCATTCCATTTAAAAAGCTGACTTTTGTTTACCAACGAGATTCCACCCGAAAAAAAGTCGTCAAAAAAGCCATCCCACAAAGCAGCCGCAACGCGATAAGCAAGAACCGAGCTAATGAAGAAATCTCGCGCAACAGCCGTAGACGCGCGAACGATCCAGGAAAGGAGGCAAGCAGCCGCGCCGATCGATGAGGCAACGGGCGACGGAACGATTTTGCATTAGCCGAATGGCTTGCGTTTCCGCGTATCGGTCTCGGCGCGCCGAGGAAACGATAACGGCGCGCATACAACCCTATATAGTCGAAAGAATCGCGCGCGGCGCGCTGTTATTGCGCGCCCTGCATTATAACCATTATTGCTTTATATTATGCAGGCGCGTACACGCGTTATCGCGGCTCTTTATTCGCTGAAAGCGTCTGCGAGCTTTTACCCTCCGCGGCACCTTTTAGCCCCGTTGACGTCGCTCGCCTTTCAATTGTATTTCAGCCGCTAATTGCGTTAAGAGCCGCCGGCCACTTTATGCCGGGGCTTTTCAGCAAAGGGTACGTCTTCGTTCCGGCATTGTGCGTTGAATGAAAACGGAGTCACTGGTTAATTGCAGATTTCTTGTGACTTTGTTTATATTAAGCGAAATTTGGTATTTGGTTTTTTTTAAAACAGCTGGATTGTGATTGGTTTGTAAAAGTGGTTTTACTTTCAGTATTGTACATAAATCTATTTAAAATTATTAAATTCTCTATCAAGCTTTAAAAATTTTAAATTCCCTAATTGACTGCATTTTTCATTTGCCTCAAGTTGTTACTCGAGCGCATGTTGCAAATTACATCAAATTAATCCGCTTTCGTACTTGTACCACTTCAATATTCGTCAAGTATTAACTCTTGAACTGGACTTTTTAACTAGCTGCAGCGTGCTCCGACGAGACGCTTATTTTAACATTGATTTTATTAGCCGTTTATAGGTCAATTAAAAATAATGTGCTTGATAAGTTTAAGAAATATATTGAAGAAAATGAAGCATCAGATTAAAATCGGAACAAAATCTATAGGTAGAAGTTAATCAATGCAATTATTCTCTCTGGATTGAAACAAGCCTTTAAAATTTTTAGCTCAAATTCTTCATAAACAATTTTTTTAGGTGATTATAGTAATAAGAACGTTTTTAAATATATAATAAATTAAAACTTTAAGCGGATGAATTTTATTTTTCATAAAAGTCCTTGCATCAATTACGGCAGATGTTGCAATTTTGTACAAATTTTATGAATAATATAACAGTTTTGCTCCTCTGATACTTGCAATATCTAAAAAAGGAAAAAACGGCGATAAATTTTCGAGAATTAAACTCACCGAGCCGCCGTTTTCGTCTAAATGAACATTTTTCGAAGTAAAAAAAAATCGCATTAAAAGGCCACAAAGACTAGTTGTAAAAAGTCAAATAAAAATATTTTAACTTTATTTAGAATTGTAAATTTTGAATAGCTGAGTAATGCAATAGAGATTATTGGCCGACCTCTTACTAACATTAACACCAGCTCCTCATTAAAATCTGCTTTTCCCTTTTCCCATTTTTCCTTTCTCCATTTTTAATTCTACCCGTCGCTTGTGTCAACTTTATTTGAAAAGCTGCCCGGACTAAACCGATGAGGCGGCAGTGGATGACCGAGCCAACTAACGAGCCTCTGTCGGCGCGTCATTTGCGAGCCTTACATGCCCGAACTTGGGGCCTTATTGCTTTTTGCCTGCAGGCGTCCGGCTGTGTTTGGACTGGAGGGGGAGGGGGGGTATTGAGTTTGCGAGCCGCGCTCAAAGGTGCCGCAACAGCGCATCTAATTACTGCGCGCTCGGCCCTGTGTATATATCTCCAGCTCTGTATCTCAGCAGCGAATTTACATGTTGTTTGCCGGTAAGGAGCCAAAGAGCGATCGCACTTGATACAAAGGCCGGAGAGCCACTGCACACCGGCCCCCTACGGCCGGATGCGCCGCCGACATCTTTATACGCCCGGCGATCGCCGCCTCGGACGAGACAGAGAGAGAGAGAGAGAGAGAGAGGGAGAGAGAGAGAGAGCTTGTTTACTGCGGATGCGCTGTTTAGGGACTAGCACTGGCAATTTTTCACAAAGGCTTCGCCGCGGGAAGTTTGCACCGACGGACGGTGAGTGTAGCGGATTTTTTCGTTCCGACGAGCTTTTTGGAGGAAGGGACGGTGCTGCTGTAATTTTAAGCTGTGCCTGCTAAAGTATTTTATTTATAAAGGACAGAGTCGGTCTGAAGCAAAGTTTCATCGGATCGCGGTAAAAGTGATTGAGAAGCATCTGTCGGAATACAATAAAGTTCTTATTTTATTAGATATTATATTTATTATTTTACTAAATTTCAAATTACTAAAATTTATTACACTTAATTGAATTCGTTTTCATTTAAACTTAAAAGCTTTTCATAACGAAAAAGAAATATACATATATTACACTTTGTATATTGTTATCAAACGTTCTCTGCTCTACGCAATTAAATAATTTCAGGAGCATTATGAATTAAATGCACCTAATTATATAAGCCCGAAGCATCAGTCCCGTTTGAAGATTACTTTTTAATCACAATTAATTAACCATATATTATGCGCGCGATTTCCACTCGCGCAGGTTATTAGCACGAGTGCAGGGAGAATATAAATTCCGCGCTATTTAAATTAGTCTAAATAAAACTGCAGACGCGCCGAAACGTACGCCCGGCTTTTGCTCGCCTCATTGTCACGGCGAGACGGGAGAGGATGATATGGAATATACAGGGCACGGAGAGGGCGAAGTGTAATCAGTGTGAAATGTTTCTTTTATGCACAAGATCTTTTCTGCCGGCGTTACGACACAACGAGGTTTGCGCACCTTGTCACTTTTTTATTCATTGGCGTCGCCGGGGTTCGTTCGCGATTTAGCTACCGGGTAGGAGGAGAAATTTTGCGACAGACACGCCCTTATCCCGTCATCTCCATGAATGACTAACTCCTGCTATTCTGGATCTACGACTTTTGGCGAAATTCTTATTTCAGAGAAAATTCTTTACCTTTCGCCGCGAGAACTTTCTATTTATCTAATGAACATTTAGAAAAAGTAGTTTTTAAGTAACAATGTATTTAAGTACGGTAAATTACTTCCTCATTACTTTTATTATAAAATAATGATAATTGAGTTAGCATTTTATACTTCGACCGATAATACAATCAATCTCTTAGTACAAAAACGTTTGAATGTTGTATTTCTTTTACATTCTGCTGCAACCCAACTTGTAATGAAAGGAGCAAATAAATATCAAAAAGCTTTCACATCACCATTTACGATTACTCGCTCGGCTCTCGTAAATAGGCAAGCGGGTAACAGGGTCGAAAAAAAGCAAGAGCGAAGCATTATCAAGTATTGACGTGTAACTGACGCGGCGACACCAGTCGTTTTCGCGCAAGTAGAAGTCCCGATGCGGCAAATAGATAAAGCACTTTCTAACGTCTACAGGTATACACACCCGGACGCGAGGGGGCGTCGAGTCTTATCGCTCGCCGACAATCGCATAATTGCGGCTTGACGCGCGCTCTAATGTCTCGGGCATGAACTGCGAGAGATTTATGCCGCCAATATTCGGGCGCGCCCGAGTCCTGATCTCTTCTTGCGTCATCTTTGTAATACGTATTTCGCTTGCAAACGCGTATTATTGATGCGCTTGCGAAACCAATTGAATTTCGAGGGTGACTGACTTAATAAGCAAAGAAAACAGCTGAATTACGGAAACTGTCCCAAATTGGTCGTATAATTGTTGGAGAGCGTTTCCCCATCAATTTCTTCGCGGCATTTGTACTGCAGATAAATATAGATAGTTAAATTGCCTTTCTTGACAAAAATAATTTAGTAAAATATTCTTTAAGTATAATAAGCGCGAAGACTTATTTTAAGATTCTATTGTTCTATTAATTATTTCTTAACAAGTTAATATAGCACCACAATTGTTGACAAACAAGCAAACATTGTTTGCGCCAAACGAAATCCCACCTAATGCACCCATAATATACAAGCAAAGCCGCAATCGGACAAACTTGGAGATTTCATTATCGCGGCGTTAATGTGGGGCGCGCAGCCATTTGCCAGAAGACCGCAATTACATCAAGCCCGTATACGTCAAAGTTGACACGCGTTTTCGCGCGCTGCTTCCAAAGGTTGCGCAACTTAACGGCTGGCGTATATATACGCCAAAACGAACGAACAATCGTCGAAACGGCACGGGAGAGAGGGGGAGAGAGGCGAATCAATGGGCATCGATGCGCGAGCGAGTCAATTACCGGCCGTTAATTAGATTCGATAAATTATGAATTATACCGCCGTCGCCGACCCATATATTTTATGTCCGGCGGGCCTTCGCGATCAGCGCTGTTTACATGCATACAGATAGACACGACAAGTGCCAGTAGGCTTTTGCATTGTCAAACTGGGAGTTGCGTTATTGCCGGTCGAATGCCACAAGAGTCGCAGTTTCTCGCGCTGCGCTCAGGGATAATTTTGGCGCTTAATTTTTTTTTTTTTTCGGGCTTGGAGGAACATTTTTTGGGAAACACTGAAAATAACATTTGATATATTCAGTACCTCGCGAAAACGCTTTTTGCATGCTTAAAAATTCATGAAATATACATATTTTGAATAATAAAACATGTATGTAAAGCTGCGTTAAGGTACGATAATGATTAATTTCTGAAAAAATTTTAACGAAAATTAATTTTAGTCGTTATATTAGCTACAAATTAATCAATAAAATTGGTAATATTCTCATTCAAAAGTCAAATTTTATACAAGGGAAAAATTTCATTCAACTGAAAAGTGTGTTTTACATTCATATCAGGTTCATCAAATTTTCAAAAACGTGAATAGTAAACACATTGTGCATTTTATCTGATGTCTGCTTATAAGCATCAATATATTGATCGGTGATAGTGTGTAACGTTGTGTGAAAATGCTACGTTTTAATATACCATTGAAGCGGTTTTAAATTTGCAGATTGTTTGACGTTGAATAAAAGAATTAATTCGAATACAATAAGCGCTGCGTTATTTGATTTTTTACGAGTAAAGTTCCGAATGCCAGACGTTTTTCGGAAAATTTTAAATTTAACGATACTAACATTAACAAAAAGTAATTTAAATTCAAAGACAAATCAAAAAGCTCCATTTACCTCAAAATTCTGTGAAATGAATAACAAATTTAAAAAAAGATAAACTTTATGCTGAGAGCGTTTTAGAATGTCACGATTGATTCACCTATATTCAATTACATACTGTTTAAGACCAGATCCAGCAACTCTGAACGATATTAAAAAACTCTCAGGTGTCGTCCATAAAACGCGAGAGCGAAGCCAAAAATCAGGAAAAACATACTCCTCATAGTCCAGTCGCGAGCAATTCCGCATTAATTAATCTATTCGCAGTATCGAAAAACGAATCGCTCGGGCATTAATCACGCAGCAGATGGAGTACATCCACCAAAAAAGCAGCGGCGGCAGCGTCGTCTCGCTCACGCTTAATATTCCAGCGAACAATGCAAACTTAATGAACGACGATCGCCGCGCGATAAGTCAAGTAATTACTTTTTTTTAATTGGACGTCGCGCGCGATGACGACTTATCGCAAAAAAGGGCCCTGCAAAGTTCGCCACGCTTTTGCGGCTCTCTCTCTCTCTCTCTCTCACACGCTCTCCTTTCTCGAGTTTACGGATCGGCTTGGCTAACGAAATTACTTCTGGTCAGCGAGTGCTGTGTAATCGCGTCGCGCCCTCAAATATACTTCGGCTAATTCGGACGCTCGAGTCGGAGTTCAGCTGCCGCCGTAATAAGAATTAAAGGGCTTTTGAAGTTCATATCTGGTCAACTGCAAATTCAGTTTCACTCTGTTTATACAATTCGATTGACCTCCGAATGCTTTATTTCGATTGAAAATGCAAGTGAAAATTAAGCGGGGAAGAAGGAAGGGATTCAAATAGATGGGAAATCGAGTTAGCATTAAGCTTTAAAGAGTTTTCGCAGCTTTGACATTGTGCGAAAAACGTCTCATGCGGTAAATAATTACCTTCCAGACCCCTATCATAATGTACTATTTTTTGTCCTAGGCCGCGAAATGACCATTTCGCGTCCTGCCCAGAAAAAAGCAGGTTCTTATTTCACGGCCCTCGTACAAAAAAAGAAAAAATAAAATATGCACCTACGGAGTGAATAAAGAATGTCTCAGATCGCATGTTTATCGACCTCGGCTTCGCCTCGGCTAATAAATACATGCGATCTGAGACATTCTTTACTTTCGCTTCCTATAGGGGCATAATATACTAATTCTGCATCTCAAAATGGCAAATGTATATAGATATCACTGCTACAATTATTCATTCTTTTTAAACTAAAACTGACGAAATATCAATATAATAGGTTTGTATAAGTAAAAAAGTATTCAATTAATATTAAAACGTAGTATTAATCAATACTGCGTTCAATTGAGTCTTACCATTAGTACAGTTTCAGAAGATCGACCAATTAAACTGTAGCAAAGAGAATATTTTAGCGGCATTGAGATATTTTGCCAAACCATCTTCTGAAAGGCAATTTCAACCCACTTAGATCCAAATTCTTTTTAAAATTGAACCGTATTAATTTTTAAAAAATTGATAGAACACGATAAAATTACAATAATACATAGCAAAGTGCATTAAAACTCACCCTGCATTCTTATTCAAGTATTTTTTCGCGCAATCAGTTGGGACAACTGTAAACAATTAGGAAATCATGAACCCTTGAAGAGCGCTCGATCAATCGGCAAAAGTACAGGCTAGCCCTCGGCAGGGTTGTTTAAAGAAACATCGAGCCGCGCCGTTAGTCGAGGCGAAGCTCCCCGGGAAAACACCTGAACCTCCGAAGCCGACAGCGACGCCGGCCGCAGCGCCTCTCTCCTCCGGATATACACACAAATTCTGATTTACCTACGATCCGGCGCAGCTCGACCGCAGCTCGGCTGCTGCTGTATCCTCCGAGGGCGGCCCCGCACCCGCACCTGCCTGGAATTTTAATGAATACAGTCTCTCTCTCTCTCTTGCTCCCTCTCGCCGCGAATCTCCGGTCACTCGGTACACACACGTACCGCTCCCCCGAAGCTGCTTGCATATTTTATTAAGATCGCGCACACACGCGGCACACATCTTCGAGAATTACCTCCGGCCGCAGTCGTTCACGGCGAATCCCCTCCTAACTCCTGCTCCGAACCTCTTCCCCGCGCGCGATTTTCTCGCTTTTTTGCTCCATCGATTCCTGCACCGACGCGACTTTTTGCCGTTCGTCCTGGAAAAGCGCGCCCGCAAGATAAGAAAGTCGCGCCCCGCCGAGAGGCCAAATTATTCATTCGGGATTTCGCGCGGCCGGGAGGGCGAGAGCGTCGGAGCGGAATTTACACCGGCCGGAAGGGTATTATTCTGGGCGGAGGGCGCCGCCATGAATTCGGAAAGATGATGTGCGCGTATGCAAATCGGCGCGGAGGAGCCTCGCACTCGTGCATTTTCTAATGGGCTTTGTAAACAAAACAGGAAACAAATGAAGGGTAATCCGGGAAATCGGAGTTAGTTTAAGTTACTCGGGAACTTTAACGGATAAAGTTTTCGACGAACTCAATAAACCTGGGAGCTATCTGCACTGGCGATTATCTTTCCTTGCTCTTTCTATCCTGTATGAAAGTATTTGCTTTGAAATTTTTCGTCGTGTATCGTGGTCTTTTTTTCGGAAAACTTGCTTACTCCACTCGGCGCAGCCTGTTTCGGGGCTAAACCTGCCAAGATTTTGGTTGTAATTTGTAAATCTTTGAATTCTATCCATCAATAATCTGTTTAAAAGTTGATACTTCCAATATGAACTAAAATCAAATAATAAATGAGCTTTTTGAGACGATGTTACATATCCCACCACATGTAGAAATAGAGTAAAAATTTCTGTTACATGAATACGCATTCGATTTTCGAAGCAATTTTATTGGCAGTTTTGATCACTCCTTTCAGTTTCCTGTTCATTTGAAATATCCTGCTATACTAGGAACGGCGGTCTTCATCTATAATTGTGCTTTCGTAAATGCAAAATCCAACTTCGTACTTTCAAACTTCAATATTTAAATAAATTAAAATTCCATTTTCAGAGCATCGCAAGATCAATACCTAATGAACCTTCCGGCAAACAGAGGCTAGTTTAATGAAAATTAAAGATAAGAACACCCCGCCCGCTGGAAAAACTCTTAAAAAGCAATTCGCAACTCCTTAATATCCAAAACGTCGGCCGTTTAATCAGCCGCACACCGGTAGACATTAGCCGCGAGCACATCCGCAGAAACACGCGGCACAGGGAGCAGAGCGCTTGCCTTTATTTTTCGAGGCAATTTCGTTATTTCGAGCTCGCGGCGGAATAGCACCTTTGGCAGTCTTTCCGCGGTGGAAATGCAGCAGCAGCAGCGGCAGCAGCAAGAGCCGATCTAATTATTAGGGTTAGCTCGATATCCGTGTGCACGGCCTCTAACGCTCGGCATTCGACCCGGTTCTCTTTGAGCTTTGTTGAGCCGCGCGTCGGTAAGGGTAAATTACGATATTTGCGATACAGAGGGCTCTAAACGTGCAAGTAATGAAATTTCCAGGGAGGGTAAGTTCGAGGGAGGGAGGCCTCCCCGTATACCGCAAGAAATTCAAAGTATTCGTGCCCCCCCGCCGCGTCGCCGGTTCCAATGGCTCGGCCGCGATTATTGCGGTAAACTTTGACTAATTAGTTACGATAGTCGACCCGAAAACCGTATTCCCCTTAACGAACAAACGCCGATTCGTATAACGTAATCGTCTGGCGCTACTCGACGTAACAAGAAATCGATTCGCTTAATTTTCAAGTGGCTCCAGACGAGTGCCGGCCCACCACCCGCGGCCGGCTAAATTAATCTACCCCCCGCCGGAGGGCCTCTCGATCTCGATCTCGATCTCGCGCGGAAAAGCTTTTGTTGGGAATTTTCGAGCTCGAACTCGCTGAATTCTACTTTGCGACTGCGCGCAGCGACTGCTGAGCTTGTCAAACTTTTTCGGAAACGTGTCGACTTTTTCGTTAATATTTGCTTGATTTTGATTTAATCTGCGGATGATGCAAAACTGGTTCTGCAAAGTAAAATCAATGCTTTAATAGTACGCTCCAGGGGAATTATATTCTCGTTCTCCGAAAATCAGCGCTCTCTCTTAGAAATGTACGCGCAACTCCGCGTACTCATACGGTGCTTGGCGCTTCGCTCAAATATCGTGAGAAATTATTTTCTTTCCACAAATACTTCATTAAAATATGATATAAAGTTTACATTATAATTATAACGTTTTTTGTAACTAATAGCGAAAGAGTAACATAAATTAGTTAATGTACTCTGTTTCGACTCGCGTCCGTGTTTACGATTTCTCAAGTGGCTTTCTTTCGTGTCAATGGAATGTTACTGTCGGTGTTGTTATCGTACTGGAAGGACTTTACTCAGGACAGTTTAATCGAATCGTCACTTTGTAAAAGCAACAGTTAAACAAGTTTAATGACAACGGTTCTAATAGTAGTCAATTACAACGAAATCATTTAAGTAATCAAATGTTTCGTAACTATTTTGCATTATTGATCATTTTTAATCAATCTGAAATATTTCACTTTCTCACTTATTTTATATCGTATTTTATAAATTAGATTCGATGATCTTTTTTATATTCTTTAAAATATTATACCAATTTTTATTGCTATTCTAAAGTTTTTAAGATATGATTGTATAAGAATACATATTTTTACGGTACTTATTTGATTATCCAATAGACAGTGTAAGTATACATATCCATAAAAACACTTACATAATGAGATTTTAAGATGTAAATTAAATAAACTCATTACTTGTAAATCTTTTAAAGTTATTCACAAATAAACTTGTTAGAAAAAGATTATTCGATTATTTATTTTAAATGAACAATTCAAATACCCTTAAACTATGCCGACTCTTCTTTCGCGTCTAAATACTTGAACACAGAGAATTCTTAAAATAAAATGCTTAATCGAATCTAAAGCGGTAGCGTAAAGACGGAGGTAAAAGTCGCGTCTATAGCAGCAGGTAAAACTCTTGAAATGTTCATAAAATAGTCAAGTTCGAATTAAGGGGGAGCGAAAGCAGGGCAAAACTCGAATAACGCGTTAATCATAAGTGCTGGAAAAAAGTCGGGAAAAGTAACGCACGAGAGGGCAATCCTCTCTATCTCCCGACTAGCCTTCTGCGCGCGGCAGCATTAATGCGGTTCGTAAAAGCTCTCCTCTCTCTCTCTCTCTCTCTCTCTCTCTCACTCTCTCTTTCTCTCGCTCCATCTCACTCTCCGGGCAAGAGTCCGACGCATAAATAATACAGGCCATCTCCCCACTGGGTGGGGAGCGGCCGGGAGCGGAAGAGAGTGACCGGCGATGACGATGTTCATCGGCACGTTTTCACGAGACCGCATCGCCGGCGCGGGCCTGCGCCTCGAAAAATATGGACCCCCGGTCCGGGAACTTGTAAAATTAATCCGAGCGCAGGGAGCTCACGTACGCGCGATGATGGAGATGGATCACGGACGAGCTGCTCGTTCGATTCGCGCCGAACACGTATAACTAGAATGAGAGAGAAAGAGAGAGAGAGAGAGAGAGAGAGAGAGCGAGAAAGGGAGATAAAAAAAGAGAAGGAGCCGGGAACCAATGGAATATCGCTGATCGTTCCCGCTCGAGCGGCCGGTGCGTATAAACTATGAAATTATTAAAGCCGATCGAGATAATGCCGAGAAATGAGAAAAAAACGAAATGTAAAATGGAATTGAAATTGAAACGAAGGAGCGGCCACGCTGAATAGGCAACAGTTGATTGTTCCGGGTCCTGATTTGCAGCGAAGGCTGCTATTGTTGGGGCGAAGAAAAAATTACGCAATGTTCCGCGTAGTAGCTACTCTGCTTTCTGATCTTGCACACGGAGAGAAATACCTGATTAAAAATTAGTATAGTCTATCGTAATCGAAGGACAAACTCGCACTATCCTGAAAAA
>JAWWEM010000054.1:2228204-2255442 GCA_035582935.1 Ormyrus thymus | reverse complement strand
TTTTCAGGATAGTGCAAGTTTGTCCTTCGATTACGATAGAGTATACTAATTTTTAATGAGATATTTTTCTCAGTGCATAAGAGCATTTACAATTGCGCAAGTCAAAGCTAATTTCCGGGAAAATAAATCAAAATCTTGTCGATTGTAAAAGCACTTTGATCTAAAAACAATGAAAACTGTTTGACCGTCGAAGGATTCCAAGACTTCTCCCATTCGGAAGAAACTCAATTAAGGGTACGATTGCATTAATTGTATTGTACTTACCCGTTATTAACAATTTTCCCGACGATTCGTAGCCGCTGATGGGCAACAGTTAGCGCGGCTGACATTGAGAAAAAGCGATAAAGTAAGAGGAGGAGTAGAAAAAGCTTTGCTAGATAGAGGAAGGTGAGCGAGGATGATAGGGAAGGGGGGCGAGAGGGAGCCAGGGGGATTGAAATACCGTTAATGCACTCTTCAAAACTAAAAGGCTGCGGTAGCTGCTGACGGTGGTGTAAGTAATAGATAGGTCGAGTAATTGCTTCACTTAACGAGAAACACGTTCGACCTGGGGGTCGTCTCCTCTCTCTCTCTCTCTCTCTCTCTCTCTCCCTCTCTCTCTCTCTCTCTCTCTCTCCCTCCCTCCCTCTCTCTCTACAGGAAAATATACTTGCCGACGAGTCCCGGCTAAGCGAGAGGACGAGAGAAGAGTTGATATGCGGACTGCAATACACTACTAGCTTTCCGAGCGGATATTAACAGTTGCGTCCTATGACGTAGTTTCGGACATATTTCTCTTGGCGCTGCTTCGCTTTGCCGAGGCCGCCTTGTCTTGGTCAGCTACGGCGGCCGGGCCGGTGCTTTGTATCTATTCATTTCTCCTGGGTGAAACGTTGAGAGGCAAACGCGCCCTGTCACTCTCTCTCTCACTCTCTCTCAAGTTTCTCGGGAAGGAGGGACGCCGCTGGGGGCGAGAGATACCGTCAATTTGTTTGTTTATTCACGGGAGGAGGATTGCTTTGATTTACTGTTTTTGATAATGCACTTTCCAAAGAGTAGATGGAAATACGTTGGAGATTATTATTCTTTATTAAGAAAGTAAAATAACAATGGTAAATGATCGTCCAGAAGCAAGAAGAAAGTTATCGCTTTTATGCAGGATTTTATTCTTTTAAGTCGTGACTTAAATTAGACATGGAGTACTATAGTTATAACATCAATCTATAATGTGATCCATCAATACTTACATCACCGCCAAGTTGACTGAAACATGTAGATTTTACAAGTCGCAGATGATTGAGCGATGAATGTTTGATTTGATTTCTTCAATACTTAACAAAGATCTTAATTAACTATTAATTAATTAGTATCGATTTTATCGCTACAATATTCTCAAAATAATATTGTATAAATCATAATAATTAAACTACTTTTAACGGATGAAATTCGAAAAGGAATCGCGAGTAAAAACATGTTCGATAACACATTCACGTAAGGCGATTAAAAAATGTTTCGCTACACCGGTTCATTCATTAAATATTCGGGAAGTTCAACCCTCTCGCACTCGTCGCGCTCAAACCTTTCCTCGAGACTTGTGACTAGAAAAAAAAAACTCCAGCCAGAAGGAAAGCCATTCGTCTGGATCTTTGAAGTGTTCTCCACAAAGGAGCAGCGAACGAGTCTCTCTATTCACAGCTAGACGTATATACTCCAGTTTGGCCTCCCACTTTCATTTATTGTAGGCGGGACGGACCTCTGAGTACACAGAGAGCCGTGGAAACAATCGCCCGGTGATTTACGGGATGACGTAAAAAATAATGATCTCGAAAGCGGGGGAAAAGGATTCGCAACGCATAATAGAGTGCTTAGCGTTTCTTTTGTCTCGTTTAGGCCGACCTGACTATGTATAAATCGCCGGGACGATCATATCAGCTAATTATTTCGCAGGTCTACTATTGACCGGGTCTTCCGAGACGTCGCTTACTTTACCGAGCGGACTAAACTTTCGAGGGCGATGGATGCGGAGCGAGCAGCTTGCAAAACAGTCGCTGCTAATTTTTTCCTTTTGCAGCTAAGCTCGAAAGCGCTCTGAGTCGGCATCTCCTTATCGATCAAACGAGCGCGAAGGACGAGAGAGGAGAGAGAGAGAGAGAGAGAGAGAGATAGGAGGAGGAAAAGCAGGAGGAAGAGGAAGTCAAATGGGATTCTTTTTCAGGCTGAAATTTTTTAATGCGCCTGTGTACACATTCGCAAAAACGCAAATAGTGGTAACAAGTTTTATGAAATCTTTTACCCGTTTTATTGAGTTTCTAAGTCGCCGTTGCTTGCAGAGGAATTTTTTCTTTTCCACTTCACTGTTCAAGCTGCTGATATTATAAGTTTTTATTGAATTACGTACTCATAAAGTATAACTGCATATTCATTTCAACACGCTTGAGATATAAGATGAAGAAATCAATATTTAACCTAACAAATGTTTAACAGACAAATAAAGCGTTTAAAAGAATGATATTCATCCAGGTCTGACTGCATTCCGATACATTCTACATGAATATTTGCAACGTTTGTCGATCGCTGTAATCGGCTTAAGCTTAACGAACTAAATTCTAATTTAGTTTGTTAATGTAACATTATTTATAAATTTAGTGATATTGGTGAATTTATTGTTAACAAATATATATGCAAGTTAAAGTGAATATGAAGATATACTTATGTTTATAAGTAAGCAAATTAAAATGTATTAAATTATTTAAAAAAGTAAAAAAAAACTTGTTTATTTTTGCCTTTTCTTTTTTCGTGGAGTTTCGAACGGTGAAAAACGTTATAGAAAGAAGTTCTTAAAAATGTCTTTAACGTAAAAAAAGACAATAACTTTTTAGAAAAGTATTGCGCTGTGTGCGCATACATGTTTTAATTATTTGCGTCGATAGTGATTTAATTATTTGTTCGAACTAAAAAACTGTGTTTGAATATTTAACACATTTTTTACATTTTAACCACATTTTCATCATATTTTGTTTTTTAATACAAAATATTTGTTAATAATTCATTCTCTACGATCAAGTGTTTGCAAATATCATTATTTATTTACCGCGTGTAAATAGAGCAATGAATGTATTTGAACGAATACAATGTGTTAACTTGTTTCTTATAAAAATTTAACTTTCAATTTACATTTTTAGTACCTTCAGGCATTAACGTATGCGATATTATATCATTTTAAAACACTTCTTCGAGCTTTTTCTGCTTGTACACCGGTTTATTAAAATGTTTGCACTGACTCTCACAGAATACAGATATATCATCATTATGTATTAAAATATTAAATAACACAAAAAAAAAGAAAAAAAATAAAGAAATAAACCAGTAAAATTGACTTTATGGTAAATAAATCTCGACTTAAAAAGCTGATGCCGCGCGTACCTCGACATTTTTCCGTACTTTTATCGAGCCGCCGAAAAGCATCAAAATCCCGCATCGCCGGACCGTTTGGCAAAATCGCATTTCCGCGGCAGAGCCCGATACGATCTAAGCGCTTAGCATCTCCGGCCGGGCACTAAATCAATTGCCGAAATTCCGCGTGGTTGCGATCGCGTTGTTATCCCGCGCTCCCCCGCCCCCCTTCCCCCCCGTAAATTTCGCTAACCGGACCGGCAGCTGACTCCGCGCGCGCCACGAGCTCTCGACTCGCCGAAGAAGTTGGTGCGTTTTATTTACATCGGCTCTGGAGCTCCTCGTATTTTCCGGCCATTAGCTTTCAATGGAGCTCTCCCTCTCCCGGCTCCCGGCAGCGGCGCTAATAGTCATAGAAATGATCGGTCCGAGTGATACACGCGCTGGCTGCTGGGGTGAGAGAGACAGAGAGAGAGAGGGCGGGGGCGCAAGCGATCCGTTGATTTTCGGGCCCGAGGCTGCTCTGCGGCGCGCGTCAAAGGGCGCGAAAGTAGGGGCAAGTGGGCGGGCTGCTGCGCGCGCTTCTCGGCAGGTACGGCGCGCCAACGCAGCCGTCCTCTCAGTCTGCCGCGTTTGCTCGTTCGGCCCGGACCGTATCGCGACCTCATTCCCCTCGCTCGCCGGTGGCTCTCTCGTGCCAGCGTGCGCGACTTTTCGAACTCCTCAATCCGCCGATATCGCAGCTTTTTCTTTCTGGGGACGGGACGCCAGTGGGAAGAGATGGACCGGGGCAGCAGGTGCGTCGCGCGCAGGTGAACGTGTGTGCGCGTGTGGAGGAACGTGTGAGCCGCAGCGCGGGATTCCTCACCGGCTAATCGTGAGTATCCGCGGGCGGATTCGGCTTTGCGCGCGCGCGCGGGGCCGGCTTTTTGTTTGCACTGTTTTCTTTTCCTTTTTTTTTCGAGAAGCTGATGCGGGGACGAGCCCCCGAGCTTGTTGATTTTTAGCCTGCGAGGACGCGGATGTTTGATCGTGGTCTTAGTTTGTTTGAGACGGGAACGGAGTCAGATTTATCGCTGAACTTGGTTACACTGTTTTTACGCTTTTTTTCAGACGTATCGATTCCCCTTTGTCAAACGGAATCTCCGATGCAATATGGTTAAACAATTTCTTGACTGAATGAGCATGCTTTGAATTGCTACATTATTATTTTAAGCGTGGTAAATTTAAGCTTGGCAGTGCTTGCAGTAAAATAATCGAACTTTTTACATTAATTTATCGAAAATAAACGCGTTAAAAATAGGATTTCGGGCAGGTTAATTAAATGCACAATTTATGTAGGGAGTCGAGCTTCGTCTGTTACTCCACATCGTCTCATCGAAAATTTAACACACAAGCCATTATTCAAATTACCTAAAATGTAAATGCATCGTAAAACTGGACTGTAAGCGGGCAATCTGCAGGAAAACAGAGCGCGCGCGCGTAACTACTCCAAACAATGTCTAAAATAAAATTTAATATTTGCTTTTAATAAAAATTGCAAATCTCGTCAATATTAGGATTTACATTTTTCCGATAGTACTGCAGGCGGATTCGATTATTTTTCAAATCTGTGGAAAAATGTTGGAGTATTTAATTTTAGATATGCTGAACTTTTTATTATTATTCGACAATCTTCGAAAACTGTATCTGACATGTATGAACATTTTTGAAAATAAATAATACTTTATAAAATACACTTTCAATTACGCAATAATTAAGTTCTTAAATTATTTTTGATTGCACTACATTTTAGCTAAATTAAACTGTGTGGCAGTAAATGTATTCCTTGAGTTTACAACTGAGTAAGTTATTATTAAAAACGTTTATCACAATTAATATCAGTTGAATAATTAATTTCGTATATATAATTTATCATTTTCAGAGGCTGTATGCTTAACGTTATGAAATTGAAATATTAAACTGCATTAAGAAATATCAAATAATATATTATTTGCATTGATACTAATTAAAACGTGAAAGCGACCGAATCGTTGCTTTCATATCTCGCAATCACTTAATTAAAAAAAAAGTTTTTTATAATTAAAAGCAGTACGCTAACGTTTTTAATAAAAATTCCAAAAATAATAACATACCAATATTTATACGCAAAATCCAACTATCGCTCGACTGCTGACCGATTCGCGAAGGAAACCTTCTCGTACGCTTCTCGAGGAAATGCGGACACTTTCCTACGTTTGACAGGAAGTATAAAGTGGCCTCTGATGACGGGCCAAGTATTATGGGGATATCTTACGAGAACTCGTTATCCGCCACTTTATTCTCCAAGCAGCTGTGTGCACGCGGCTACTAATTGTAAGAATGAGCCCCTAAGTTATTATATTTTTATGAGA
This sequence comes from Ormyrus thymus, assembly GCA_035582935.1. Lineage (NCBI taxonomy): Eukaryota > Metazoa > Arthropoda > Insecta > Hymenoptera > Ormyridae > Ormyrus > Ormyrus thymus. Next base: position 2,249,677 of record JAWWEM010000054.1, on the reverse strand, counting down.
ATAGAAGGGCTTTAATTAAATAGAATTTTTATTTTAAAAAAGTAAATGTTATTTGGAAAACAGGGTTTTCATATCGTCTGGCTTTTTTCCGTTTATTCAGAAGGATAGCAAGTGTTACAATAGCAAAAAGATAATGGAATAGACGACGGAACAGCGGACGAAACAGTTTGCGGCAATATTTTTCGAGCAGCCAGTACGCATTCCATTTTTTATCAGACTAAACGGATTTCGCACGAGCTCGGAAGTTCATAAAATGGCCATCGTTTCCCGGGTATTATGCCGGCAGACAGCGGCGGGGCAACAATTAAAGGAAAAAAAGCTCCCGGTCCGGGGGGCGGCGTCGAGCAGCGGCCTGATAGCACTTATCTCCATAATTATATAAATAAAAGTACGCGCCCCGGCTAAGTGTTATATCCCCGCATTTAAAGAGACTTCCCTTTGTGCTCGGGAGTCTTATCGTTCCTGCGGCGAAACTTATTTTGTATATCCAAGCCACTCAGACTCATTCTCTCTTGCCTCTCTCGCCTAACTTTCCTCGTTAAGGAATCCGCGAATAAAAGTAAGTTTTTCAGTCGCGAGCGGCCGCGCCGCAACTGCACGGGCGTATCGGCGCCGGCGTCGGCATAATACTCCCGGCGCCCGGGCCGCTATCTGATCCGAGGGAGCTCTTCCCGACGACGAAGAAACGACCCTGTGGGTATACGCCGGCCCAGGCCGGAAAAGTCATTTAGCCGAGCCTTCGCCACCTGGGCGCCAAAATGCGCGGGGCCTAATTAAAAGTTTTATTATTAAACAAATGGACGAGAGCCTCTTGGCCTTTGAGGCCAGACGCCGCCGCTGTTGCTGCCGGCGACCGCGAAACGTTGACCGGCGCGCGTATGCCAGTCCCCTCCCCCGACCGTTCGCACTGTCGCGCGCAGCCAGGTACACCCAATTACGGAGCGCCGAGAGCCGGGACGCGAAACTTTGTGATGGAATTTTCGAAGCCCGTAAAAGCCCGCGAACATCCGATGTAATCTTGTCGACGCGGCCGCGTAAGTATGCGTTCGAAACTGCTGCTTTCAAAAATCGAGCGCTCGCCGAGAGCTCGCGCAGCTTCGTCGTGTAATTCCAGCTGCGGAATGTCATTTCGCTGAATAATCTTGGCGGCACGAATTACTTCTATATTCAAGCACTCGCCAATTTGCACATTTTTGTTGCTCGTTTAAACTCTATACGAATTGAATTCTCGCAGCTAGTTGCATTTGATGCCAAGCGTAATTGTGAAAAATGAATATGAAACTGAAAAAAAGTCAGTTAAATGGCTCGGGTTAAATGACGTATTTTATTATGCTTTTTACATAAAATATCAGGTTTAGAGTTTCTTTTTAATAATTCAGTTCTAGGATGATTTCAGTAGTAAAATGTTTTCGATCTAAATAGCCGCGATAAACTCTCGTTCATTATTAATAGTTTAATTATTCATGTTTTTTGTACCCAATATCTGTGAAATATGCAAATTGTTCGAAATAACATATCATTTCATGTCTTGATCTAAAAGAGGAATCAAGAGGGCCGAGAGCTCAGGAGTGGCGTCAGAAAAGTCACTGGCAAAAGTTACCGCACATCGCCGCAAAACTTCCCGTAACGGCATTCTGAAGAACCGCACATCTCAATCGTCCATTTTTAAAACTCCTCCGCAGCCCACCGAGTAGAATCAGGCGATTGTATGATCCTGCTCGCGCGAATCCTCTCTGCGCATCAAGGGATTCGCGGAGGAAAAATATAAGCGGCATGTGTCACCTTTCGATCGGTCAAAAACTTGGAATCCCCGCAACTTTGAAAAATGAATTGTATTAAAGGCGAAAGAATGTCATAAAAAATTTAGATCTCCTGATAAAGTACACCCGGTTTATTTTCAAAACAGCTTCACATGTTAAAATCATTTGGCTTTGTTATTCTGAGTTTTACAACGGTGTAAATAACTAAAAATCGTTAAAAGCCTTGCATTTTTAAAATATAACAAGGCTTTTGTTTGACTATATATTACCCGGCCTTTCACAGCAAGAGAAACTTGACGAGAGTAATATTTTAAAAAGTAAATGAATAAAGTGCCGACATCAGCAAGTACGACGAAGCTTGAATTTTGAATAGCCCGCGTTTTAGAGGTTTTCATCCGGTATTGGCTCAGTAATTTTACGAATTCCTGCCTGTATTATTGAGAGTATCCTCGATAGTGGAGCGCAGCCTCGCGAGGTAACCGAATTAGCTGCACATTGAAAATGTTATCGGCCAGTCGATATACGTAACTGCTGGATAATGTAATTCTCGAGATGGAGGAAATACGCAATTCTGGCGAGTTACGTCGAAGTTATATCTGCGAACTAATTCGCGCGGCGATCGAAAATCCTCGACTGGACTTGCTCAATACTCCTGCAAATGACTAACCCTTCGCAGCTCTTATAGCGTAAATACCCTTGCAGTGATTTACATTCCGATTGCCAATTGATCTGCACAGGCCGCTGCGCCGGATTCATGCCCAAATCATGCTTTACCGAGGTTCGATAACGGGATTTATTACTCATTTTGCGAAAAATTAATACCTCAGCGATATTTGACGTTGATTTATGCCGAAGGGTTTCAGCCAGCTTTTTAGATAATTTCATTTACGGCCACCTTCACTGACGACGGTTTGAGATATTCTTTCCCATCTTTTGAAAAAATCGAATTCTTTTACTAAAGCGATTTTTCGAGATGTTTCGAAAAACTAGATTTAAAAATAAGATTGTTAATAGCATCGTATTTTAAGCATCGTAATTTGAGCTTTAACATTGCATTATTTTCTATTCTGGCTGCCTTAAGCGATCAGACACGATTCGAACGTGACGTTAGTTTGCACGACCGTCAGTAATTGATATCGAATATCTTTAGAATGAATATTTGGGGCATGTCGATATCACCTTTCATATCTTCAAAGGCGTTGTACAAGTGATACTACAGTCTCTGAGCAATGATATTTTTTGATAAAAAGCTCTTCTATCTCCTAAACCAATCGCCAGCATTTGAAAAAGTAAAATAAAACTATCCTGTTTCCGCTTGATTTAAGTCAACATTCAATTTTCAATGAAGAAACTTTAAATGAATACCTAACCCGGTTCGAAACTTTATCGTTACACTGCACCAAACAAACTGTCGACGAAACTTTTAATCTGTTAGTCAATAATCAAAATCAATTATTCCCGCAGTTTACGAACAGCAGCCTCTCTCGCTTATTAACGAGAAATGCATAAGCAAGAAAGGAGACAAGGCGATTCGTGGCTCCGCCGGGAATATCCGGGCAGTGGGCAAACGTATACATATAGCCGGGGCACTATTCGCGGCTCACGAAAGCTCGCGAAAAAAGTCACTTTCCGCGGGGATAATCGAGTCGTTAATATTATATTACACGAGAATGCTCACTCCTTCTCTCGAGGCCGGGCCCTTAACGATACTTCTTCTGCTAAGGATAATAAAAGTAATGCCGCTCGTAAAAAGCGCTCTCACTGTATTCAACGTGATGCTGTCCTTGCACCGGCCGCCTTTTTCATGGGACTTCCCAAGTGTTTTCGGGGGGTGGCGCTTTTACGATTACAACGGGGACGCGTTTATAACAACGACTGGGGGGAGGAGGAGGCCGGGAAGATGCGAGCCGGCCCCCTCTAAACAGGCCGTTCACGGCGCAAAGCGCGGAAAACGGCAAGCCGGCCCGATTGTTGTCCCTCCCTCTGTACCTTTCTTTTCTGCTTTTTTTTCTGCGTCTCGGATCGGTGAGTGAGTGTGTTTTGCCGGGGCTACACTGGACTTGCGGGGCGACGGGGAGCTTTTGTGCTTCGCGTGCTTTCGCTTTTCAAAAAGTTTGTAGTTCAAAGTGCTTTTCTAGAGCTTTATTTTCTTTCCGATTCCTTTTTATAGATTACGCGTGCTGGTTGTTGCTCTTTATTTTATAAACCTATCGAAGCAGCACAGTGTTGCGTTGCATAAATGCCGCCGGTTTTTATTTTTTTTTTTATTGAAAACCGGAGGTTTCTTTTAATACATTATTATTAGAATGAGTACATTTTCATTGCTTATCGTGCACAAATCAAGTGCTTGATTAAAATGAGATTATTTGACTATCACAGTGCAGATCAAATATTTAAATAATATAGTTATGAACAATCATAATACGGATGAATATCAACCATTGAAAAGTTTGAAAAAAAATTGTTACGTATAAACATTAAATATTCAAAAGTAGTGACGATTATTACAAAATTTGCTTTACCTGCTTGAATCTTTTGTTTTACTTTTTCTTTCACATTACACGAAACCCATTGTAAGGCAATTTATGAACTTAATTCCTCGGTTCTCGAGGGATAAAAATAAATGGGAAAAGGGGTAAACAAGCACGTAATGTCGTTTGCCAAGTTTGTTTGTCGCTGTAAAATAAACAGTTGAAAACGGGCTTTGCAAAAAAGTTGGAGATAGAGAGAAAGTTAGACATATTAAATTTAGCGATGCTTGTGCCACAGTTATATTTATCTTAACGTTATTTGACGGACGTTGATAAATAGCCGAATCAAGTTGAAATCCATAAAATTCTGCTGATCGGCCTAAATAACTTTTAACGACATATTGGTGACGCTCTCAGGCGTTACGCAGCCGCGCGTATAAACATATCTACTCGGCGAAAACGTAAAAGCGTACGCATTCAATTAAAGCCCGAGTCCGCGCAAACAACAAACAGCGCCGCCGCCGCCGCGGCGACAAAAAAACTGCCACGGTCGCACATTGTTTACGTCCAGCGGGGCGGCTGTAACGCTTTGCCTGTCAATGTAGCTCAAATCGACAAAAGCTTTTACCCGAATGTTCATTAAATTTATTTTGATTAAACAGCCGATTTTTCCGAGCGCCGAGAGCGCGGCACTGCGATAACTTATTAAAAGCTCGCGGGCGCGTCCTCGAGTAATCGCGATCGCGGAGCTTTAAAGCTCGCTGTTTTCGATAGAAATCCGCGTGACGTTTAATGAACGATGGCAGATCGGGTCGCGCTTTGATTTAGAGCGCAGTTTGATTTCCGGACACGGCACAATAACCGCCAATTTGTAAATCGCCTCGTAAATCTCGAGAGAGAGAGAGAGAGAGAGAGAGACCCGCGCTCCACTTTGCCGGGGGGATGAATCGGCCCGCCGGCAATTTGTCCGATTGCGTTAAAAACACACGAGGCGCCGATCTCTCGGCGCGCGAAAAAAGGAGGGAGACGCGAGCGGCGTACGTTCGCGTAATTGTTATGGGGCCGCGGCTCAATTTCGTAATCCCGGAAGTTGGCTCGGCGCCTATTAATTGCCGCCAGTGCTGTTGTTGCCGATATTCCGAGCCCTTTTTTTTCCGGCGACGGGCGCTCCTCCGCTCTTTTTAAATGGCGCGAAATATGAGCGTCGACACTTTGCCCGAAGCGCCGATAAAGTAACGGGGAATTTTCGTGAGTGGAAGCGCCGAGCTTCGCAAAAATTCTTCGTCCGCTCGCTGCCGCTGCCGTTCGATGCCCGGATTAGTGCAGGCATTCGGACGGCGAATGCTTGCCTTTGCCGAGAGCGCCGCTGCTGCTGCAAGCTGTTTACATTAATGTTTATGCCTCGTTCTTCGATTGTGATTGCCGATCTAGATGAGCCGACTTTTGTTTGCCGATGAAGTGAAAACTTAATGCTTATTGGCTCACTGTTTCTTTGCGCACTTTCAAACTCCAACTTTGGAAAACTTTACTTAAATACGTACAAGGATTAAGCTAGAATTCGCTAAACTTTTTAGTACTCTTGGTATTTATTGTCAATCATTTGCTTTAGACTTTACTCGGAGAAGTTGAATTATCGTTATTAAAAAAGTAGTTAGTTCGACAATCGCGCCAGTGACTTTTAAACGACGCGTGGCTTTTTAAATCCAGCTGTTAAAAGATTCATTACTGCGTTAAAAAGTGTGAATGAGCGAACAATAAAAGCTTAATTTTAAATTCGAAAGCCTTAGAAAAAACGAGGAATAAAGAGGAAAAGCTAACGAAACGCTCGCACGTGAGGGCCGCCGTGAAAGATATGAAATTGGGGGTTGAAGAGCGCAAGGGTGGATTAAAAAAAAAAAAGAAGAAAAATCGACAGTTCGTAGAGCGAAATAGAGGAGAAGGGTCGTAGCTCATCAGGGAACAGAGCGCAGAATGAAATGAAAGCTGGAGCCGGGGATTATGCGGAGTGAAAGTATAATGAATAGAGGCGAATGTAACTCCGAGTGGACTAACTGTCCGTAACTTGATTATGCTCTCGTCAGACTGGACCCTTCCTTCTCCACCCTTTCTCCTCCCGCCGCTCTTCAGAGAACTAGACCGGCAAAGTGTAAGAGGACAGCGGCAGTCTTTGAATTTACCTCCCTCCTCAGATATACGTACTTGTATTTTCATTGCTAATTACACCTGGACGAGCGCGAGCGGGCAAAAGTTCGCGCGCGCGCGCGATATCAAATTGCGCCGAAACGCGCCTTTCAAATGCCTAATTAAATCTATTCCGCTCGGGCTTTTGATGACAGAGTGTTTTAGCCGGGAAAAGTTATGACCGACCGGAAGTGGGGGGGGGGAGGGAGGCAGGCGGGGATTACGAGAGTCTAATTAATCCGTGGAGAATGGCCAGTTCTTTCTGATTAGTCGGCTTTCCCGACAAAAGTCCCGGCGCTCGCCGAAACTTTGTTTGACACTTGAATGGAGGCTTGCATTTCGCGATACATTACGCGATAATTCGGGGCGAACGAGTTTAGAGAATAAATAACGTATCCGGGCGGCGACGAGTTTAATGTGTCTTTTAAAAGTAAAGCCCCGCGCGGAAGGCTGAATGTGGAAAAGTAATTTATTTATTAAAGTTCTTAGTTTTTAGGTCAGTTACTCGCTGCCGCCTTTATGGTAAGCATTCTGAGGTGAACTGTGTATTTTAAAAGAAGTTTTAAAGAAAGAATGAAAAACTAAAAGTTCCGGGGGAAAGAAAAATCTCATTTGTAAAACTGTTATTTTCATTATTTTTACAAACGCATTGCACGCGGACTTTAAGTAAAAAGTTGCGTTATTTTCGCCAGATTATATATACTTTGAGACGCAAAATTTTTTTATCGTCATTTTCATCTCATTTACTTTTACGTCTCTTTTACTAGTTTAATTCTTTCGGAGCTGTTAATATTTCACGCGGAATAACTGCTCTGAACAAAAAAAGTCATTTTATTAGGCACGTATGGTATTGCGAAACTAGAAATTGTGTAATGTTCACATGCGCGCAGTCATTTGTACGTAGTTATACGGCGATGTGCATAATTGCACGTACAGTAACATCGAGACGTGTAGATTCAAAAATTCTAAATGAATTATGTATGAGTTAATACAATTTCAATATATTTGTACGAGCTCTGTAGAGTTGAATTAACTAACGGCTGATTAAAGATGTAATTTGTACCTTGGGTGATAATAATAATATTAATAATAATTTGTTGACTTTTTTATTTTCGTAGTAAATTTATTAGAATGGCGAGCCATTATTTGAAATGGTTGTCAAATGAGCGTAAGCTTATAATTGAATAATTTAACAATATCTGGTCCATATTATCGGGAAGCTTAGGTTAACTGACACGTGAGTTAATTAATAATATCCGTTGGTAATTTTCTATGCATCGGCGCTTATACAGCAAACATAATACGCAGATTCGATCGTCAAGCATGAGTACGCCAGTGCCTTTAATATTTCCTGCAAATCTATAAATTTCTAAATTATTCGTTAAAATTAATCATTTATACCAAAATGTCGATTTCAAAATTATACTCAAAAATGATTCTGGATTATTTTTGGAGATACAGTATATTGAACGATGTAAGAATTCTTGAAAGTACACGTTCTTTTCTTTAATATTTTATGTAATTCAAGATTCGATACAATTTATTTATAGCTAATGCACTGAATTCAATTCCTTAACCAAAGTTATTCTAATATTAATAAAATTGAAAAATTAATTCAGTTTCTCTACAATTTAAAAAATGAATGGACTTATGTTGGAATAATTTTAGAAGTAATTGACAATCATAGCCATTATTATATTCATTGAAAAAGAAAATATTTTCTATTCCAGGTTCTTTACTGTGAATTACTTCAATCTTCCAAAATGTCTGACAGACAAAGACGAAGCCGCTACTTGACTATCAGCATCTTACACATTATTACTTTAATGTGTCAAGGTAAGTGTCGAAATAACTGGAGAAAAATTCTGTAAAAATAGAATTTAATTGTTAAAAATAAGTACCTCGCTTACAGCTCGACATTTTCCATTGGTAAAAATATTTTCGACAGATTTCGTAGCAATTTAGCGAGGGCGCAGTGAAGCTTCAAATGCCACTGACAAACGCACTGTGTGTACGCGGCGGCGCATTCCTTTCCCGTCTCGACAATTCAAACATCTCAAGCCGCTCGCTTGAGAATCTTATATATGTAATTGTGCGAGCTTTTAACAGGGGAGAGAGACCTTGCAAAGCGAGGAGGCAAAACTAATATTAAAATCCACTTTTTAAAATACTCCTTTGCAAATTTAATGTAAGTATATAAGGAAATCCGCGGTACTGCCTCCGAGGATTTCAGAAAGTAGTGAAATTGAGGTGATTGAAGCATTGCAATTTAAAAGAAAAATCATTTAACGTTTATGCTAAATGTAGCTATTATGATGAGAAGGGAATAATTTACAAATACTATACAATTTACGAATAAAAATTAAATTGATTTAAGTACTTTTAGAGATTTAATTAGGTCTTTTGCTTCTTTATAAATTTGTAGCTTTGAAAAAATGAACATAATTTTTTTAAATTTTAGACCTAAAAATGCCTTAATATTCTGAAAATTTTTTCGAGCTTGTATGAATGCGTGTGTTTACTTAGGATATCTCGAGAACTTTTGATGAGAGTTTTTAGAAGGCTTGAAAGCTCAACAATGTTTTTTCTAATTAGTTGGTGCTCTTTTTGTTTCATAGCCAAAAGTTTATTTTAATTTTTTATGTGATCAAGTTTTTTATCTAAAATAGTTTTAATTTTTGTTAAATGTCTTCTTTAAAACATTTGTTACGTAATTTATATATTCAAAAAGACTTCATACACCTTCGCCAAATTTTTACAATGCTTAAAATATTTAATCCGTTGAAATTTTAATAGGCTATTTTTTGTGTATCCACTTGGGATTTATAAATAGAAAAATTAGTACACTATATAATTAGGTACGAGGGTTTAAAATTTTGCGAGGATTCTACTACTCGTTTGGAATTGTTCATGCAAAAAGTTAAATATGAAGTATTTTTTACAAATTTTTTAAATACGTTATATTTTGTTAAAAATAAAATAAAAATTTCTTGTTTATTCATAACATATTTACTTTACTTTCATTTACAAATTATAAGAGTTATATTTTGAAAACTTATATAATAGTGCTAGCCGTTTATTTCAAACGTACACTATTATTTCATTAAGCTTCAACTTTTATTGCGGTCAATTATAATTTTAAAAATTGACGCGAAATTAAAACCAGTATTTTTTACAAACTTTACTCTAAATACATGAATTCTTTTGTCACTTTTAAAAATTTATTTCACGAAAAAAGTAAAGCACATGCAAGTGTAAGATAACAAATGAAATACAACTTTTAGTCCGTTAAAAGGAATTTGCATAATCATAATTCCGTAGACACAGTAAAAATTGTTAACTCTTCCCGGTTATAGCTTCCCCAAAATTAATACTATACGCATTTCCAACTCGAATCGCAAACGAAAAAATGAAATCACGGAAGTACGAAATCCCGTTCAACGAAAAAGGAAGCGAAAAAATGACGTATGAATTCTCGGCCCGAAATCACGATCAATGTATGTATCTCCGTAGTGTCGAGAGGTCGTTCAAAACCGATAGCTCGCCTCCCGCAGCAGACGACCTCCATAAAGCACTCGCAATTTCGGCCGACTTTGACGAGGTAATTTAAATATATATTAATATAACAGGTGTAACATTATGGCCGCGGCGTGTTCGCGTGTATTAATCCGTGCAGCAGAGAGAGAGAGAGAGAGAGAGGGTGTAGCACGTGCCCCGACTTCGGTCGAGGCGTACAACCAATCAACGTACACGGCTATGCATACGAACGAAGGCGCGCGCGCGCACGCCTCTCTCTCTCTCGCTCTAACCGTATAACCCATCTCAAATAAATTCAAATCTCACGTCATACGTTTGCATATAGGTGTGCGAGTGCAGTGGCTGGCGAGGCAGCGGAATTATATGTGGGGAGGGGCCGCGAAATCGCGCGAAGAACTGTGTACAATGGTATAGCGTGAAAAGTCATCTGTCAAGCGCAGCCGCGCATTTTTGCCGAGTGTTTTGGAGGGTCGCTCCAGTTATCGCGTCGGTCGCATTTCGCCTGGAAAGTGTGTTAGACCGAGGTGAAGATCAAAAGAATTTATTGTATAATCCCTGGTAGAATTTCCAGCATTGAAAATGGCCAGGAAAATAGTTAATAGATAAGTCCCGTGGCTATTTAATAGGTCTCGATGAAACGCTTTTTTTCACATGATTTCACAATATTAAATAGGCTGATAATTTCCTTTCTAATTGACATTGGCTAGTAAATAGCTAAGAAAGTTATTGTTGTAATATGAAATATATCCTAACATAACAAGATGAGTTTTACCTTCTAAAAAAATTCCACATTTTAAATTGCCAAAAAATTTGATTTTAATAGCTAAGGACTATATTATCAGCTTTCAAAACTTAATCTTTCTTATTAATCTTTCTTTACGTTTCCTTATACAACATAAAACGTAAATACTCTAATATAAAATTAAAATAAATATAAATATAGTATATAATTTGTTTATGCAGACGGACAATCGGTAAAATTCTCTTCTATTGTTACATTGAGTCTGACGAGGTTACATACCCTTACTTGTTTAGAACATTTAGATTAGCTACTTAATACCTTAAAAATGGTTTAAAGCTTTTATTCTATTAAATATTTAGTTCACGTGGAAAAAACGTTTCTTGCTAGGAAATTACATTTTAAGAAGGTTAGGTTGTTCCTACTTAATCTTTTATTTTGTTCCCTATTTCCTAGGTAAGAAATGTTTTCCGTTGCATGAAACAAGTTTATTCGAGAGAACGGCAGGTGCGCGGCAGACCGAATTGAATGATTAAAAGTAGCCGGCTGTCAAAACTCGCACTAAATGACTAATTCCAGAGCGAGATAAAGGCGGCAATCCTCATTTATGTACTTTTTCAATAATTATTGCAGCAGATATTGTGATAAACCGTCCTCTCGAATGTTTAATATGACTTTAATGCTTTCAAAAGAAACTATACAGCGCACCTATAGAGTTAGTAATCCTTACGTACTATAAGGTGCCGAAATCCAGCATCGTCCTCGCGCGAGCCCATTAGTTCCAATTTTCTCGAAATTCAAGACACCGTAAAAAAGCGGGTCCAATCTCGCCGAGTCCCATAAGCCAAGTCCCCGGAGGAGGTTCAGCCTCGGGATGCTTTTAAAAATTGTCCGTTCGTTTTACACACCCTTTCTTGCTCTCTCGGCGGTGCGTGAAGCCGTTTTTTTTTTCCGCCTCGTCCGCGCGCAATCCATCCTGCCGGCTTAGCTCCGGCTCGGTCTCCGTCGCAGCGCGGCGTTTCTCGCAATAATGTCAGTTTATTAGGCAATTTCGCGACGTCGAGCGTGAAACCGGCCGGCGGGCGAGGAGAGAGCGCGTTGCAGGCACCTTTTGAAAGCGAACGAGCTGTGAGACATGCGCGCGAGCGCAAGCTCTCTCTCTCTCTCCTTGTCGCCGGAATGGAGGAGTGACGCAACGCTTTAGTATATCGTTCGCGGAGGTACGTACAGGCAGCCGAAAGAAATGCATAATTAAAGAGCGGCAGCGGTGTTTCTCCCTTACGGACGGAGCGCTGCCTGCATGTACGCGCTTTAATCCTTGTTACCCGGGGAATATGAGCGCGCGCAATGTCGGTCCTTCAAGCAGTCCGGAAGATTTAGCAGCTACGCGTGTTTGAGGCTGGATTCGTAATTGACCTCGGGTCTAGCCTGCTGAAAAAATGCGAAGTTTCTGATCGAGTATGAATGGGTCACTTTGTTTATCAATTCCAATGTTCTATCAAATCAATATTTGTCAAAATATCTTTTCTCCAATTACTATTATACAATTAATCAAAGAATAATTTGTTCATCCAAATATTATCACCACCCATTTGGATATTAGAAAGTTGTAATGAAATATCTCATAACACTATTAAATGGCGGACGAACGACTAACAGCACTTTATATAAATATTTCCCTAATTTTATAGCTGCATTGATCGAGTGCAATGCGAAACTCAGAATTTTTTAAACGAACACTACCAAGAATGCTGTCAATGCATTTTTTGTAATGAATTTCTCTAAACAATCTAACTGTACATTCGCATAATTAAATGCTAAAAGCTAGGGAGAACAGAGCAGATCAGCAGGAGGGAGATGACGTTCAGCGGTGGGTTGGGTTATTGCCCGCAGCCATTATCGAGTACACGGACTAGGATGAATTGGTATATAAAGCGCGCCGAGTTTGCGTCCCGGTAGTCTTGACAACTGTTATGGAGCTCGTATCATCTCGGCTCTGATATTTCATGTTAGAGCTGCACTATTGATTTTTCATTTTAATTTAATGAGCTATAAAATTTACTGTAGCGTGCACAGATAGAGAGCGAGAGAGAGACAGAGAGAAAAAGACTGCGCGGTCGGAGGCGTACGGACTTGCAGATAATATGATAAAAGATTTAATTGCGTAATTATTATTGAGTGAAATAACAGCGTGTAATTGCTAATAGTATTACGCTCTGCAAAATTAAAATTTGTAATCCGATCAATAAATGAATTAGCGCGTTCAAGTAAATTTATGACCTACTTATTGATAATAAACAGATAAATAGATTCTCGATAGATTTTTCAATGGAGTATAATTATACGAGAGTTGTTAAGAATATTTTGATTCTATTTTTTTCAACTAAATACGAAAACGAATTAAATTTATACAAATTTACAATAAAAGCTTCCTACTTTTTCATGAGCAATTATTCCATTCTTTTTCTAAATGGAATACTGGCAGTACTACACTCTTCTATTTTAATCTACGTTGAATCGTTCAATACTCGAATGTTAAAAATGTACAAAATTGAGGCAAGATAAATTCTTTACTCAATTGATTCATTTAATAATATTGCAAATGGTTAATGCTTCTATCAATTGTAGCAGAAAAGTTTGCAACGTTTAGAAAAGTAATTACATTTCATTTAAATGAAAAAAGGGTTTCTCAAATCGTAGAGAAACTCGTGGGCTGAAAAAGCTGGACTGCCGCTTCAAGAGTAACACGGTTCCGCGCATTTGTTCGTGGCCGGGCTTGCAGGAATAATTGGCGTGCGTTCGGTCACCATACACAAAATCGAACGCAGCAAAAACTTCATCCTGTAATTTGTCGCATTCCAATTTCGCGCGCGTGCGCTCCCTCCCTCTTTCTCTTTCTCTCCTTCTCTGTCTCCCTGTACAAAACAGATTTCGGGCACTACCAATTACGCTCATGGTTCCGTTCGTTTGATCTCCATTACCTTGATCAAATCGCTCTCTTCCACTCGCTCCTTTGCCGCAGTCGATCCTCCGGATGTGCGAGCTTTTCGGCCGCATCATAAAACCGAAGCTTTTGCGCCACTTTCCAATACGGAAACCAGGTTTGCGCCAATCCGCAAATGGATGTGCGAGAGCAAATGTCGAGCCAACAATTACAGGCGAGAACGCACTGCGCCTCCGCGTCGAAAAATCGACGCGATATGAGCGAGAGCGATTTTTTCCGAATTCGCTCGACTGCGGATTTTAACAGAGCCTTTATCGATCCACCTCCGGCCATTTGTTTTAATCATGCAACTTCTCTTCGTTAACGCGCTCCGCGGACAAATGCCGACGCTTATAAGAAGGACTTAAAGTTTGTTAGCCGAAAATAACGAATGAAAGCTCATACGGTAGCTTAAGCGGCGTTAACGATTTAAACTTTCGAAATAAACGGAAAACAATTAATTGCGGATAATTGCGCCCCGCTTACACGGGCACACGAAAAACAAACCATGGCCCGTAGACTAGTTCCAGGCGGTAGACTAGGCGCCAGACTTTTAATGTACGCTTATTTTCCAGGACAAAAGATAATTTTTTGTGATTTAATCACATTCCAATATTAGCTTTCACTTTTCTAATTTACTGTAGTTGCGTGCCTTTTTTAAACTGGATTTCGTAGTCAATGGAACAGACCACTTTTTCTTTCTTGGGCACTAAGTGTGCTATTATATGGAGCCTACTTTTCTACGGTGACCTCTCGTACAGAAATAAATTATGAAAGAGCAACAAGACTTATGACGACAAATACCGTGGTTTTAATTGCTGTATAATCAACTGTCGCCATTAAGGAGCTCAATTTTAATTTACTATTTCTTCCACGCCTTTTTTTATAATAATTTATTTTTTAACGTTTCTGAATGAAGCATACCTTACCGGAAATCAATGCTCTAATATTAGCAAATTATTTAATTGCTACCTCCAATCATACCCTCAATAGGTTGTGATGGTGCGCTCTTCTGTTTGGTATTTCATTTTGTAATTTAGAATACAGCTACCGATTGCTTAGTCAATTATAAAATGCACTGTGGGCTACTGCAGAGCGAAAAGTTTGTCATTTGCAAATTAATCCCAACGATTTTAAAACTGATTGTTTACACGAAATTAGATTCGTTGTGAAGTAGCTTCTTAATTGATAATTAATAAATAAATGGATTTATTTATGACTGTATTTATTCTCTGGAGAATTCTATTATTAAATAAACGAATAGTTTTAATATGAAATTTCAAAAAAAGTTTCAAAAGAAATTTCACTAGACAGAATGTTCAAAGAAACAATTAAAATTAATCTCGTTATAAAACAAATTTTATTTATTACAAACGATAAAGCATTATAAACCAAACAGTTAATTAAATTCAATAAGTTTCTCGAATAAAGTTAATGAGTTTAATTACGGCAAATGCATACACAGGACGTGCATAAAATAGGCAGCTGTGGAAATTGTCTGTTTGAATATCGCGGCGTTTTAAACGTTGTAAGTAGCGAAAGCCTTGGGCGATCTAAATTTTGATGAGAAAGCAGCAGGCATGCTTGCAATGCACACGTGCTATTTTCATTCGAATTTTGAACCTTATTGTTGGCTGGAAAGCTGCGGTCGGGCCAGTGTTGAGCGCTGCATAAACCTCCTTTGCGAAAGGTTCGGAGCGCCGCGGGCTCTTCCGTAATCAGACAAGGTCGCTTAATTTTGTAAAATCCAACGTTCGCATAAATAATAAAAAATCCGCAGGAAAAAGCTGCTTCCTCGCGAGGAAGCAATTCGATTCAACATTAAAGTCTCTGCTCAGCAGTAATACAACGTTGACTGGTTTAAAAGCTGGCGCTTTATTCCCCGTCGTTATTCTTGTATATACGCATAGAGAGAAGCAATAGGTTTTCAATCAGGCGGCAGATTTACTCCTTCTCGAAAGTTGGAAATTGAATCCCCCGCGCGCGCTCCTTTGTAAATCTCGGCGGCGCATCTACCGTGGCTCCATCCCCATCGGTTTCCGGGCCCGTTATGGAGCCCCGATACAAGCCGGGGAATTCCCACTTGGCGTCGTCGGCGTCGCTCCCACTATTTTCCAGATCGTCGCGCCGTTCGAACGTCTATAAAGTATTTTACGCCACGCAACAGCAGCGGCAGCGACGGCGGCAGCTATCGAATAAAAGAAGGTATATAACGGGCCCGGGCGATACCGCGGTAGCTTGATATACGCGACGCGAGCACATTATCGCATTCGCGCATTATTTGCCAACTGATTTACGGGGCGAGCGTATATCTGCCGGCTCGCGCGCGCGCGCTCGCCTTATTTTTAACATGTAAATAGCGCGAACGCCGGTAATAAAAGCCGGAACTCGAGTATAACCGGCCTGCCTCGGCGAACTTGGAGGTGTGTATCCGCGTGCGTATACCGCGTATACGCGGGGAGGCGGGGGTACAAAGCCCGTTTTTGTAGCGCATTACGCGCCCCGGAGGCTCGTGATTGTTACATTAATCGGGAAACACGTACGCCGCGCATTGTCGGAGTGCCGCTTTACGAGGGCCCATAGAACCGATCCTTTTGATTGCTTTACAAGTTCGATGATAATGGGCCTCCTGTAAAGTTTATTTTCTTGATAATGCTGAAAAAGTGCGGTGAAAACGGGATGTTGCCGCCGGGCGTTTATCGCGCGGCGCCGCTGTAACAGAATTCGATAATTGCCGTATTGATGGAGCCGCGCGAAAAACATTAACACGTCGAGCGTTCGCTGCTTCGTACGACGCGAGCTGGAACTTGTTTATCGCCTTTTCTAACGCTCGAGCACTTTTTATCACGTTTTGTAACATACAATCTAAAAATTAAATAACAATTTGATAATTTGTTTTAAAAATCATACAATAAACGGCGAATTCAATGGAGAGCAAGTAAAAAAGGGTACAAAGTGACGACATAAAATTTAGTCCCCCAGCCTCCCTTACAAGCTTCGTTTTAGATAATGGATTTAAAACTTTTGCTCTCGTCCTATCTTAGCTAATCTCATTATTATAAGGTGCCTGAGAAAGTTAAGTTGTCACAGTCGGGCAATTTTTTCCCTTCCTCTCGGCTCCGGGTCAACTCTGCTCGGAAACTCTGCTCTTTCTCCCGCTTGATCTAAAAGTGTCGCGTGTTAAGGTCACCTTTGCACGGGATACTAATGCACATTTAATGTCTTAACTTTGAATGCGGAGGGGCGCTCCGCGTCCTTTTTCGCTCCGTTCTTTTCCTTCGATCCCCTCTTTTCCTTCCTCGCTCCGCTGTATAATGTTAAAGAGGGGCCGTGCGGTCGGTCGGAAAGCCCCTGCCCTGTATTAGGAGGCATTTTAAATATGTTTTCGTATTTCGCGCGCGAAGCTTGTAAGCTCTCTGAGCAGTCCTCGGCTCGAAATGGACTTCTATTGGATTCCGATGAATTTTGTTAATTGTTTTGCCCGGAGAAATGTCGAGCAGTCGGAGGAGAACTGGAAGTCGGTCGATTTTCTAATTTTTGAGTCTTTGAACAGGAAGGCTTTAAATAAACAACGTTCTCTGGAACTTTGAAATCGATCAATTGAATCATTCTTGCAGTTGAAGTTTAAAATTAAATTATAATAATTATTTTTTTAATTAAGTGTATAATTGGTTTTATGGGGTAATCTAAAATTTGAGCTCGATATTAAAAATTACAAAATCTGTACGTAGTAACACGAAGAAGTTTGTAATTATATTTGCGCAGCCAATGAATATTGTTTCATAATACTTTTATGAAGTACAAAATAAGCTAGGCTGCTTTTAAAAGAAAATCAACAAGTTGCATTCGAAGCAAAGTTTCAGAACAAATTATTTTCCAGTGTAAGTAATAAACGTAATAAATGTTTCCGTTGCAGAGCAAATTTTAGTATTATAACTCTAGAAATTTTTTTTTTTTCTCAAAATAAAAGCAGTTTGAAGAGAAAAGTTAAAAAAAAAGTGCGCGGCGGAACAAAAGGAAAGATAATGTAAGAGAATATGAGATGTAAAAAAAAGAAGAAAGTGAAAAGAAATATGAAAAAGAGAGGAGCAAAGGTGAGGAGAAAGAAAGCGGGAGGAAAAGAGAGAAAAGAGGGGCGGGGGGCGAGGGGGCGGAAAGCAGGGAGCAGAGCGAGTACCGAGCGAGAGAAGCTGGGAGTTACTGCCGTTGGGGAATCGAAGTTTTTCCATTCGGGTGGAAATGAGAGTCGAAGTCATTCGCCTACGTATATGACTGCTAGTCATACCTTGAATATCAAAGGTTACCTTTTTCATCAACTTTACTTCTTTCTCAATGGCTTCGAAAATACAGTTTAACGAGTGTAAAATCCGAAAGTATCTCGCGGGAGCGAAGACGTTTACACCCTTTTATTTGTCAGAATCGTATTTTTTATTGCTGCCTTCAGATTCTGATGTAGGCACTGTGTTTCGCAGCAATATTGTAAATGTACATTCAGCACGGATTTTATAAAGCAGCAAATAAAATTTTTATTTTTTCAGTATGAGTAAAATTGTTTGTTCGCCTAATGCGTTCGTGACGGTCTTATTGACGGTTAGAAAAAGATTTTAATCTAACATTTAACTTCAATTTCTTAGTTTTTTTTCTAACTATAAACTCCCAATAAACGACACCAGAAGCGAAGTAAGGCAATTCGCGCTGCAGAGCCGCATTCAATACTTTTTCCTTGCGCCGAAGCTCTGCTTCATCGGAATTCCGCAACTGATAACTCCCGAAAACAATTTCCCCAAAATTGAAAGGAAAACCAATAAAAATGTCAAAATCTGCAGCGGCACGGCTGAGAATAGATAGGATCGAAAAAAAAGGCACACCGGCAAATAATTCCTCAAAACTCCGGAAGTTGATATCACGCAACATCACTTATCGGCTAGCAGGCCGCTCGGGGCTTTTTATTGATGTCATCATTCGCAGGTTATCTGTTTCGCGGAGTCTCGGGCTTTTTTTACTGCCCCGACTTCCGGCGACTGATTACGTAGTCGATCGCGCGCCGCCTCGTAAAAGAGCGCGTTAACTTGGAAGAGTTGTTCCTGCGATCGTTAACGAACAGAGGGTGGAATGAGTTTTTAGCACGAACGCGGAGGAGGCTCCTCGATCTGCATGTCAATGGCCTTTGCTTGCACTTTTGCCCGTCAAGGTTGAGCGAATCGAACGTCGCGGGAGGAGAGAGAGAGAAAAAAAGAAACGGGTAAGTGGAACGCGAGCGAGCAATTGTCTGCCTTCTGCTGGATGGATGGATGGGAGAAGGAAGAGGAACGTTGGCTGATTCGGCTTTTATTGTCCCGTTGTATTTGCGGGATCTAAATTCGGTCTTGTGTCTCGAGTGTTTCGCAAATCAGCGGATTTCTCTCCTTGTTTTTTTTTTCGCAACCTCCTTTGAATTTTCAAAGTATAAACTGAGTTATTTTGCATGAAGTATTGAAATTTTCTCTTGTGCAAATCATAAAGTACTCCAACTGAAAAGAATTAACTTTAGTTAACTTCTTGACTGGAAAATTGAATTCTAAATGAAAAAAGGTAACACAAAGATTTTCCGTTCCAAAGCCCCAGCCACAAAATGTGGTCAGTGCGATAACTTTTGTTAACCAGATTCCTAAACAAAAAAACTGAAAACGAATTCCAGATTCAAGTGACCAGCTCGTGTAGCAGCATTCGACTCACAGTGCATGCAATCAGCTGAAAAACAAGCTCTATAATTTACATTCTTCCCTCCGCTTAATTATCAAAGTCAAAATCTGCAGCGCGCCAAATCCCCTTGTTCTCACTCGGCGAGTCGCGCGAATCGCCGAGTGCGAGAAAGGCCCGACGACGGCTCCGAGAACGAACCAAGGAGGAAAAACGGGCGCGTTATATAATATATATATCTGGCCGCTCTCGTTTCACGAGTGTCTCCGCCATCCGATAACACTCAGGGATGGATTGGTTTTTTGCTCGGGGAACAATTCTATCCCGGACTATTATCCGGCCCCGCTTCCCTTCCTCCTCCTCCCCCCGATTTTTCCGTCTTTTTCGCGCGCGAGCGACTCGTTTATATCCCTCGGCCAATTCTCCCTGTCCCTGCGCTTTTCTCTCTCCATCCCCTCCCCCTTCATCCCTCGTGCGCATTCATATTTCCGGGTGCGATCGCGTCGCTCGGGCACCGAAAAAAGCGTAATTGCATGAAATATGCTCGCGCGTGTGATATGGAAATAAGCCTCGCGCGAGTGGGAGTCTGGGTGAGTGCCCCATTGTGCGATCCCGGCGGTGGAGAGAGAGAGAGAGAGAGAAAGAGAGACGGAGATTTTCGTGCGGGCTTTTTGTACAAGGGCCGCCGCAAGAAATTTATCTCGGTATTTTGTCGATTCTAGTGCGACAAGTAGCCGGGATATAATGTAAAGCTGCTTTTATACGTTACACTCCGCCTTCTTGGAATTTTTTCGACTCGTGTATACGAAATTGAAACGTATGTGGTAGATAAGAGGGTCAAATTTATTGTTTTCATTTTCTAGATTTTAATTAAAAGTTCTAAAATTGCACGAAAATTGTTCATTTTCCGTAGAAGCCGGCATCATAAAAGTCAGAGAAAAGCAAGTATTTTTAAAGTTTTACTTGAATATAAAATTTCCTTTTTACCTCTTTGTTTTTGCTCGCATTTTTTTAAAGTAACGCCAACAGTTTTATTCTAAAAATAATTTATGTTTTTTTTGTTCCATTATATTATTATTTAGAAATTACACAATTTTATTATTATAATTTTTCTTATGTCGATATAAATTATTTGTAAATATTTCTAGTTTCTTCTCTAACAAAACAGCCAGACTTAATAGCAAATATTAATAATGGTGCGCTAATATTGTAAATACGTTGGATGAATCTTCATTCCTATGTTTGTATAATATTGTTACATCAGAAAATTTGTTCATTATCGGTGCATTATTCATGGTTGTATCGGCAATGCATTTTTGATAAGAGAACAAAATAATTAGCTTCGAATTCAAATATGGATATTTTTTTCACGAGCCCTTGTAAAATCGGTCAAAGAAAATTCTTCTAACAATTGTGACTAACAAGATTCGGACCTAAGTTTGCAAAACATTTTTGGGTTCAAATCAAAGGTTATTTTACTGGCTTTAAAATGGCGCTACAGGACCGCGCCCTCATCCAGTTGAATTATGGCATCAATCGATTAACAATTAACCTTTCGATAACAACTCTCAAGGAGATTTCAGGACCTTCGGGTCATGGATTCACCTAAAATTCACAGAGACTCATCGAAGGCACATATAGAGATGATATGTGCAGCCACAGGGTCTAACGCTGTTTTGATCCTGAGATAATCCCCTCTTCATCCAGGTTGTCGACTGATCATGAATTTGATTTCCCGTTTCAGTGAACTTTCATTTTTGAACCTCTAAAGTGCCTTTAGTACCAACATAATATTAAAATATAGTATAAATAATGCGAAGTATGCCTTAAAATAAAAAAATTATGAATTCTCTTGACAAAAATATTTACAAGATTTGTATAAAAATTAACGTTATTTCTAAAAATAACATTAATTTACATAACTTCTCATAAAATATTTGTCTATACATACTTATGTGCGTATGAAACGTCTCTTATCGTCTAGAACGTGCAAATTTCGCTATGGGAGTGGTGTCTATCAGTAATCGCTTTTTTTCGGCCAACTTCAAAACCGCTGCCAATTCATTGACAGTTAGCTTCCTCCTAGCTAATTTATTGTTCCATTATTATCTCGTTTGTATTAT
>JAWWEM010000054.1:2211063-2223565 GCA_035582935.1 Ormyrus thymus | reverse complement strand
GAGAATTAAATATTTAATTGTCACTATATGATTAACGATTTCATTGATTCAATGAAATTTTTTTCTCAGTGTAGTATCAAGTTTTGCAAAATTTTTATCTTGACTATCTTTTAAAAGTGTAATAAAGGTCTTATCGAAAGTGAACCAGTCGACGTTTCTTGACATAGT
This sequence comes from Ormyrus thymus, assembly GCA_035582935.1. Lineage (NCBI taxonomy): Eukaryota > Metazoa > Arthropoda > Insecta > Hymenoptera > Ormyridae > Ormyrus > Ormyrus thymus. Next base: position 2,223,397 of record JAWWEM010000054.1, on the reverse strand, counting down.
TTTATCCAAAGTTGATAAATTATAAAATTTTAGTTCAATTTTCCGATTACTGTTAATCGTTTTTAATTAAAATTAACCAAAAGATAAAGATTTATTTAACAAGCAATACATCCGAAATTTAAACATTATCAATTATATTAATTGAAATACATTGTACCTGTGGAAGAATCGTAGAACGAGAGCGAAAGAAAAACACGGTCCCATCAAAATCACTGCAAGAGATGGAATGAATGGAAAACATAGATTTCGATTTCGAACCGAGTTTCGAGGGCTTACTCTACGTTGTTTAGAGAACGCATACGAATGCGTAAACATAAACTCGTTATTGACGTTTCGGCTCTTGCACAGCAGTACGGCAAAGGAGAAAAGGGTTTTTGAAGCTTCCGCAGACAATTCCAGAAATAACCGAAGCTTTCAAGGGATGTTGAAGATAATCAGGTTTTCGAACCGAATAAAAAACAAATTGAGGCCACGAATTCGAAAGTTTAATTATTTTTTTACCCGATTACAGAATTATAGCGTGTGTAAAGCGCTAAATCAAGCAGCACTCCTAAAATATTTACTTCAATTTAAGTAAAAGTAATTATATTGTCGCTCTCGAGCGTAAATATTTGTACTGGGCTCTTGTTAAATAAGCCAATAGAAAAAAGTAGCCAAAACACAAAGCACAAAATGAAAACGCGAGAGAGCACAACAAAATGATTTGGCGGCCTTCTGAAATATTCATTATCGCAGCCCGAATGAAATGCAAATAGACAAATTCAAATCAAAGCGCACATTTATAAAGCCGGGGCTGAAAAGCAATTGGAATCGCTCAAAGCCCGGGCTGGAATTCGGCGCGCGCGGAGCTTAGTTTTGACAAAGTAATCGATTATTCGAAACTAATTAAAGAGCCGCGAGCAGAGAATAATTAATCAGCAAGTTAAGGGCGGATGCGGGCTGTTTTTCATTAGTGAATTTCGCTGCAGTGGAGGCTAAACCAGCAAACTCCAGCTGGAGTACTGCTGCCAGAGGGGCCGCTGAGTACCTCTATCTCTCTCTCTCTCTCTCTCCCTCTCGTCGCTGCTGCAGCAGCGTTGATCTTGCGTTTCGCCAGTGTCAAGGTAAACCGCGTTTCGCGTTGTTACCTCCTGATAACACTAATCTGTAGTTACTGGCGCGCAGGTCGATACACCCCTCGAGGCTTTCCTGTAAGCGCGCGCCCCCTCCTCCCCCCTTTGCCGCACTAAGTGTTAGGCGCCCGCGCAAAGCCGCGGATGTATTGTATACGTCGTCGTCGAAAAGCGGCAGCGCCGAGCTCGCGATTAGGCGCGCCGCCGCTGCTGCTTCCTCGGCAAAGAGCAACTTTCCGAACTCTGCTTCTTTTCCGCCCTGTTTTCACTCGGAAAATTCCACGCCATTCGGACCGAATTCTTCGCCGAGTATTATTAGCTTTATGTAGACCCCCCACCCCTGCGAACTTCTCGCAAACTTACCCCCGTAGAATTCTTCCGTCGGCATACGTGCTCTTATTTGCAAATTACCCCGCCGGATGAGCCGAGGCCCTGTTCTCGTTGGTTCCTCCTTTCCAGGAGTTATCGTTCAGAGTTTTCTTTCATTTTCCGCAGTTGTTTCCCGCTCAATTGATTCGAAACGTATTGTGATAACGAGAAATAGTTTACCAATATTTTTCTACAAAACCGTCAGCAGCTTCTCTCCGCAAGCTCGTTTTTATGATGCAGCCGACGCGATAGAAGCGCAGAGCGGCAGGATAACCCAAACATTAGAGATAAATCCGCGAGTCGGCCGTAATTCGAGCTATAGGGCGGTCGCGCGAGTTTCGTAGCCTCTATTTCAGGATAATGTCGCCGCACGCCCGGACCGCACGCCCCTGCCAACATATATTTCCCCCCGAAGCACCGAGCCCTTTGCTCTTTCGGCTCGTCACGTTTTAATTCCACGGTGATTACGCAACGCGGTATCGCGCCAACGGCCGACCGCCGGCCTCCCTCTATCTTTCATTCGGACGACATTGTCGGTAGTGCGCTGCTCGCGACGGTAATGACGCCGGACAAGGCAAAAACGGATTATGCAAGATTGATTTTTCTTCCATTTTCGAGAGCCGCTTTGAGTTATTCCGCGGGCGCGGCTGCGTTATTATGCCCGCGCAGCAAAATTCAATTGGGCTCGGCGCGAGAATCAGCCCGCTGTTACATTTACGAGGCCGCGGAATTGCTCGAGTGGGCGCCTGAATTTTTTTTTCTGTTTTCAGCGCTGCCAATTAAAATGCGTCGCTTTTTTTCGACGAAACGGTTATTATTTGCGGACGCGTGTAAAAATGCAATGGACAGCTGCTGACGAAAATAATTACGTTCAATCTTGATTTTAAATTTGTGATTTTTAAATTAGATTTTTTTGTTTAAAACATCCGTTTTTTTAATATTCGTAAAACATATTTTTTATATCAGTTCCTGGTAACAATTTTACACTTTGAATTGATCCACGTAACTATTTATTTCAGTAACTTTTTTCAGTAACCAATTGAAACGTCGATAGAAAGTGTTCAAAAAATCTTGAAAACTTGTATCAAGGATAATTTATTTTGATATATATAAACTATAAAGATTGTGATCACAATTTTCTCTTAAGATATAACTCATTCAGGATTTAATTAATATTTTTGGATGTCATTGTTGTTTTTTAAATTTTTGAATAATAACAATTTCCGTCAGAAATTTATATCCACATTCTTCGAGTTTCATAAAATAAAGCTTATATAAAATTTAAAATTTTGTATACGGAAATATACTTTTCGGAATGAAAAATTTATTGAGTTCTTTTGTTCATAAAACTTGCGCAAAAGGTATTAAAAATTCCAATCGGGATGTCACAGGAAAAAAATTCATTCCAATACAAAAATAATCAAAAAGCTTCATCATTTTCAAACTCGAACTAAAAAGTACATTTGAAGTAAATCTGAAAATAATTACATATATTCAATTTTTATTAAAAAATTTTTTTTCTTCATGAAAAACCTATACTTTTACTAGTAAAAGATCCTTCTACCGACAGCCAGACTTTCAACGAGGATTGGAATAAAAACGATACTATTGGTGTCTACGTATTTCTTTATTAACAAAAAACAATGTTTCTGCTATCTGGTAGACCTCTTCAGGTTACTAAAATTTTTTTAAAAAATAGTTACAAAATAGGTCAGTTTTACAAGTCAAATTTGCAGTAAGTAAATAAACTTACAATGTAGCATGAGAATAATCACTACAGTCAATGTTAAAAATTTTACAGTTTGACGTCCTAACACACAAACAACCAAATTCGCTTTTGAAATATAAGAAAGTGCTATAATTTTAATCCGTCATTTGTATCCAGTTCCACTTTTATTTAAAAGCCATTAAAAACATCTCAATTATCACACGGTAATTTCTATAATTCAAAACTTAACTCGATCTGTAATTTTCTAACCAAAGCCAAATTTTCTCAATCGTTCCATTGGCATTGCCGTCACTCTTTGCGACCTCTCTTCGATATTACTTTCTCCCCTTGCGCATCTGCCCGTCTCGCTCTGGCTTCAGTGTTTCATCTCTGGTCGGAGAGGTAGGTGAAACGCGGAAGGAGAAACGGGAGGGTGGGGGAGACTTTATACCGCGAGCGCGCGAGTTAACACGAGGTTGAAACTGTCGTAACGGCCACGTGTGGAAGAACTTTAACAATTATATTTAATACGATCTCGGGCCCGCGGCAAACCATTACATGCTACTAGATACCAATAGTAGTTCGAAACTTGTCCTCGTATCCCGCGGAGCGCGGAAAGAAGACGACAGCCCAGCCAGTACGGCTTTGTACGTGGCCGAGGGAGAACTAGAGGAAGAGAGCGAGAAAGAGAGAGAGAGAGAGAGAGAAAGATGAGAGAAGCCCAGGTGGAAATTCCCTTCTTGCGGCACTCGAAAGCCTGTACCGCTATGCGGCAGAATCTAATCAAATTTAATAACTTTTGTGCCTCTCCGTTCCTGCGCTTTCTGTCTTTGTCCCCGGCTGCATTTTGTAGGCGCGACCGGTCCGCCTTTTATCATCCTTTTTTCCTCGCCGTCTCTCTTTTCCTCTTCCCCGGCCGCCCTCGAGGCTCAATTTACGTTACAAACTTGGGCTCCCGCACCGAATGGAGCAGATTTATGAGACGAACATGCTCGCCGATCCTTCCAATCGCTTCCAGAGTTTATATTTTTGGATGAAAGTACGCCGCTCGCGCGCCCGCCGTACTTCCCCGATCTTATTATACCGCTACTTATGTACTTTTTCTTTCGCAATTTTCTTTCTGCCGGACTACAGTTACTGCTGCCGCTGCTGCTTTATTTCTTTGCTGAAGAAAATTATCGAGGGCGAATTCTTTTTTAGTTCTTATTTATGCACGGCAGAACAAGAGAAAGACGGTGGTTATTTGAAAAGTGGGATATCTGCAATAAATTTTTGATCAAACAATTAAAATAAATTAAAATATTATATTTTCTACAATCGCAAGTATTTGAAGAACTTCATCCAGTGCCTAACGACCTTAAATTTTTAGTCAGACTCGTTCGAAAGTAAAACTTTGCAGATCAAGTTCTTAAGAAAAATACTTGGTAAAAAACGGCTTATACCATCCGCGAACTTTATAAATAAATCTTAAATTTTTAGCAGGTCTTCCGGCTGCGCTCCTCGCTTTTTGTTGAATAAGTATATATACGTAGGAGCTTGCAGGCAAAAGAACTCGCCTCTTGACATTCGTCCCCAAGGACGGCGCACCGCAGTTTCTCCGGATTCCGCGCAAAATGGTGGAAAAGAGACTTCTTTCTCCTGGCGAACGTTCCCCAGGGGATGGGGGGTGGGAGGGGGAGGGGGCGGAATCTCGAACGAAAAAAAACTCGGGCCACCGGCATCCCGTGTAGCTTGATCTTGCTTAACGGGACGATAAAAATATACGCGCGGACCGTCGTAAAAGATGTACTTCGATGGCGGGGGTCTCGAAGTACTGCTGGAGAGAGAGATTTGCATTCCACGGCTTCGAAATTTCCACTGTATGTAGATGCATAAAAAGCGGGAGAAAAATAGGGGTCCGCGGCTGCTGCTTCTTCGCGCTTATCCCCCGTACGTCACGGCTGCGGACATATACGCACACCTAGGATAAGGAATCTTTTACGTCGAGTCCCGAGATATCTCTCTCTCTCTCTCTCTCTCTCTCTCTCTCTCTCTCACTATACTTGCTCGCGGCGGGGCGAGGAGTTTCTTGCCCGGCGCGCGGTCAAGTTTTTCTCCCGAGTTTCCGCGGATGAATGCGGCTGGGGGTAGCGTCCTTTTCCCCGCGGAGTTTGCCGTAGTTCGCTCGTCTCTGCGGCTTTCTGAAGAGTAATAAGTCATTATTTGCTGCTTCAGAGTCTACTACTTTGTTGCGGATAAAAAATTTGTTCGAGCAACGGTCTGTTCCCGCGAATGAGGATGTAGAAATTGTTTAAACTATAACGGTTAGCCAACGGCGCTGCGAGTAAGCGCTAATTATGAGCGAAAGCTTCTGTTAATCTGTTTGCTTTCTTTATGAACGTGTATGCAGCCAATACGTGCTTGCCATATATCCGCATGATGCTGAACTAAGCACATGATGTCGCTCAAACTATCAAGAGATACCGCAAACTTGCGACAGGAAATTACACATTACAGTACGGCTTTTGTGAATATAATCATTTGACCTGAACGACTTTAACAAAAGTAATATTCGATTCATTTACGTTTTTTAAATTCTTATTTATATTTTATGATTAATTTGTTTAAAATAACTTATTGAATTAGCCTCTAAGCAAAAAAAACAGCTATTCGTTTACATTTCATTTTCTAACAAGGAATCAAGTTTACAAAAAACAAACTCTGCATCTTTAACTAGAAAACTATTATTTCGGAGGATTATTTTCAGAATAATTACGGCAGAGCAAATTGATTCTCGAAAAGATAATAAAAAATATTGGTAAACGCGGCTTCGCAATCAATCAATACTCGCAGTTACGTTTACAAAAGCAGTAACGAACATCATTGATTGAAAAAGCATAAATTTTATTTTCCGCAGAAACTGCATTCAAGAGAAAAGTCCTAAAAAAAACTCTCCGCCGCGAACTCGAAAGTAAAAAAAAAACTGATTTTTCTCCTCCTATCGAGTGACGAAGTAATAGTTGGAAAGACCGGCGCGTGATTCGGAATACCGATAAGACAGACGAAAGAGATGCATCTCTCTATATGCGTCGATCCGTCTGCTCTTAGAAAAGAAACTTTTTCGACCATCGATTTCCCCGGCCGCGGACGTTCGCGCAGCGCGCGCGCGCGCCAAGCAACCGGTGTGTCGCGAGGAAACGCCGCGCACGTATATATCTGTAGCGGAACTGAAATCACCCCGGGGAGCAGTCCCAAGTTCACACGTTCGATTTACGTCGAAAAAATACGACTGCTGGCTGTATCGATCTGTCCTCTCGTTTTCGCGGAATAATGCGCTCGTTCCCGGAGACGATTGAACGGCCAATATGCAGCCGGACGCGGGGCGCCAAATTTGAATGGACTGCCTGCGGAGCGCGGATTTGGCGAGCGTACCGCGAGCGCCCCCCTCCCCCCCTTTCCCTCTCCCCTGTCCACTAGATTTAGATGTCGCGGGGATAACCGTCGAGGATTTCCGCGGAATACGAGCGCACGAAGATGGAAAATCCCGGCGTCCGTTTTTCTTTCGCTTATAAGCGCCCCGCAAAAGCGCGGCCGCGTCGCTTTTTTCGCGCGTGCTTTGTTTTCGTTTGTAGCGGCTCGCGGACTTTTTTCTCTCCCTCGCGGGCGCGCGCGCGCGAGAGCCGGTACTTCTTGTTTCGAGGATCGCTCGTTTGCTTTACTTCACCGGGAAAGCGGCATCAGCTTACGCGGCTATTTTTTTTTGCGCCGCGCGGCGTCGCTCTGGTCGTAACGCAGGCAAATGAAGATTTTACTATAATTATTGTTCTCGCGTTTGCGCTCAAAATTCTGCGAAAAGGGAGGATTCTAAGGTTAATGGTGGGATTTGCATTGGAATGAAGCCCCGCGTATAATCTTACTGATTATTTCGAGAACTTTTCTACAATTTTCGAAAGGATAATAAGAGTTCAGGATTTTGGTATACGCTTATATGTACGCCGACGAATAAATTGGAAATTGTTTTGCTTTCATACATCTAAACAGTATATCCGGCTAATAAAATACCTTACTTTCAAAAGTTTCTGTTTATCAATCTATACGAAATTTTACTGTGTGCTTTCCAGCAGCATTCCCTTCTAGAGGATGAAAGACATGCATATATGCATTTGATAAATGCATATATGCATGTCTAGATTATTATATTGCAGTTTCGCATTTCAATGGGATTCCAAATTATGGAAGTTCATAAACATTTATATAGCAAACTTAGTCATACTTTCTTTTTAAATACTCTTTTTTACATCTAATGTATATTGCTTCAGTAAAATGTAATCCTTTTATTATATATAAATAAAATTAATTCTTACATTTTTTATTTCAGGTAAGCGATATTAAAATTCTCTTAATTTCTGGAAATTTCGGTGAGTTAAATTTTGAAAACTATAATTATTTTACTTTGAAATTAATTCTGCTACGTGGGTGCGCGGATTGATTGGCGATTTTGGTAAGACTCGAAAAAAAGAGGCATATGCTCTTCCCACTGAGCTACCGATGCCTATGCTAATCTCTTCTTCGAGTCGTCCTCATATGTCTCGGATGCGCTTATCATCTTTTCGCGCGCGTCATCCGTAGTAATTCATATTAAATTAAAATTTTAAGAAAATAATTATTACAACTTAATGCAAAATTATTTAATCAACAAAATAAACCGAGCTGCAACTTTCTATATAATATTAATTTTACAAATTCATTTAATTTTAAAAATTATTTGTCAGATTAAATAAAGCTAAAGCTCGAGTGGCAGCACATAGTAATGAGAGTAAAACCACATCAAAAACTTCGCCTTTCTGAAAAAAAAAACGTCTCTTGACGACAAAATCATTCCTACGAATGAAGTAACAATTAGGACAGCTTGCCTTTTGGTAGCCCGAAAAAAATCGAGCGGCAGACGGCGACCCCCGTCGGGCTTCACGTTCCAACAGGTCGAGAGAGAGAGAGAGAATAATATAGGGATGGAGGGGGCAATATCCGCGGGCACATGTCAATGGCCCGGGCGCTCGTACCCGTATATAAGCTGGCCGGGGGGCCCATATGTAGGTCAGCCTTGACTGCGACACTACGTGCCCCGCGAGCCGAGCCAGGACTCGCTCCCGATCCTCACGTTTCGAATTTAAGCGCACCGCCGCTGCGCAGCTGGTTCCTGCAGCCTTTTTCCTCGCCTCCGCGCGCTCGAAAGATCAAGTTCGCCGGCTAATTCCGCGAGCGCCGGAATAGTTCTCTCGTAAAAATTACGGTCAGTCGTCAGGAAAGTTTGACGAGCTATAAATGGCGCTGTCGTCGATGTTAAAGTGATTTACGGTCAAGATGCCGCGAGACGTTTATTTCAGATTTCAATCAATTCGAGTACTATAACTTTATGGCTCGAGGAGAGCTAATTTTTGCAATGGCTGGGTTCAGGTCATTTACTACAAAATTACACTCTCAAAATTGAAACATTGTTTTTAGAATAATTATATCAATAACATAATTTCCGTTACAAACTAATAATCGAAGTTTATGAAATAAAACTGTAATTTTCAATAAGCAGTCAACCATCTTTTAAAGTTTCTGTGCTATCCTGTTCTATTTAATTAGTATCTTTATTATACTAAAACAGTTTTTAACAAAAACTAATAATTATTTCGCTTTCACTATTCAATAAATTTTTAAGAAATATTTGACTGCCAACATGAATAAAAATGTTTAAGTAGTATATTCAAAGTTTAGTCATCCGCCGTGCATATTTAGATACTTTACAAAACTTTTAATAAAACTTTGACTGTTATTTTTCCAGCTATGGTTTCACTTAAGACGACGAGAATTGTTTCAAATTTATGCTAATGATATGCGTAAGTGCAAGTATTATTTTAGGAACTTTACTTTTCACGTGAATTTCATAAATACATAGGTCACGGATTTTTATTACACGCGACTGTAAAAAAACTTTCAACCAATATTTCGCCGATAATTTAAGAAAAACTCTGTTTTTGAGTTACGCCCGAATGCTTCGAAATTCTAGACGTTCCGTCGAAATTCTATTTCCGCCGAGAGAAGACATGCCCGCGCTGCTGAATTTTCTGGGTGTATCTAATTTGATCATCGACTTTGCGGAATGCAAGCGTACAGAAGTGCATCTTTCCGTTTGATTCTTCATTTAACTAGCAATATTGCTTGGAAATTTATTTCCCGTTGATTATTCAAGCTCTCGAGTAAATAAAGATGACGCTCTTAGAATTGAACATATTTGGGCGTCTATTTTTCGAATAGAATTTCGCGTTTAAATTCGGCGAGGATCGATACACGGCTTGAAAACCGAATCCTATACCAACAGATGAAGCATCCCTCGCTATCTTAGAACTAGTAATCACGGTAAAACGCGTTCGAGCGGAGTCTTCCTCTATACGGGTGCTTTTGCCGAATCGATCGAATCACTCTGCAGGCGCGTCTACAACGCGGTCCCTTGAACAAGTTTCGTAATACAGCTCGCGACTTCATTTGCGAGTTTAAAAAGCCGATAGCGTTTTCAAAAGACTCCTTTCGAGGTTGTTTTTAAATTTAATATTATTAATCTTGCTCGCCACATGCTTTTGCGTTGTAAAATAGATCTTTGAATGGAAGATGGAAATTGGAAAAAATTTTATAATTTTTTTTGGAAAAGAGTTTTTATCTTGATTCAGCTTATTAAATGTTTCTATAATAAAAGCAAACACGTTCCTTTAAGGATTTATCTTACTTTAACGAGTCATTTGATGTACGTTCTTGAAATAATTTGGGAAGAAGGATCTTTTGAATTTTTAAACCATTAATTATTATATTAATTAAGATTAAATAAATTTTATCTACGTTTAAAATTTTGTCGTTTTTATAAAACTAACCACGAATTGTACTTTTTGTACATTCGTTTACTATATCCGTCTGAATTTTTTTCGCATCCTTTTGTGAAAAATCTTTTTATCTTGCTGCAAAATGCACTTATAAAAGAGGTCAATCTGCTTGTTGCATTCGCCTTGTATTTATATGTATCCACTTTGAGATACTGTGCTTTTAAAGTAAGGAACTCTTTTAGAAATTGATTTTCAAGAAAATAAACTTAACCATAAGGAAGAATGTATTTAATAATAAATAAAAATGTTATGCATGCTATTAGATATCATATTGTACGTAAAATCTATTGATACACTTGAAAAAAGCAAAATTTTAAATAAAAATAGACCTGATTTAATAAATTCTAAAAATCGTTTTTACGTAACGCAATTTTGTATGCGAGTGGTTATAGAAATAAAAAGATTTTAAAAAACAAACCTTTCCGTTGAATGAATTGCTCTTTGTCTTTTTTAACTGATGTTTATGCATTACGAATTAAAGATGTTATTGGCTGCAAAAATATGTTAATGTATAAATTACTTCTAATTAAGTCGCTTATTTATAAATGAATAAATGTTACTTTGAAAAGTACACGTTTGTTTAAATTCTAAAATCAGAAATGTAATGGATGGTAATTAAGGTAGAAAATCCACACTGAAATTAAGACCAAAATTGGCTTACATTAAAAGCGCATTTGGCTGTTCTCATTTAAAAAACAAATTCTTCCTCAAAATTTTCTTTCACTGCATTAAGCCCAGGCGGCTTCTCCCGCACGTCCCTAAAATTTTCCCAACAAATCGAGCCCGCTAATTTATCAAAGCAAGCATTTGAGCCGCGGGCCGCGAAGCCATTTAACCAAATTGACCGTCTATCGGAATGTAAAGAAAGAAACCCGACTGATTAAGCGAGCCCGCGGGGCTTTAGGATCGTTATGTGCTTAAATGTTTGCTTTGAGGACGCTCGGCGGCGGCGGAGGTCGAGGCGATCAACGGCGCAATGAAATTACGCGTGCGGCACGCGGTATAAGGACAGTGGCGGTCTCGAGCGCCGCATCCCTGTACAATAATGGAACCCAAACAGAATACTAATAGCCGTGAATCTAATTACAGGAACCAGCCTGCCCACCTCCACTTCCGCCCCTCCTTATTGCCGCGACTAAACCCGCATGCAGCTCCGCTCGCCCGTTGTAGGTCGAGCCTCGACGCCTAATTGACACGCGTAAGAAGGTTATTAATTAAACGCATCAAGGCTGCCGGCTCAAAGTCACACGAGCACTCTGGGCTTCTCTTACGAGAGACTCCTGTAAAGAGGGCTTCACGTGCGGGTAAACGGATTTTGTTTGCCTAATTTGTGATTTCTTATTGTTTGGATAGTGTTATTATTTGTCAGTACCTTTTTTTAAAGGTGCTTCGATGAGGGATGGGTAGTACACATTTAAATTGATTATTGAAGGGAATTGCTGGTAAATTGCAGTGATTTGTTAAATATCAAGATTTTTAAATACTCGGGATATATAATAGAGTAATTGTTGGGAATTCGTGGAACAGTTGATCGTCATTTATTTATATCAAACTTATAACAAATCAACTTAATAACTTTGGTTTCAAAAAACTTTCAACTTTATTAACATAGAAAAGTTCTATTGTTATTTTATTTTTCCTTATTATATACAAATACAAATTGTAAATGTGCCATAACATCAATGCACACTTACAGCTGGCTTTAATCAGCTAAATACCTGTAATCTTCAAGTATTTATTTTACACAAACGAGTGAACATAATGATAGCAATTAACAACGCATCTATTAAAGTTTAAAAGGGCATAAAGTCCTTTCAGCATTATAACCTTCGATCTAAAATTCTATAACCCTGTGGGAAATTTCGCCATTATTTTTGGCCAGCTCACCAATAATTCCCCAATTTTGTTGGTGAAGTATTTTTAATAAGAATTTAAATTAAAACTTTGTAGGATTAATAAGTAAATGTAGAATGTAAATGTAGATTAAAATTTTATATTTAAAAAATGTACTTTTTTCGCCGATATTTTCGTAGCGAGCAAATGCATATATTTTTAATACTTTTCGACACGGGTGTAGAAGTTCATTAGTTTCGCTTTGCTCGGACGAAAAATGTCTCACGAGCACCGGATAAATAATCAACTTAAACACTAGTATCGAATATAATTTTATACCACGAGCACCGGAAAATCATTTCAAAGTCGCGATTTTGAGGTAGAGTAGTATAAATATTTTTATCTCTCTGCGC
>JAWWEM010000054.1:2189733-2210963 GCA_035582935.1 Ormyrus thymus | reverse complement strand
TACCACGAGCACCGGAAAATCATTTCAAAGTCGCGATTTTGAGGTAGAGTAGTATAAATATTTTTATCTCTCTGCGCTCGGGCGCTAATATACGCCGTGCCATAAAGAGCCATTTATAGCACTAGTATCGTAATATACTATTTTGGTCAAAAACAAGGCCAATTTTAAAGAATTTGCTAAACACTGGTGAAATAATGGTGAAAACTTCCAACAGGATAGCCACGCTGTTTAATTTCGAATGGCGTCATAATGATCGTAAAATTTTATTCCTCTTTTGCCCGTTGACTTTACTATTGCGACGCTTATAAAAACACTCAAACACATATACATAAAAGAATATACGAGCCCTCGAGCAAAAAATCTCCCAAGTTTTAATTACAAAAGAGACGTAATTTCGCCACCATAATTAAATTAAAATGCATTAAAAATCGTGCCTCGAACTTCGTCCCATTTGTTTCCGCCCTCTCTTTTCCTGATTTCCCTTTCCCTCCGCAGTGTCTGCAGCGCCGATGTAATCAGTGTAAATTTAATCAGAACTCCCCCGCGCCGAAAAAGAATCGAGTTTCCAGCGTTTCCTGCCCGGCGAGATAATCTCCGCCTCCCCTCGGCGGCCGCGAATATTATATCCTCCTAACCGCATCTTAATCCGCGCCTAATTTTACGACGATAATTTTCTCACTCGAGAAGTGCCGCACTCGGCGGCAGCCTCTATTTGCGCTGTAAACACGTGGAATTTAAAGCGCCGGGACTTAAGGGAGGGAAATCCGGCTAGTCGAACTTTACCTCTATTTCCCTGCTCTCGCAGTTACAACTCGCCGCGGCCGCGCGTAAGTGGGGAACGAAGAGCGCCGCGCGGATAAAATGAGGAATATGGAGTACAAGAAAGAGATAAGAAAAGCGAGATAAAAGAAGCCGACTCGAGTGCGCGAAAGCAAAGACCGTTGCACTCTCCATCGAGCTTTCTCGTTTCCTCTTCAAGAGCCTCCACGCGAGTTCACCCTCTCACCCTTTCTAAGGCTCTTTTACTTCTCGCCCCTCCCCTCGCTTTCGATCGCTTTGTCGCACCTCCCCCCCTTCCTTCCTCCCTCCACATCGACAACTTGTTCTGGCACGAGTGCTCGCTCGTTAAGATACCGCGGCAACTTACGGCAAAGTTCCCGATACTTTGCGCAAGCTCACGAGATACTCGAGGCCGGGGCGCCTCGAGTAAACCGGCGTCGAAATCTCGCCGGGAGTAGCTCTTGTCGGAAGATTTTTCTCGCGGCCGAGGATCAATTCCGTTGGTGGACTATTTTTTCAGCGGAGAACTTCTTTCCCGCGCAGAAAAGCTTCATTGCGAAGTGGAGGATTAGTTTTCGCCGAGTTAGTTCTTGTTATCAGTTGAGTCATGCAGCTTTTAACCTAGTTGGTATAATGCGAGAATGTAATACACTTCTTTTATTTAACAGCTCGCTCTGTTTGCGGTCCCGTTTCGTGTTAATTAGTTGCAAAGGTCTGCAGCCGTGCGTTTTGGTAAATAAAGAGTATTATGTAAATTGTTATAGAGGTGCTTGCACCTTGCGAAAATTAAGGAGCCACCAAAGATGCCATATGAAAATTTCATTCAAGCATAATACATATGAATGCATTTTTACTCGTAGAAATCCAAATATATTCTGCAATACGTAGTGTTTGGAGCAACGGTAGAGCAATACTTCTCCCAACTTCTTCCTGTTTCTCTTTCATCGTCCTTCTCCGGCTTCGTTGAGCGCTGGGCTCACGTAACGTAATAACATAATACACGTCCATTCGTGGAACACGAACTGGCCTGGTCAAACTGGACGGGAAGATAGTTAGCCAATATGGCCAGCAGCCGTCTGCACGTTGCTGTAAACGAAAGGAGGAGAAAGAGAGAAAGGGGGAGGAGAAGAAGTTGCCTGCATCAAGGCGAAACTGCCACCATCCTTTCGATCTAGCTTATATCGAAGAGACAAAGGAAAGAACTAAATGTTCTTTAAAAGACGTAATTAACTGTAATTTACTAATTTCGTTTATTTTTTCAGATTTTATTCTATTACTGTTTACTGATAAATTTAGATCTATCTTATTTGATTTTAGTAGTTCGCAAAAGGATTATACCATTGCTTCTAACTTGAATTTTAGTACAGATTTGTAACCTACAAGAATGTTATATTTCAGAAAAAGCTATTGTAGCATTTCTCCCTCGTTATAATATTTAGAAAGTTGTAATCTTGCAAATTGGCGTTGAAACCGCAGTTTTAATGCAGACTGTTAACTAAACTCGGAATATGTAATACTCTACTACTAACTTTACTCTTATACTAATAAGAATAGAATACTATTTTACTCTTTAACATTAGCCTCAATAAAATAAAAAGACATTAATGAGTACACCAATCCTTTATTTTCATTTCTCCACCGTGAGCATGCCTTCTGCAGGTGCAGTTTCGACGAACTTCACATTGTTCCCTCGCCCAGTCTTCACAGAATTCCTAGAATCTTTGTCACTATCAAACAATGTCTTTTTCTCGCACGAGACAATCTATATTATATATCCCCGAGCTTCTCCCGCGTTTTTTGTTTTTCTAGCCTAGGCTCGCTTTCTTACCTCGTTTTCTTCCGCGGCGTAAGAGCAGTTCCCCGCTTCTTCTATCTCCCACCTCGGTCTCGTTCAGGCACCGCCGAGAAAAGTAAATACTTTTTGAGAGCATTCGCGGCTAAAGTCAGCGGAGACTGACAAAGAGCAAATCTGGAGCTGGCTTCGCTTTTTTATTTATGATATACATTGAATACAAGAGAGTGAGTTTAAAAGGCAGCTTTCGCTTAAGTAAAATTAGTCTCGCGAAGTAAAATCTGATGGCATCTCGTCTGAATTTCCATTAGGATAATTTAACTATTTCGCATTTTGGCGACTCGGGATGATTGTCCCTGTAGATTTAGTGTTCACTGAATAATCTTGAAGATTAAAATCTCTGGCCATTAAACTGCCTGCAATTAAAATAATAATTTATTGCTTTAATTGTTTATCAGATTTAAATAATAACTTATTTAACAATATTTTTTATTGATTTTCTTGTCCCAATATGGATTATTTTAAAATACCTTCTAATTGGTTTACAAATGCGACATTAAATTTCAAATCAAACGAGCTTACCTGTAAGTGACAGTTGATTAATTACATGTTGACAATCCTCGTTAGCAAGTAATTACAAAAGTAATTTACAGAATAGTTTCTTGAATTTAATAGGAGCT
Source organism: Ormyrus thymus (assembly GCA_035582935.1). Lineage (NCBI taxonomy): Eukaryota > Metazoa > Arthropoda > Insecta > Hymenoptera > Ormyridae > Ormyrus > Ormyrus thymus. The sequence continues at coordinate 2,207,711 of JAWWEM010000054.1, read as the reverse complement.
CTATTATATTTTCTAAATTAAATAAAAATAGATACTGAAATCTAAACAAAATATTTTACAATTTTTCATTTTCATTATCAGGAAATTCGAAGTTTCAAAATGCATTTCATTAATCTTACACAATTTTATCCGCATACTATATATTCTAATAACGCGTGTAAGGTAAATGGTGTACAATAAATAGTGACTCAATATTGTCGGCAGTGATGAAGATAGATATAAATAAATAGTCAGATCGACAAACAAATAAATCAAAAGGGAAAATGACATGGAATTTGCGTATTTATTTTTGCTCAAACTTATATATCGATTCACACGCGCACATTAGGACGTACATTTAATCGAGTATTTAAATATTCTTTTAGATTTTCTAATGACTACTATATAAACGATTTACATGTGTTAAAAATATTTCAATTTTATTAAAATGTGGGAACTAGGCAAATTGGGAAGTATAAAATAACTCTATCCGGGTATTTAGAAGTTTTAAAATTTAATATAATTTAGGTTTTGTAAATAAAATAAAATGAAAAGGTGATAATTACTTCGAAGGGCTTTAAAACTATTTTAACTTACTTCTGCCCAGCGCGCGTAAAAGCGTTAGTTTGAATTATTGTTGAAAGTTCGTAAAGCAAATTCGCAAGGTTGGTCTAAGTGGCAGGGGATTAAGTAAGACGTTAGCGAGAAGTAAGGGATTGAGGGGTTAACTGTAGGTGTAGCCTTCGCCTAAGAGATACGTAACGGAAAGGCGATCGGAGTTTCGTTACACAGCGGCTAATAGGCAGTCTCTGCCGATGACAAACAGCCAGTGGTCTTGGTCAAAGAGTAGCTTGGATCCACAGCAGGCGATTGAGCACTGTCCGCTGGGGAAGGGAGGCCAGTTACAGCTTCCTGACTGGCGTCGCCTGGGACCAACGAGCGAACGGCTCGAAACTCCGCGGAATTATATATAGCAGCTTACAGTTCAAAGGACGTATCGATACGTGATTAGATTTGAGGAGCAACTGCGCCGGCAGCACCGACGTTTCTGCCTCTCCTGTTCTTCCGCGCAGAAATCACCGGCTCTTGATGCGATGTAATTGCCTTGCCGGCCAAAGTAATATCCGCGGATAATTAACGAGACCCGATGCGTGCGTTTTGATAGATTTCCGGGATAAGTTGAGACGCGGGGGACCTTGCTTACGCGGACCGACCGCTATCGAAGGGGTAATTGCACTGTTTGCCCGTGATTACTAGTCTCATCCAATCAGAGACAGAGACGGATGCCGGGCGAGCAGACAGACGGCAGAAAGAGAGGACAGAGGAGATGACAGGAGGAGAGACACCGAGCGACGACCGGGAGGGATGGGAGTCAAAGGCATTTCCTATTAGACTTAGCCAGTTTGCTGTTTTGCGCTATTGTATATTCTGATGGAGTTTCATTGAAATTGGCCAAAATAACTAGTTGCCCAGAATTGCTTTCATTTTAATCAGAGCTTTTGTCATTTTAACCGCGGCTACATAGTTTTTAAAATACCAATTTATTTTCTCCATTGATGCACTTCATTGCGGAAAGCTCTAATTAAGTACGCGAAAGCTCTAATTTACATATTAACATTGGCTAATATTAAGTCAAACAACTAGCAAATCAGCTTTACCGAAAATTGTGTTTAAAAGTTTTATCAAACTTTTTATAACTTTTTTTAGTTTCGCCATTGAAATTTAAGTGTTGAGTAATAAAATTTCAAATTTTTCTCCTTTAAAATCTAAACAGTGGCATCTGAAATCTAAAACCGTTTGTTTAAATTTAAATTAAAAAAAAATTATGAAGATTTATTAAATTATTTTATTTTAATGTAATTTTAAAAATTATTTTACAATTTGAAATAAAACGAAAGTCGAGTCTTTCTCAAACAGCAAAGGATTGTTATACAAACTTTGACTACATGCAGTAAAAAGATCTGAAAGAATGCTTTTCTTAAAAAAAAAACAACTTTTTTCTTTGTATTTGTAAATTGAGAAAATAGGCATTAGGTCACGTTTCTTCTGTTTTTTAAGGAAGATTTGAGAAGATTATATTTAAAAATATTTAGGAAAGCATTTTTTAAGAAAAATATCCATAAAATACGCAGTTAATTGTTAGCACAAACTCCTGTACTATTTGGCAAATAAAGGATTACACAGTAATTAATAACAGGTTTAGATTTTCTCTGTTATTATTTACATGCATTACGCTTAACAAACAAATGTATTACACTGATTTTCCTTATTTTACAATAACATACATTTTAAGAAAAGCGACTCCACATGTAAAGCTTTTCCCGCTATCGAGCTAAAGGAAAGAATGAGTTTGAAAATAAAAATATAACCTTTCTAGGAATGAAAGTCTCAAAAAGTATTTTTAGATTTGTTAAAGTAGTTTGCAAGAATGGAATAGTATAAAAAACGAATGGAAAAGGAAACAAGTACTTTTTACTAACTATTTAAATGGCACGTTTTAGAAACACATTTTTTTTGTATGTTTCAGTTAAGCGTTGTTTTATACTGCTGGATAAGCAGGTCTCTAGTAAAATTAGCTTTTTGTAACTTTTATGGAGCAAATTTTATTTACAAATACAACGTTTCATATCAATTAGTCACGAGATTAAATTAAAAAAGTGACTATGATTAAACGCTTTAGAAACTTTTTAGAAAAGCACGAAAAGGGTTTTAAAACGTAAATGCAATATTACTCGATAGACATTACAATATTTCGTGGGGAAAAGCGATTTCTCTTTCATCGTGTGGTTAAACTTCTACAATAAAAAGCGCAATAAAAGTAAAGAAGCTAACGGTATAGGAAGAGGGGAGACCTTCACAAATAAATGTCCAAGAAAGAGGAATTCGGTAACGAGGAAAAACACTCGCAGGAGCAGATAAAAGACGAAAAAGCAAGCAGCAAGAAGGAGCGAGAAAAAGGGGGTAAAAAAGGCCAAGAAATAAACAAAAGGAGGGGCGAGGGGCCTGGTTGGAAAATCGAGCTTTTGCGAGCCAAAAGAGCCACCGCGCACAGGTTGCAGCAGCGTCGTTGAAGTCGGCCAGCCGTATACTCGCATTTCGGTGCTCTCCTTCTCTCTCGTTCTCGGTTAATTAAGAAAAACGGCTTTCGCGGCTTCGCGACCCCGAGAATTTAATTAAATCAACGCGCGATAAATTAAAAGACGCGCGCGCTCTATTCCCCCCCTTCTCTCTCTCTCTCTCTCTCTCTCTCTCTCTCTCTCTGCCTTATGTATCGCGCGTAAAACAACGTTCGACGACAGTGCCGACCTGAAAGAAGGAGCGGGACTCGCGCCGTCTCTCTCGCCCCTTGCTTTTTGACTTTTCTGCCTCTTGGCCTTCTTGCCGTTGCTTCTTCCTCGACTTCTTCCTCTGCTTCATGTTCTTCTTCTCGCTGCATCGTCTTTGAGTGGAAAAGTTTATTCTCGCTCGGGAAAGTGGGGACTTTGTAACGAATTAAGGTATAATTAAGAAATTAGGAGGGTAAGGGTCTTCAAAGGATATAACGAGATAAATCCAGGCGCGTTTCTAACGTCTGTTTAATTAATAAAACTCTCGTGTATTGCGAATAATCTGTTTAAATGACTTATAGCGAAGTTAAGTTGTTTTTAGACTTGGCGAAATAGCTAATAACTCTTTCACGAACTAATGAAAAATTGATTTAGTCACTTAAAATTTTAGGTAGATAAATAATGACGTTTATACTATCTTATAATATCTTATTTTATTATACTCACAAGCAGTAATTGTCTTATAAGTTAAAAAACTTAAATTTTTATGTACGCGTTTGTCACTAATTTTGTAATACCGGAGTTGCCCGGAGACCAAAGTCTCTTTTTGTACTCTAAACATACATCCGCCAGTAGTCACGCTTCACATCTAGAATGCTAGCCAATTTTGAGAAAATGCTATACGTTCCGTAAGTGCTGCATAGAATAGGTGTTGAAGGTATAGTACCCGAGTTGCGTGTAAGATATTCATGCGGTTTCGAAAATTAGGACCTTCAGTAACATATGTAAAACAGCAAACGTTAGGCTTTCTTATGACTAGAAAATTAGTCAAGCATTACGTAGGGAGGAAATACTACTATTTAAAATTATTCAATTATTTCATAATTCATATACACATATAGAGCAAGTTTATTACATTTTATAATGTTAATCACTGATTATATACATAACAAAAGTCACCTGTGATTAAAAAAAAAAAAAATAGTAATAATACTTACTAAAGAAAAGAAAGTCAAAGTAATCCTCAAATTTAACTTTAAAAATGAAGAAGAGCATCGCGGTTACCACTGATTTTCGTCGCAAGCTTTTGGCGCCGATATTTGCGGCATCGAAAATCTCAGCTGTACGAGGGAGTGCGAGGGTGCAGGCCCGCCCACTCAGGCAAGGGTGCCCGGGGGGCTCCTTTATATGACTGGCAACGCCAAAGGAAAGAAGCTGGAATTCGACGAAGAGAATTAAGAGAAGACAGAGGACGGCAAACAAGCGAGAAAGAGAGAGAGAGAGAGAAAGGAACCCGGACGGAATTCGTTTTGCAGATTTAGTAGATCAATCGCGCTGGGGATATGCAAAGTACCCCAAGCCCCTCTCACCTCATCAGCCGTCGCTCTGCATCTCCGCCGTCTCTGCCACGCGATTCTTTCCAATTCCGAGCTTCGGAGAGGCTTTGCCTGCAAAATTTCGTGCCTTTTTCGACGATCGCTGCTCCTCTCTTTGTCTCTCCTTGGACCAGGGTTATGCGCCCACTTCCGACGACAATTTCCGCGGAAATCCGACGAAAAAGGCGGCTTCTTTATTGGCCTTGGCTCAAGATTGCAGCGATTTGCGAGATGCTGCACCGCGCGAGTATTTTACCTCTTATGTCGACTAAGAGCCGGCGCTCCGAGGTATGAAAAGTCATGGTTGCAGTAGATGGAAGTTGTGTACATTTTTGAGAATTATTTCAAACACCTGGGAATTTCAAATAAAAGGAAAAGAAAAAAAGTTTACTTTAATTTTGCGATATTAGACGTTATTATCTTTTTTGCACTTGAGTTTGAAATCTTTGACATGTGACTTGCGATTTGTGAAAAATCGAAATATTTAAAAACAAAAATTTATTTAAAACCTATTATTGTTTTCATTTAACGTAACGATAATTTAATATACCGACGACAAAATGAATATTAGCGTTTAACCGTTACACAGCTAAATCGAGATATTTATAGAGAGAGTGGAACTTATTATTCTCTACAACAAATTGGTTTATTCTCTGTCGATTTGAATATCAATATACAATTATTCCAACTGGTTAAGAATATTAAATTCCATTGGGATATCATTTCCATGTAGCTACAGCATACTAGTATCGCGAATGCGAGTAAATATGATGCAAAACACAAACAAAACTTATTTTTATTATCAATTAGCCGCTTTCGTCTGAAACATTTCAGACCGTTCCAAACTAGTCGTTACGTTTTAAAAGCTACCGAAGAAAATATTCCGCAGAAGATTTGACACTCTCAAGAATTGAAAATTACGGCTCACGGAAATGTGTTGGACTACACACAACTGAGCAGAGAGCAGAGCCTGGGCGAGTTTCTCGCTCGCTGCGGTTTAAAACGTATTGGCCGCTCGTTCGCCGGGGGCGCTTCCAAAGACAAATCGCGAGCAATAATGGAGACCTTTCACGCTCGATCGAATCGGGAGATCACGATCCGGCCTTTACATCGGCTCGGTAAACCTTTAGGCGCACTGGTACTCTCTCTCTCTCTCTCTCTCTCTCTCTCTCTCCACCGCCGGCGGTGCTGCTGCCGCGAGTGCGGCTATTTGTCGAAGAAAAGGCGTAATTCACGGAGGAAGGAACTAGCCGAGCAGAAATTAAGATAGGATAGTATTCGGAGGAATTGATCTCCGACGCGCGAATAAAAAATTGCGCCGCCTCGAGGAATCGAGTGGAACGAGCGAACAACATTTTAGAGATGGATTCTTTATTTCTGACTTTTTTTTTAACCTTTGAACGTTGGATAGAGACCCGAGCTTCGTTTGTCAGACGGCTCTATTTGTTTTATGCCTTTTTTCTGCCGCTGCTCGCTACTCGGTGATATCAAAAAGCTTTTAGAAATGCGAATAATATTCCATTCCAACATTTTTCCTCGGCTCGCGAGGCTTATTTTCGACGTTTATCCCCAAATGCTTTTGTCTCTGTAGGAAGTAAAGAAATTGCGTTGATTTTTAGTGATTAGAAAGCCTTGATCAAGTAGCTGCGAAGAATTACGTTAGAACGATGTTTAATATTATAATCAAGAATATTGATAAGTATTCTAATTCGAACTGCACCGTGCAGCGTTAAAATTGAAATGAAATTTTAGTTTGTGATATTGAAAATGTTCTAATAGAGGCACATATATAAAGTCTAACCAAATATTTGCCAAAATCCCGTTAATATTAATGTAATTCCCCCAGGAAAAACCGAGGCGAGGAAAACGCGTCGGTCAATAGCAGAGTCAGGCAAGTTCCGCTCGGGAGTTAGAGGTACCGGTCAAAGGAGGAGTGATCGCGCAGTCGTCGCGTTTTAGTCCCTGGGAACGTACGGGGGGGGGGGGAGGAGAAGGATGGCCTGCACTGTGCAGGCCGCCATTAAAAGCGCCGATATCAGATGCACCTGAATCGCGCGCTCCGCTGGGGGATTACGCTTCGGCCGCCGATGCATCCTGCAAACGTACGTGTTCGCGCGTGTCCTGCGAAGCGCTAATCGTCCGGAACGTATATCGTCGTGTCGCGGCCGGTTATCGAGTACCGCGTCGATCTTTGCCCACGCGCGGAGGCGGGCTCGATTTAAGGCGCGCGAAGATGGATCTGGCTGTTCTTTGGATGCGCGATTCTTCTTTTTGTGCAAAAAAAGATGGCTGATTTGGTAGGGGTTTAATTTAGCTTCAAACATATACTAGCTAACGCAAAGGACCTTCCCAACGAAACATTGGAATTTTGCCTGTAAAGGGAAACATACGAAAATGCATAAAAAAAATATGTAGAATGAATGAAAAAATAATTTTTTCAAGTTTAAGATAATTGAAGTTCAAGTTTACAACCCAAAAATCGCAAAATTAAAAAATTAAACTAGTTAGCGGTACTTTTAAGGATGCTTCATGGTACCTTTCGATTTATTTTATGAAATACCAACTACTTTTTTGTCGCGTTAAATAAAATTATACATTTATATAATAAGGAATTTTGCACAATTTTTAAAGAAAAATGTCTGCAACACTAAGGTGGCTGTACTTTTTGTAGATATATAATAAATGAATCGAAAGAGAATATATGGTTTCCTTTTTCCTGCGGATAGGCTTCAGCGTACGCCAGGGTCAGTTTTAGGAGATAAAGAAAACGGATTCGGTAATCGGGAGAATAATGTAGCCAACACAGCAATTTAGATTTAGAGACTATTTATTTCGGCCTAAGTTGACCGTAACTCAAATGATTACAGTAGAAAATTAATAATGTATACAAAAAGTAGAGAACATCTTAAAGTGTAGATGTGGCGGTCGCCCTACGCCACGGAAGTTTTTAGCGCTGCCCTAGAACAAAAGCAAAAAGACGCGCGAAACTTATTTTTGATTACGCATCTAAAACGAAGCTTAAGTCTATGTCTACTGACTAAACGGATATATTATATCTACGCGCAGAGTGTAGTCGCGGATCGAGTCTCGAATGGGCTGCGAGTGCCCTCTGAGAGTAGGATGCAGATTTCACGATTCAGACGGCCCTGACACCCGCGTGATCGGTTGACCTTCTCGCCTGGTGGAGCTTTGCTTGAGGCTACTGGGCGGCGGCGCTACCCCACCTCCAGATGGACCTGGGTCGGTGTATAGCGGCCAAATCGTTTGCGAGAGTGGGCCCCCGTTACATCTCTCCCCCTCCCTCGTTTGGGAAGCGGAAAATTTACAAATTTTTCGCGACGGATATTAACAAAACGACGCAGTACATTCTTAATGCTAATCCTGCCTAAATTTTACGCCGGGTCCAACTTCGAGCAGTTCTGTCGGAATAGTTGAGCCGGATCATGTAGCTCACATTGCCTGCGCTTACTTGGAGCTGGAGGCCATCCACCGACACGACCCAGACGTTGTTGATGGCAGGGTTGGCGGGGGCGGCGACCAGTGTGGTGGTGGCGGCGACCTGTTGGTGGGTGGCGGACACGGTATTGTCCGGGTTGGCGACGGTGCCCTGAGCGGTGGTGGCTGCGTCCGGTCTGACGACGGCCTGGTTTTCGACCCGAGGAGCCATATTCTTGGCCGTCTGGTCCCCAGTTTGACGGGCCGGGCTGGCTGCAGGTCGTGACAGGCTGGCCGCTGGTTGGCGTGCCGGGCTTGGAGCGGGGTGTACCGGGCTGGTGAGGTCGATTACAGCTGTTGGCCGCCGGCGTCGTCCGTGCCATGGCGGTCTGGCCACTGGGCGGCGCTGCGGTGGTAGCGGCTGCACTCGGGCAATCGGCCTTGCCCGCGGGATGATGACTGCTAACGGCTGCCGTCTGGGTGGCCTCTCCTCGGTGACGGCCGGCCGGCGTAGTGGCAGCGTGCCGGATGGTATCTCCATGTCCGCTATCACCTTCGGCAGCTCGCGTTGTAGCTGCGGCTGCGGAGTTTGGGGCTGCTGTGGCTGTAGCGCCAAAAAGAAAGGGGTGGAGGCACACTAATATGTCTCCAGACGGATCTGGCGTGGCGTACAAGTGGACACGCTAGCACAGTTCAGACGGACCTGACGCCTGTGCTAATGTGCCTCAGGGGTTGGAGTATACTCCACAACCCGGGGACCAGATGCTCGACTCGGCCGGGGGCCGGCATCTTATGCTTTCGCGAGTGCTAGTTCGCTTACGAGTTGCGGTCGTCGCCTAGCGGTGGCCCCGTGAGTTAGCCTTGTCGGGCAAAATCGCTTGCGGGAGTGGGCTCCCGTTACAAGAAAATCAAATACTTTCTACTAGTATCAAATTTCAATGGGTGCCACAGGTTTTTATGATTCTATATGATTTATTGATAACCTCTTTACAAATGATTATTCGAAAGACTCACCCTTTGAGAGTTTCATTTTGTAATTTTTTTATAATTTTGCAATTTTTGGGGTGTAAGCTTGAACTTCAATTATCTTTAAGTTCCCGACACTTGAAAAAATTATTTTTTCGATCATTCTGCATATTTTTTTATATACTTTCTCGTGAAACAACTTTCGTACGTTTCCCTTTACAGGCATCATTCCTATGTACCATTGGGAAGGTCCTTTGTATCTTTGCGTATAAGGGGAGGTGATGAATTTCATCGTAATTGATGCACAAATTTTTCATGAAATAATTCAGAGATTTTAACCTTGTAAATTATTCAGAAGGGGAATTAGAATAAGTAACAAAAGTACTGAACTATTATAGTTCGTGTTGCGCAGGATCCTCTGGCTTTGTAGCACATGCATTAATGCTAGCCAAAATTTAGAGCTCGCTGGGCTAGACATCTGCATTTTCACGGTTTATAACTACATTTCGTTCAAAAGCATTGCGTTGCGAGTATAATTCAGGCGTCAATGATATGTATACAAAGATCTTCAACTTATTAATAGAGTTAATAACTTTGCTTCATTTGCTTCTTCTTGTTTTTTAGCGGAATTATTCGATGGTAATTCCAAATAATGCTTTTTTATCGTTATATTTTTCTGAATATCTTACTCTTTTCAAACAAGACCTTTATTTAAAGAAGTAAACTTACATTAATTTATGAAGTTATTGATCGAGCGTTTGTTTTATATTTCGGAATTATTTTTAAGGAGTAATTTTCGGTTTATGCGAGGAAAATACATCTACCAAATTTCATGAAAATCTAACAATCTACTATAGAGTTCTACTCTATTTTATTCTTTATTATGTAGAATTTATCTGCATTAAACTATACTTTGTTTTTGCTCAACTGCAATTTAACTCAATAAAATTCCAATTATCCTAAGTGCCTTTCCCTAAATTGAAACCACAAAACGATACCCGTTCTGCGTGCAAAAGCTACAATATCACTTCTACGCCTTCGCGTACGATTGTTTCTAAAAAGCACTTTCCCCTTAGGCAGAACGAAGAAACAAGCTCCCGAGAGCACTCGTCGTTCCGCAAAATTCCCTCCCGACCCACAGCGGCGGCCATAGAAGAAGCGTCTCAATTATTGAGTGCGGAGCTCTCGCACGCAAGCGGATGATGATTCGAGCTGCCGTCAGCGAGCGCGTTTATTCAAACACTCTTATCCCCGCCCCGCTGAGCGAAAAGCAGGCGAAGAAGGCAGGCCAGGAGATGAGCTCGACTTGTTATTCGCGTGCGGTGCACCGCGCAGCACCTACAGGCGCCGCTGCTCGGAAAGTACCGCGGCGGTAATGGTCTACTAAATCACATTATATTGTTTCTTGAGGAGGGCCGCCGTTGCGGTATTCCGCTCAACGAGCTTCGGCCTCTCTCGCTCTTTCGCAAGCTCGCACCTTCGAGGGCATAGCACGGACCGGGTATTGCGCGGAGCCGTGTAAATGTAAATGCCTATGATTCCGGGCGCGAGCGGATTAATTTCTAATTTTAAGAGATTTTTCGGAAGTTTTCTCTACCCCGTTCGACCGAAGTCTTCATTTTTTGTATAAGAAATTTTAGAAAAATTGATCCTTTGGCTAAACGACTTTTAGGTTGAAAATTAAAAAATGTAAATTGTGGATAACGAGTGCACGCTACGTATTTTAATTAAAAATTTTGTGAAATATCCAAGTTTTCGGTATGTTTATCTTTCCAGAAATATGATCCTATAACATTTTCAGGCTACTCCATAAATATTGTTAGTAAGAAACTCAGCTTTCCGTGACGTAGAATTTCTATAACACAAATTGTTATTCGCTATTGTAATAAAATTATCGAACGTTTCGTCAGTATATAGTTTTTGGAGTAGTTCGTCTACTCTCTGTGCAAATTTTTAATAAAAATGCATGAGTTCGAAATTTCTTTAATAATTGGGTAAAATAGAAAGTAATAAAACGTTTTTTACTTTCCATTGACACTTTGGCATGAATTTCGGAGATATACAGAAAAATAACATAAAATAATTTTTCCTTGAACGCAGCGAAAGGCAAATTTAGTATTATATAAAAGAGCACAATAAAAAGAGTATTAAAAATTATATTTATACGCTTAATTGCTAAATTTACTCTAAGCAAAAAATCTCAAAGCATCCAACGCCGACAGCTTTCTCATCTCTCGCAAGGAAATCGGATTGCGGCAGTAACGCTTGAGCACCGTCGAATCTGCCGAGTTTATTACTCACTTAGGCCGAAGGTGTCGGAAAAGTTGCTCAGTATCCGCCTTAAAAACTAAGCTGCGCGGAGGGGGTTAGTTCATCTTAGCCCTCATCTTCCTCTCCCCGAGGTCCGCGCCAACTCGTTGGTAAGACCGCAGCGCGGAGAGGGAGAGCCAAGGCCAACAACAGAGAGAAAAGCTCTCCGGCCGGGAAGAGAAATGGCGCTTGGAGGAGTAACGAGTGACGCTCGGCGCTGTTAATGGCTCGACGCCTCGCAGCTTCGTACGCAGCGGAGCATTAGATAGCCACCCTACGCTCCCTCGAGAAGCCGCACAAGGAGAATCATCCGAAAGTTGGATGAACTTCCGACTGTGAATAATTGGGCGCTGCCCCCGCCTATCCGACGATGCTTGCTTTCGCATACGCAACGCGAGAGCTGCATTAACAAATTCACAGTTCTGTTTTGCGGGATAGAGGAAAATGCTCTTCCATTGTATCAAGCTTTTGTCGTAAAGTTGCTCTGCAATATCGAGAGAAAACAATTTTTTTATTGGAGAAAAGAGGGGCTCTGCTTTCGAGGACACAGGAAACGGTTTTAAACTTTTTGAGAATTCACGTATTTCTAAAGCAGGCAGACTTGAGTAATATTCAGTTCTGGTATTAAGTAAAACATTCAAATAATAAGCAGATTAACAAGTGACTCCTGCAGTAGGCGTACAATTTCGTAAGAGACTTTTGAATGGTAGGAAGCAGCTTTAAGAGAACTTCCTTACTTCATTGAATGTAAAATTAATAATTATCAAAAGTTAATCCTAGTTGCGAATAATTCTCGAGTCTAAGGGGAACATTACATTAATACTACGAGTTTTACTGCACAGTTCCGCAGCAGCTAAGTTGCGTCATTGTTACATTCTAGTTACTCTTCGGCTCGTTTCCCAACCATCGTCGGTCGAGTCTCAGAGGTATAAGTACCGATTAAGGATGCTTTCACTGTATTTAGCTCCCGACTCGGAACAGCACTTTCAAAGGAAACTTGTATTTTTGGAACTTCTCGATAGTGTATAGTACGTAATATTTGGCCAACTGTCGTTAAAATCACGGTTAATTTTAATAAGTAATATTAAACTCTTTACGGCTGCAAAAGCGAAGAGAAATTAAATTAAAATTGAAATCCTCCTTCTTGAGGACAATTATAAACTTGTCTAAATTATTGTAATTGTTAAATTTTTAAAAAACTTTTTACTCTAATGAATTATTAAAAAGAATTATAATTTATAAAATTCTGAAGATTATTTTAAAACATCGGTGATAATTCATTACAATATTTAATTAATTTTGGATTAAATTATTTAAAATATATGTACGAAATTCAAGGTTGAATAATTTAAATTAAAGAAATGTACGCGATGTTTGGCATATAACCATATTATTTTCGCCACGATTCTTCTTTTATTCATTTATTCGAGCTGATGGCGAAGATAGCTGTTGGTCCGTCTAAATGGAATTCATAGGGCGAGCGAGCCGATGAAAATGTGGATACCGAAGCGCGAGCGAATAGAAACAGGGGGGAAATTGATTCCGACGAAAGTGAAAAGTAAAGTTCAACGATGAAATCGTTCGGGCGCGAAAAAAGGCGCTTCGTGAATTTTAATCAACTCATTACTCCGCCATCGGTTTCAAGTTACGTCTATATAGATGCGTACATATATAAATACCGGCCCGGAGATCGATTCGAGCGACGGCTGACAGGTTTACATTTGTAATGCAAATTGACGGCTGATGATCTATAGGGGAATGTCGTGTGCCGAAATCCTCGCAGTTAAAAGGCCGCTAATCCTTATCGATGAAAGAGGAAAAGCCCGCGGGGCCACGAATTCTCACTTGCTTTGAGCCTTTAATGACTTTCAACCTGCCGCACTTCGCGGTCTTTTCCGGCTTCGGGTTACGTCTTAAGTTATCTCCCCGTCTCTCGATGTGACTTTCAATAAAATCCCAAAGAAACTACCTAAGTGGTTGTTACTCTTAATAAATTGAATAAACTCTAGATTTTCTCAACTCCCCAGCAAAATTAGGTTACACTTTAGGAAAATATTGGTTCTTTTTTTTCTGTAATTATTCGAGAATACTTTTCAATGTTAATAAGCGATTTTATTTACTCGAAAAATGCGGAATAAGACGTTTAGTATTGATTGTGCGTTAAGTCTGTATGAATATTTTCCGGATTCTTCCTAGGCCTATAAATATATATGAGGAAAAAAGTAGTCTAATAAAAATCTTAAAGTTCATAAAAAGTGCGTAAAATTTTCTTCCATTTTTTATGTCTTGCGAATATTCATAAAATAACTTTAGTTTAGTTTTCCACTCAAATTTGAAAAAGGGTAACATAAAAAGAAATTTTAAGATTTTTATAAGTTTATAATTTTAATAACATAGAAGAATATTCAAGTATAACCGGAAATTTTTAAAAAAATGCTTTCTTCGTTTTTCCTTGATGGAATATAAGGCTTATTACTTGCAAAGAAATCCCCACAGAAAAATTCAGAAATGTATACCAAACTTAATAGCCATCCGGTGAGGACTTTACATCTTTCAATTTATCGACTGCAGATATTTACATGATTTTTTTTCTGTTTCTAGGTAAGAACGTGATTGATTTCAAACTAATTGGTGAGTTGATGGATATTAAAATAACTAGATCAAAATACTTCTGAACACGCTGCATTTGAACATTTCAAAAGTTTAGATGAGCTGTTATGGTCACCTTATTAATCACTTAGTCTTGCAAGTACTGAAAAATTCCTTCGATACTCAATTATAGAAAAGACAATAGAATTATAATTATTACATAATTAACAGGCAATCAGGTGAATATCGTACTCTAGATAAAAGGGTATATTAATTAATCGATGTTTTATTCAAATGAATTGTTAAATATTTAATTAAGGTATTAATTAGTTGATCACGACAGAGATTTAATTCGATTATAATAATGATAGTTAGCAGAATATCTGTGATGCAAGTTAAAAATAATTACACGAATTTACGAAGATAACATGAGTTTTCCGTAAAATCAATTGCAACGTGTATAATCAAATTTCATTACAGGGCGATAAACAGTAACGACGCGCGACTAATGATAGGCGCCGTTTCGATAAAAGTAAAAACCTCGTGACTATCAAAAAAAGCAGTAACAGCGGGAGAAAAAAAGAAAAAGTTCGTCGACCCAATCTGCCGTTTCGGCTTTCGTGACTATCACGCGACAGGAATGCGACGTTAAAAACATCATTTACGACCATCAGACCGGCCTTATCTGCGCAAGACAACGCGAAAATACCCCGGCCCAGTGGGCGTCTGCCAAGGCGGTCAAAAAGCGAGGGGGAGGCGGGAAGAAGCGGAAAAAAATACGAAAGCACACCGCGAACGCGACTGTCGGCACTCAAAGTTTAATGAGCCACCCCGGGCGAAGGAGCGACTCTCTCACGCACACTGCCGCAGACACGTACGGTGGCCCGGCGCTCGCGGCCGAGAGAGAATGCGGCATTATACGCAGATGTTATCCGCAGCTCGTTAGCGCCATTCTTTATTACGCCGATACATACTTAAAATTTATGGCGAGGCGCTCGCGTGAGCGGGCCGAATACACCGCCACGGTAGCGCAAGGGAGAGGGAGGCTCGCTCGCTCGCTCGGCTGGTCCCCCGAGCCCTTCGACGATTACTCTTCCACTCAAGAAAATCGATTCCCCATTTCTCAAGCGCCGCTCGCGCGGAGGGGGTGGAGGCGAACTGAGTCGGGAGAAATTATCGCGCGAATTATCCCCGATCGACGGGGGGGGGGGGCGAGAACGCAACTGATACGAGTTACGAGTTAATGCGCCTGGAATTTTACGCTCAAGGTCGCCTCGGGAGGGAAGAGGGAAAAACTGTTGATGCGCTATTTACTTGCTTATTTGGCGGAGTAACGCCGGGAGGGACGGACTCTTTTACTCACGAAGTTGACTAGTTGAGGCTTGATTAGCTAACGGGGGGGGGGAAAGTAATACCTGTTCCTTATAGCTTTGATCTTTTCGAAATTTCTTCTTTATTTGTATGTAAATAACTTCCGTCGTGGCGTAAAATCGTATAAATTGTGTGAATTCGTTTTTTCGTCAAATAAAGAAACAAAGCAGTTACGTCAAAATGAAATAACTCGTTGATAATCAGAAATTATGTGTATATAAAAATAAATATGTTTTAAAGAAAAATACTATTTATTTTACGATTTCCTAAAACTCTTTAGGTTTGCTCCATTATAAAAAATATAGGTCATTAGAAGTTTATAAATGTTAGTTTGGTTTCAAATTTGAAAAATTGACATTAAAAGCTAATGTACATTTTAATAATACTGTAATAACTGAATATATGTATAAACATAAATGGCGATACCTATTCAAATTTTAATCACTCCGGAAATAGGCCTTTTTGAAGAAGTACCAAGACATACGTTTGATCGTTCTTTGATATTTTTGTTAGAAATTTTTATTGAAATAAGCATATAAAAATATCGCTAGGGTAATAAAGATTCACATATAAAAAAGGGCTGTCTATAATGTAAAACCCAGAAGTTATAAAGCTGTATTAAGAAGTAATGAAAGCCGGCGTAAAAGTCCATAAATTATTTTAAAACTTTGTAATAGCATCGTAATCACATGATTTCAGTTTAATGTTCTTCAGACTATCCTGTCTGCGGGAGAAATTTTAGAAACAATTTTAAAAACTTTAACTCGTTTCTCGTATATTTTATATTGTCTTTCTAAAATGCGAGTTTCGATTCAATGTTATGTTAAAATTATAGAATTTTCATTTAGATTTTCTTACATGCATTAATAATTATTTACTTAAATTTTAATTAAACTTTTGAACATAAGTGTTTGTTTATGACATGCTATAATATTTACCTATATATTCTTTAATTATTGCATCAGTCAAAAAACTTATAATATGCAATTTCCATGTCAACGGAGAATAAAATTAAAACCAGAGTTACATCCACTAAATATTGAGATCACGAATATTCAATTAACTAATAATAAGCAGAGAAATGTAAAGTTATTTCTAATTGTCCAATCTAAATGTTTTATTTTTAAGACAATTTCTGTGCTTTAAATATGGAATTAAAACAAACTAAAAATCATAATGTATATTCTAGAGTGATAAATTATGAAATCTTTAATATAGCATATAATTACTGAAGTATATAATTTTTAAAAACCTTTAAGTACAATTACTTTAAAAATTGAATTCCTCATTTCTCGAAAACGATCTTTGCGCCAGAATACTGCTAAAAAGAAAACTTCTTTGAAAAAAATCGTGACATTACCTCGGACAACATCGTAAGCGAACAAAACCCCCAACATCCTTCTCCCTGCTTGCTCCGCGCCGTCGATTTCCCCTTAAAAAATGAACCAGCCGAGTTGCCGGTTCTTAAAGCCATCGGGTCAGCAGGCACAGGGAGTGCTTGCCTTTTGCCTTCTGTAATGAAATTTCGCATTTACTTATTCAATCGGTACGGCTCGGGGTTTTTCCCGCGGTCGGGCTTGCTTTGCTCCCTCGGCTTTAATCCCCGGTGTGCCGCCCAGCCATGGATCGTCTTGATTAGAAGTACTCGCATTTCCCCGGAGGCCTGACTGCGACGTAGGGAGACCGCACACGGACGTAGGCCGCGTCCGCGCGTGCCAACTTTAAATTTTCATGCGCTCACGCAGGAGGACGGACGCAATCCAAGAGTGACCATTGTGACTTGGTTTTTCGAGGAAGGGCATTTGTTAGAAAATTAGGAAAAAGCCTTTTGAAATTATTTGGTTTATTTTAATAGCAATCCAAAGTCCTTTTCCAAAGCTTTTTAATTATTAAAAGTCAGTTTCTAATAACGTTTACAAGCAGATTGAACTAGTCAATAATTAATTGAAAAGTCTTTAAAAATGTAGGCAAGAAGCTAATATGGAGAGCAATTTGCTCAGCGCATTAGGATCAAGTCAGATTCCCTCCTCAGGCTTATGAGAAATAAGGAGAGAGGGAGAGAGAGAGGGAGAGAGATGGAGGGCAAGAGAGCAAATGTGCTTGTATAGAAGCGCAATTGCTCGAGTCGCATAAGGGTGTTGGAGACAGGGATATATCGATCCTCGGCGAGACGCACGTAATAGACGCTCCCGCCTCTGCCGACAATGTCTGCTTCTCCGCTGGATGCTGCGACGACGGAGCAAGCGAACAAGGAGGAGAGAGAGAGAGAGAGCGAGAGAGAGAGAGCGACACGAGGCGATAGCGTTATGATAACTGCGCCAGATAGCTCTTGATTGCCCGAACGGCCGTCTTTCCAGCCAAGCGCGACAAAATATCTAAGGCTTTTAGTACCGCCGTAAAGATGTAGCCAAGCCGATTACGTAATTTTAGGACCGCATTGAAAAAGATTAACTCTTTAACCTGTACTTTATCAAATTTCACCCCTTTGATTTTTCTGCCTTTTCACTTATTGAGCGGCGTTAAAGGTTTCATGGACACCGTTTATGGTTGGATAATTAAGCTCATTTATTACCTTCAGATTCTCAAAGAAGGATCATTTCTAAATAATCTTTGAGTACACGATAGCCAGTACTATTTTTCAGACGAAAATACAAGAAGGCGAATTCGAAGAAAACAGCAAGAATTA
>JAWWEM010000054.1:2168062-2189633 GCA_035582935.1 Ormyrus thymus | reverse complement strand
TTTGAGTACACGATAGCCAGTACTATTTTTCAGACGAAAATACAAGAAGGCGAATTCGAAGAAAACAGCAAGAATTATGGCAAAACAAATTCGTTCCGAACACCATTGCTCTCTTGCTTGCTCTGAAATTGACGATCAATACGCGGATTAAAAGCTGTTGACTGACTAGACATCGTCTGGACGGAAATCCTCCTCTCTAAGCTTTAACGGCTGATCGGGCACTTTAAATCGAGTCATCCGGGAGATGTATACTTGCGGCGGCCTCGCATTCAACCCCTGGGTAAACAAGGACGTGCGCCGACGTCTCGGAAGAGCATCCCGTAACTGCGGCCTTTCCTCCCGCGCGATTAGAACGTCCGAATGAAATTCCCGCGTCGCCGGACGTTGTGGCATTGTTTACGAGAGGAATCGCAGACGTTCGTCTATTTCTGGGAGCAACCCGGGTTCTGCCTCCAAGGTGGAACGTTGGCCGTCGCATCGGTACCGGATCGTCATTTGTATTATTCATCAAACAGTATCAGGTTAATGCGACGTTAAGTGCGACATTAATTGGGAAGTACGTAAATTTTAAAACCTTACAGTTGCATGCATCTTACATTATTGAGGATTTAGATGGATTCCAAGCGGTATTAACTTGCAATATAAAGAATACCTTATATTGCTTGAAAAGAGTAAACGTTAATTTAATTATCATACATTTTTCAGTTTCTGCATTTATATAAACCCTGAGAAACTCAGTGCATGGTAAAATGACTGATAGCATTAGTTTCATTCTCAAGCACACCTCTGAAAAACGCGGATTTTCAGCAAATCTTATAAAAAAAAATCATAATAATTAAGCATGAAATTCTTCAAAGAAGAAAAGTATTCATACAAAGTAAAAAGCACTAAAATTATATTTGCATGTCGCAATTTATTATTTCTCCGTGTATAACACAGCACGTTCCTCTTTAGCAAATCTCATAAAACTGTAAATAAGATAAACGGTAATGAGCAAATCTGGATCCTCCTCTTTTTCCTCCGAAATTTCCTTCCGCGAATTCCAGCAATGAAAATTAACAAAATGCAACGTTTCATTTTCCTGCACCAAAAACAAGCGAAAAATCAAGTGGCCACAGTCACGTGCAGCCGCGCACAATGAAAAATACACCCCTCGGGAAGCAGAGAAAAAAAAAACTGCTGCAGACTAAAACCGCTCCGAAGCGAAGCGCGTGTTCGATAAAAGGAAAAAGCCCGAGAGGGAATAAAAAGTGTAAAAAATGCAGCTGTGCGGCCTGGAAGCTGTAATGTTGCGGGCAGCAACAATGAGTGTATAACGCACATAATGAAAGAGAGCTCTCGCACTTGACTCGCCGAAAAAAGCAGCCTGGTTATTTATGCGCTTCCCGCCGGTGTTTGCTGGTCCGCGTGGCGAATGCATTTATATCGATGCACATAAGTGCCGGGGGGTGGGACTGCACGTCAACTCTCATCGGCATGAAGCACCGTTGTATCAATAGCCTATTGTCTATTGATACTCGGACGCGACGAGCCACTCTCCTCTATCCGTGCCGCGCTCCCTCCGCCAGTTTGCTCTTTATTTTTGTATATCCACGTAGTGATTCTCTTTCTCTGTCGCCCTGTCAACTATTGCCTGTTTATTTATCCTGGCATGAACGCCTTTTTCCTTTTCTGCGCCCTGTCCATCGCTCTTCTTTCATTCCGAGTCTAACTGATTTTTTGTGGAAACGCGCGTAAATTTTCTGCCCGTCGACGTGTTTCTCTTTTTCTTTTTAGCTCTCATCAATGCGCGTCCCTTTTATTGAAGAAAAATATAGAACACACCAGACAAAACAATAACAAAAAAAAAAAAAAAAAAAAACAATACTAGTCACTGGGATCTATTAGTGCTATTATAAAGATTGTCAAAAGTATTTATACAGAGGATTTTTTAAATTATTGAGAAGGATACTCCTGATGAATGAAGTTGAAGCTCGTTACTCGTGTACAAAACATGCTTGTCGCGCACTTTAATACGCCACTCGTGCATTTCAAAAGTGACAGAGAATTTTCCAATCGATCATTCCGATACATTTGGCAGACAAGAGAACGTATTGCTGCTATCCAGATTGATGATTTAGCGAATGAATACCTGGATTTAAATGCAGTGTCAAAATGCTCTTAAAAAGTCAAAGAACGTTACAAACAATTAATGTAAAATGTTTTTCTCTGGGTATTAAAGGCGCTCAAAGTAAATACCTATGAATTTAATTATTTCCTTACAATCTTTTACATTGCTGATCGAAGCACAAATTTGAGCTTTCTCTTACCTTTGTAAACGTTTTGTAAAAAACGATATAAAATCGCCTTCTTGTGATGACAGATTTCATCCATCACTTTTTTAAGAGAGGAGGATACGATCAGAATAAATTCGAATAACAAGCACAAAATTAGTTCCACCAAGCAGTATGCAATAATCTATACCCTCGACTTTTAATCAGAACCGTCACTTTTTATCCCGTCTGCTTTTCGGGACACCCAGTCTCTCCTCCCTCCCTCCCACTTTCAATGACGACACTTCCGGGATTAGAACGGCACTACGTGCGGCGGAAGGTGCGCGCGGCATATGATTTATCAGCCTGGGCGTAAAGGTACGTTCAGAGCGGTGCGTACACCGCCGCGGGTAAACTCGAGCTGACGCGGATCTGCAAGAGATTTCGCACACGGCGCACGTGCCGCCCCGCGACTGACGTGCACCGAGATGAGGCGACCTATTTTGCCTTTTAAGCATGAGTTTTCTTCTCGTCCCTCGAAGTTTTTTGCCGAAGCAGCTCTGAAATGTGTTTCTTTGCATTTTCGCTGTAGCAATCCCGCGGCCGCGCGATACGGATTTTTGGACAATTATTTTTTCTGCTCCGGGGTAAAGGGGATTTTAGTTGGCGGAATAAATATTTGTTATTTTATCTGGGAGGCGGAGAAGGGCGCGAGCTGAATTTTCAGCGACAACTTTTTCTACGTGATCACTGCGATGGAAGTTTATTTTATATACCTGCAGCTGTTGCTACGAAAAACAAATTTTAATAAATCTAAAGTCTGTAGTATACTAAGATAAAAATTAGTACGAAAATATTGATATTTTCATTGCAACAGCTGTGTTCTGGGATTTCTCACTACTATAAGCTGTGTATATTAGGTTGAGAATTCTGAAAACTTAAAAATTGCGAATAAAAGATTTTAGGTGAAGATCGTTAAAAAGATCTTGTTCAAAATATGCGATTCGATATCAGTAAAACTACAAGTCCAAGCGTTTTATTTCCCGCCCAGTATAGTTCCACCATAAACAAAGCCGTTTATCGAAGATAAGCAGAACGAAACGAGCAATTAAAATTTGAACGAGCCCTTAAGGCGAAAGAAGCTTAATCTCGACGCTCTATACTCTTGAACGGTGTTTTACGCCGACGAGAGAGTTCACACTCTCGGATGGGCGGGCGCAACTATGAAGCCACCCTAAGGGAACCGCTTTGCGCCAAGGGCTAGATTGCCTTCGCGCGGTTCGGTATGTATGTCATATACGCAGTTTCGTGGAGTAAGCTCGCAAGCGCATAGAGCCACAGTTTGAGAGAGAGAGAGAGAGGCAAAATGTACGCAAGCACCAGGTGAGCTATGGTTCACATGGGAAATGAATGTTCTGTCGCGGTCTGAACAAGCCCCAAACGCGATACTCGCTTCCCTTTATCCTGCCTGCCTTATTTCCGCCCGTGCACCTCAGTGGAGACTGCTTTTTGCAGCGTTTCAGCTTTATGGTTTGCATTTTTCAGAGCGGGGCAAACGATTCAATTATTGAAAAATTATCGATTTTATTGGCGAGCGCAAGAAATGACGTATGGAGCGATTTATTGAATATCGAAGCGCTTAAAAATAGTTGGACAATTTCGTAATGAAATTATAGAAACCAATGGCTTAAACGAATCTTCTCTGCTTATTCTATTCAGTAATTATTGAGTTGTCAGTCATCGGGAAACATGGTATCAGTAGGTGATAGTATTACAATTGCTGGCGCAATCTGAATGTATGTGACAAGATGAATTATTGCTATCAATTATGCCATGCTGGGACGTGTAGCTCACATCCTGACAAAAGATGTAAATTTTAATCTGTTCGATGTTAATTCGCGTGTAACGTATCTTTCTCAAGATAATCTAAAACTTATTGCTAAAGTACTAAAAAATACATTTACGTACTTTTACATACTTTTTATTTACATATCTTTTTCATTTTATATTAGCTAAATTCATCTATTAATTAAGAAAAGAATTATTTATGTAAAATTTCTGAAAATGAAGATTTACTGCCTTTTAAAGATCGTTCACACAGGTTTGCAGGCACTACGTTTCTCTTTCATTGTTTGGTTTCCAGTTTAAAACTGATACAGGTGATAAAGAGAGTGAGAGGAGCATCGAGTTTTGCGGTAAACACTTTAAAGCAATCGTTCGCTTTATGTGACAAAAACGATGAAACGATTTTCATTTTGCTATTTATAGCAGAATGGATGTCAGTTTTCTCGATCGTCGTTCGCTTTTTTTGTTTATTCGAGATTTTAAACTTTACACTTGACAGCTTAAATGCATTAAAATATATGATCATGAATACACTCAGAAAATAACGTGTTAAAATTGGTTATAATTTAGCAAAATTTACTATAATTCACATCAAAATATATGTATCCTCCCATTTTATTAAAAATTGTGATGTTACATAGTAAAATCTGTTATATTTTAATTTTACTATTTAATGTAGTGATTTTCTTATAAAAAAATAGCAATTAAATTTCATAAATTTATCAAAAACATCAATAGGAAAAATGTTGAGAAATATTTTCTACTTCCCTCCCTCTAGTTTTTTTTTTCTTATACCTTTCTGAAACTTTTTAAGTGAATTAATGGGATTTATTTTTATGATTCGCTCGCTGTGTTGCAGCGCTAACAATTGATAAAATTCTACATCTTAACACTACAACCTAATTTCGCAAGTTTATTTTATACGTGCACGTACGCTTCACACGTGATATTTTGATTCTTATATAGTAACCGAGATAAAAAACGGTCGCTTGCGAGAGTCGCGCGTACGCCATCTATGGACAAAATTAGGAATTCTTGAAAATACTTGCGAAAAAATCTAGAAATATACCTGATAAAGGAAATATTAACTTTCACTTTTAGAACCAAGATTAAAAATTTGAATGCCCGAACTAGAAAACGTTGCAACACATGTTTATACAAGTAATCGCACGCATCGATTCGCATCATCGGAGTATGAAACCTAAAGCCTTTGTTTACCGTGGATGCAGAATAATTCCGCGATTACGGCGCCATTAAATATTGCATACTAGTTAAGCCAAAAAAGAAATAAAGCGCGCAAAAGCCTTTCGTAACAAGGTAGCGCCGGAAACAACAAACCCGGTGAATAATCCCGCAGCGGAACGCATACAAATTGCTCTCCTCCCCTCCTCTTTCTCTTCTCTTCGACTTGGCTAGTAACAGCGGCAACAACAGCCGTCGCAACATCCTTGGAGGAGAACCGCGGATTTACCGAAATAGTTAGCACGCAGACAAGCTTGCATACACCGCCACAAACGCAGGGCTAATCGCGCGCCAAGTGTAATTCTTAACGCAGCCGGAACTTCCGAACGTAAAGTTTCGGAATGAAAAATGCGAGAAGCATTAATAGCCGAGCGGCCCCTTTTTCCTGCGGAGCCATATTGAAACAACAAAGTGTTAACGAGCGGAAACGAGATAACGGGGGCATTCGCTCGTAACGAGAATTTAAAAGGGGAAACGCGAGATGAGATTCGAGGGTGGGAGAGGGGTGGGGGGGTATTCTCGATATCCTTTTCGACTTGGCGTTTTATACACTTCGCTCGCCATTCGCTTCCCGCCATTATGAATGTGAGACTGCCGCGTAGACGCTGCACGCTGCACTGCTCCCGTCTGTTTTCGGAACAATGAATAATTGAAGCCGATGGTTCGCCGAGCCTGAATCTTGCTTGATCTATATTTCACTTTACCCTGCTTTCTCTTTCTCGAACGAAGTCTCTTTTCTTTGGTAATTTCGAGCTTGCGAATTATATTCATTTTCTTAGCTTAACAAATACGTTTACATCTTACTTCTCGTGAGACTTTTAGAATATTTACAGTTTTTAGAAAAAATTAATGAGAAATACGCAGTACGTTCACAAAGTGATTGAATTTTGGTTCAATTTTAAAAACTTGAATTGAAATCTCTGAATTGAAAGTAAATAAAGGAAAAATGAACGATTCCCTACGTAGTCCTGTCGTTTGAAACGTGGCTTTTATTACCAAAAAACTAATTTCGTTTCTGTTTAAATCGTATAGTTTTTTTAGAAAAAAAAACGAGCTCTTTCAAAGAAACAATAGGTTAAATAAAGCTTTTAGGCAATTGATTTCCTAAAAATCGTGGTTTTTCGATTCTGATAAAAGCTTTTAATACACTCTATTCAAATAAATATCCACATTTAACAGTTTTATTTTAAAGCTCCTTACCTTGATTTCGTCAATTTATATAATAAGCATCCAGCCTTTTCTCTCAAAATATAGAGCTTTTGCAATCGCAGAGTACAGTTTCTCTACAAAATAACAGTCTGTCAAGAATAATTAACATAAATTCTCGAATGAGGCAGCGCTTGAGTGCGGCGTCCTTCAAGCCGATAAGTTGTAAATGCTTGTTTTTTCACGGGCAAAGCAGAAGAAAAAGAAGGCGAGCCAGGAGTATAAAGCTTTCGTCGGAAGGATAATCAACTGTTGCACTTCCGGCCGGAGCGCCGTCCGATACGGAGCGGAAGGCGAGGGTGAGAGCGCTCCGCTCCTCCAGCGTCGCGCGCCCCTCCCGGCGAAGTAGCCACTATTGGCGCGTTTAACGGCCCTCTCCTCTCCTCTCCTCTCCCTCCTCCTTCCGCGCGCCCGGCGAAACTTAACTACCGCGGCGCGTTTGCTCAGACGCGGCAAAGGAAAACTCGCTCTCTCCGCGCCCGTGTTTTCACGATGGGTTTTCACGCGCCACGGCAAACATGCGAGCGAGAAAGAAAGGAAAATATACTCCCGCACCGATGCTCGGAGAAAGCTGCTTTCCCACTCTTTCTTCGGCCAGCTCAGACAACTTTTCTTTCCGCTCCTCCTGCTTGCGGCCCTCCAGCGGCGCTCTGCACTCCCGTATAGCTACCGCGACTGAACTAACGACTCGAGGCCAGACGATGCGAGCCCGGAAGTGTGGGAGGTATTTACTAAGAAATTCGTGCGGAGGATCGGCCGAGCGGGAATGGGACGCTTGCTCTTACAAAGATTAACTTTCGAAATATTGTGCCTTTTGTAAATAGCGGGATGCTTGGAGCTTCTTTGTCAAATTCGATGGAAGCCGAGAGAGTTGTTTTTCGAACGCGCAAGATAGAATGGAAAAGTAAGTTGCATCTCCACCGGCTGGTCGGCAGTTAAAAAATATTTTTATCCGTTTAGTGTTAAATGAATTAACTTTTTAATTTTCTTATATGGAGTCAATTAATAATTTCCTCTTCTATTTTTTGCACTTAACGATTACGTTAAGGTAAGCCTGTATCCAATAGCCAAGAGTAACATTTATTTACAGTACTTATCTCTCGGCGCTCGGAGCTTCCGCTTTTCTTGGCCAGGAGAGAGCTCCATTCCGTTTTGATAGACTCACGTATCCCTTCCCTTTCTTTTCCTTCTCTCCCGCTCGTTTCTCCCATTACCAAGTCTGACTCCGTAGTTATCCTCGGGAGAGCGATCGGCTCTCGTCTCGGCGTTTTCTTTATTCTACGTCGCGATAAAAGTCGTTGGAATCGCTGCTTTATTTAGCAAAGAATCACAAGGATCTCGCTGTATGTGGGTTTGTGTACAAGAGCGCTCGTTTGTCCTTCCCCCCCTTTTTTTTTTTTTAAGTATTTGGCTAAGCCAGCGGGGCAAATTCAGCGGTAGAGTTTGTCAATAACGGTGGGACAGCTCTGTTGATTTTGTTTTCGAGGCTGGCGGAAACAAGGGCCCGGGACCTTCCTAACCTTTCCGAGCCGACCGTTGCTTTTAATTTGCCAGCTTTTTAGGCTCGCCTTTTCTCCTTGAGGTTTCATTTACGCGGAGAGTCTAATGTAATCGCAAACACCTTCGAGAAGCCCGTTACTTTGACGTCATTTGTTTGATTTGCAAGACCTTGCCGCTTACGAGATTTCAAGAGGAGCAATAAGAATTGAGATTTATTAAAGAGGAGTTGAGGCGACAATTTATAAGATTGAACTTGTTAGTTTGTATACACGTTTATTAACATTTTTTAAATAAATGTTAATTTTCTTTGAATTCCGAGTTATAATTTCTGGCTTCGGCTATAAATTAGTAAATTTGCTGAATTTCCAAAGGCTCAATAATTAAACTACGAATTATCTGATGCATATAATTATGATATTGTAATATCGTTGGCAAAATAACAATTATCACCGTTGTTTCATAAAATACCGAAATTCTAGTCAATAATACAAATTCAGAATACCGCCATGACACGCTTTTCCAACTAAGAATTCTGACATTTAATTTGTTTATTTAATTTAGCATTGAAACTACACGCCTCATTAGCGAGGCATATCGGGCGCATAAATCGCTCGCAATTGAAAATTGCAGCGCCTTTCATCTTGCCAGAGATAAAAACGACACTTTCCAATTTTTCAGCCTCGCTCCATAAATCTTCGAAGCAGATGCAGCGGCGCTGCAAAGTACACGAGTACAGAGGCGCGCTGCGCCCACTGAATGATTAAACCGGCCAGTCGCACTCGTCAGCGTCATTCATTGCCGCGGCAGAGAGAAGAATAAAAAAAAAAGGCCGCACACAGCTCGTCGAGCATTCAAGCACGGTTTTTCCGCTAAAACAGAGCCGGCTGAAACAAAACAGCTGAGGAGCGACGAATAATGCGCGAATCAAAGTTCGCGCAATACCACGTGCCACATCAATTTTCGATAGCTCGGCTCGGCCGGTTATTCGATTTGAAACTTTAATATTTGCATTCCGCGTTCGCGTTATCGAGAAAGCAAGAGGGGCATAGCTGCAGCTCTTGTGTACACGCATACACACACACGCGCGCACACACCCGCACAGGCGAGCATCCCGTTCTTCTTCTTCGGCCGACATAATCCACGGCTTGGTGTATATATACGTGTATGGAGCAGACATCTCGGCCTATCCCGGCGATAAATCACACCGAGGCGGCACGATCGCAATAAGAAACTCTGAGCTCGCGACGAGTGTTGAGAACGTCATCCCCGGGGCGCGCGATTCCGAACATGCCTAATGGTTATTTATGTTTCTGCAAGAATTCCGCGCCGGGGAGGGGGGAACAAGTGATGCGAGCCAATATGCAGTCAGACGTGCGCAACTGGCGGATACGCGGGTAGCATCGACCGACCGCCGCTGCTGCGCGGATGTCGTATTAATCTTTTACGCGTAAGTTTGTCTTTGCTTTTCATCTACTCGTGGAGCTTTTCATGGAGGGGGGGGGGGAGAGGCCGTTTGGGTTTTTGTTTGCCCTGCTTCTTGTTTTGTTAAATATTCTGCGGGAGAGGAGGTCGGTGCCGTGCAGTAAATTGATTTAATAAATTGTGGAGTGTATTTTAAAATGCTCCAGAATATTACTATTTAAAGATATGTAGGTTTTCAGTCTGCTCCGTATTTCTCTACTGCAACGTGATATTAACAGAATAGAAAAAATAATAGAAAAAAAAGTCAGATCACGAAAATTCGCCAATATTACGTATCTTTTTAATTGTAAAATCTTTTATAAATAATTTGCTAGATTTTTCCTACAATTAACTAGATATTAACTAGATTTGTTTAAATATCCCCATATATTTTTTGTACAATTTTTTCATTAGAGAGTGAAATACTACAGTCTGAATTATATATAGCTCCCGGAATTCTCCCCTCGTAGTCTCTCTTTATAAGTTTCATACGGTAGCACACGTGCGAAAGAGACGGAATAATAATATAACTAGGTGGCGTGTCGCAATACTCCGCAACGACTTCCTCTTAACGCCTTTAGATTAGTCTTTTAGAGTTAACTGAATTTTATCCAGCTTTCCGTGCAATTACATGGCTTTTAACGAGAAATTTCGGCAAAAAACCAGGACAGAATTCGGCGGGGAATCTGAAACCTGTTGCAATCTTCAGCCGTTGCACATAACTATTTGATTTTAATTTTTTGACATATAAAGCTAATTTAAACGGTCGCATCGATTATCGATGATGCTTTTACGGCCGACGAGAAGCAGGAGACTTAAATGTCACTCCAGCAAATTTAAAGGCTAACAGCTATTGTTCTAACGACAGGATGTAAGCGAATAGAAAGACAGAGAGGCAGGAAGCAGAGACAGGTAGTGAAAGAGTAGACAGGAGATGCGCATCGATCGAGTCTTCCACTGTAGGATTTACTGACGTCGGGCTGCGTGCGAAGAGCTACGATGTGGCGAAGAAGAGCCATAAAATGCTTGACCTTCTGACCCTCGTCCATTAAACGTTTACGAGTAAACTGCGACTAAGACGAGCGAAGGTCTATGAGGTTGTTCATCTTCCTCGTTGAAGGCAAAAAATGAGAATTTTGATTCCTATAAAGCGGCGATCGCTTCCAAATTGGTCTTGATGAAATGTTCTCTCTCTATACCGAACCAAAGCAGGTACGGAGTCAGACAGTATATTCTTGTACTTGCTGAATACGTGATATAGGTTAACCGTGAATTTATTTTCCAAAATAAAGCAAGAAATTGATATATATGGGGCTTCGGTATAATTTATACGATAAGCAATTGCTACGTTATGATGACATTTTATGGTTCCAAAATTAGAATGAACAGTTTCATAATATTCATCATATATTTATAGTTTTCATCATATTACTGTTTGATTTAATCTCGCTTTTATTTATTAAAATAAACAAATTATAAAGGCGCTTTTTTAAAAATAAGAATTGTACAAAAAAAGCTTTCATACTTCGCATCATTCATTACGATTCTTCAACACTCTACTAAATTGAGGAGTGTAAATAAAAATTAAACTTTTACGAACTGCACTTCGCTTACATTATTGTAAATGTCATTTTTAATTTCAAAATGGTCATATCCGCGATAATGAAAAACTAATTAATACAATAAAAGTCAGATCACAAATTGCACGTAACTATAAAATGATTTTACGACTCGGCCCTTTTAAACAGAAAAAGCCATTAACTCCCTCACCCGGCCGTATAAAAAGTTTCGCTAAAACCAGCAAGCGTGAATTTCTGCTCTAGCAATCATTAATCGAGATGATAGCATGAACGAGCAATTCATTCGACTCCCTTAGAAAGCGCGAATTACACAAATCCGAAACACATCAGACGGCCTCGCAATTATAATACCGGGCAGGCCATTAAAGATCCTCGGCTTTTCGTTCAGCTAAAGGAAGGAGGAATTCGGGCGCGGAAAAGAAAATCGCCTAAGGTTGGCTGACCTCACTCGTCAATTATTCAACGTAGGAGCAGATAAATCGACAAGGGGTGGAGAGGAGGGCCTTTAAAGTTTGATTTCACGTGCTTCCTCGGGAGCACGTAGAGAGAGAGAGAGAGAGAGAGAGAGAGAGAGAGAGAAAGCGTCTGTCGAGTCGCATGTTGGACCGAAAGAAGCGGGAGGAGGAGGAGGAACGGAAGGCCGAAGCGAGAGCAAACAGCGGTGATCGATTTGAACTCAGATCTCTGTAATCAAGCGGCCAGACGTGCAGCTTCGTTTGATGCCGCTTTATTCCCGGAAGGAAGAGGGAACGAGGGGGCAGAAAAAACAGGGAAAAAGAAGCAGAGCCGAACGAGCTGCAGCACGACGTCGAACGCACTTTGGCAATAGCTTTCCCACAAAGGAACACATCGGCCGTCTCTCTCTCTCTCTCCTTCTCTCGTCGGAGCCGAGCTTTATCCGCGGATGCTGTGTACGGCGAGCGAGGCGAAATTAAGTCGGGAATTAAAAGGGGAGTCATCCTCGAGGCTGCTATTAAGATTAAATTTTTGCGACTGCGAATCCCGAGCTGATGGGAATAAGAAGCACTGCTTGTTTTCGAGCTTTTTTCGCTTTCTTTCGGCGTCTTATCGTCTTTGCAGCTTTTTTTTTATTCATTTCTAAAGTAATCGCACGAGGAAAGTATGACTCTGGAATAGAGTTTTCAATTCAATATACTCTATTTTCGTGAAGACATATTGTTGTTCTTGCGAGTTTTAGTATTTTAGTTTTTGTAAAGGTAAATGTTATAACGAGTATTTAAAGACGCTAATGTTTGAAATAAAAAAGGTATAATTTAATAATTACTAAAAAATGTCATAAGAAAATTTAATATATCATGAAAATTTAATATAAAATTTAATATATAAAAATTACTATATTATATACACTGAGAAAAATATCTCATTAAAAATTAGTATACTCTATCGTAATCGAAAGACAAACTTGCACTATCCTGAAAAATTACTATAATATGTACTAAAATTTGGTAGAACTCTGGTAAAAATTAATATAGTTCTATTAAATTTTGGTGCAAATTATAGTAGTTTTCAGGATAGTGCGAGTTTGTCCTTCGATCACGATATACTATACTAATTTTTAATCAGGTATTTCTCTCCGTGTAGTAATGCGTTGACATACTAAATAATTTCCGTTCGTATTTTCAGAACTAATGTTACATTGAAATTATCTAATGTGAAAACAAATTATAAATGATAGAAATAATCATTTTTTTTTTTGACAGCGGCTGGGCTCGATCCCGGGACTTTCGGCTTGGCAATCGGACGCGTAATTGAATAAATGTACGAATGCGCTTATGCTTCACTAAACATGCATCCTTATTTGCTGTGTAAATGAATGCGAAATTAAAAACCTTTATGATGCATTTAAGTATAAAATGCAAGAAAACTAAAGAAATTATATTAAGGTTGGCGAGATAATATGCAGATAAATAGATGGAAACCTTGTTTGCTCTCACAACATGGATATATAGATGTATAAAGCTGGTTACTTTAACTGAAGTTTTCTCACTTTTTCAGTGCAAAAAAAATTCAATTTTTTAAACTTTTCATTTGGTAACGTTGAATAACGTAAAAATTTGGCCGAACTGCTATTGATAAGAATGATGGTATGAGCGAAATGCGACAACTAATATCGATTCTATGAAATATTTTTGCTTGTTTTCATTTTTCATTTATCTCTTTATAAATACGGCAGTATAAAATGCGCATATTTGAAAGAATACAACTTTATCGATTCGCACCCACGAAATTATTTATGTGGGGATTTATATAAAGCCTATATGTATTAAATTCAGAGATATTAATAAAAACAAAAAAAGACAATATAATAGTAAAAGAAATTACAATTTGAATTCCATCGAAAATTTGAATGAAATTTGAATTCTTTTCTTCGCAGAAGTTCAACACTCAAAGAAATGTAATTACAAAAAGTAGAGTACGAGAAAGAGGATAAAAAACTTATAAATATACAGTGTCCATGTCGGTGATTATTTATTTTGCACAGACCGCTTCCAGAAGAGTCGATTTGCCATCTCCGAGCGTGCATTTCAGGCCGACGATGTCGGCTATGGGCGCACAATGTGCCTCCATCGACATCTTATTTTTCTCCTCCCAAGACTCGGCCGGGGGCCGCGTATACACGTATGTGTGTTTGGCGAACGTGGAAATGGTCGCGCGAGGCTTTTCTATGCATGGCATTTTAAAGTAGAGTTCCCCTAATGCCATAAGCTGGCGTCACGTAGCTAACAGGTGTTGCGTTTTCTTTGCCAAGAAACTTTGATACTTAAGGGGAAATTTATTGAGTGTCTCTCCCGGCGTTCGCGGAGTAATTTATGTCGAATGCCGCGCACCACTCGGCCACGCGTGCGAACGAAACTCTTTATCTCGCGAGCTTTATATATATGTAACGTCCAATTCTTCTTACGGCTTATACGCGCTGGAAGGTACTAGCTTTCTTTGCGTATGTCGGGCCAGCTTTACGCGAACAAATGCTTAGCGCCTTTTTTCTATGCAACTGCGGGGTATTGAAGCTAATGAAGAAAATACTTGTATCAAGTGCTAAGTTGAAATTGGACGTACAACCGAAATCAGCTCGAGAAGTGTTACATTCAATAAAACTTGATAAATCCAGGTCACCGAAGGCTATCCTGCGGACAAAGCCCGAGGTGATACGGAGCCTTGCGTAACTCCGAATTCTGCGTGAATCCAATTTTGATTATTCTATTACAATTTAACTATAATTTAACTGTGGGTATGCAAAAGCTTTCATGCGAAGAGGGTATTTGTCACTATAGTGTATAGCTCACTACTTTAATTTAGAAGAGAAACGCTGTTCGAAAAGCAACTGCTTTCACTTTTGAATAGTAATATCCATAATGCAGCGAATGAGCCCTGTTGAAAACTTTTGTCGAGAACTGTAGTCCTGCTTAACCCTCGAAAACCTTACATCGCATGGCCTCCTCCGCAATCCAGGCATTAATTTTCTTTCGGCTCGTGCACATTAGCAAGCGGCTCTCAGCGAGCGTATTGCCTAAAACACCCGGGAATGGGGCGACGCATTCCAAAATCTGCTTCCCCGCATTACTTCCTTTTAGAGCGGCTCTGCCAGCGGGCCGAGATCTTAAAGTACGTTAATTCGCTTGGCTATTAGAGGACGCTGCCGCTTCCGTGTCTGTGTGTCCGCGCATGCTCAGCCCACACATGTACAGGACGCAGCGAGCAAACCGCGAACGGCTTGAATAAGCCCCGTGCCCCCTGAATAATTCGCGCCTCGGCGCGCCAAACTTTTAATCTCTTTACTCGTCGCGCCTCACCGTGCGAGAGCTGCACACCCACACACACACACACACACACACACATAAAGAGGAGAGGATACTATAGAGGAAACGGCCGAGCTCCGAGTTATCAGCGTTTTCATTAATTATACGCGGGCGGCTTTTTTCTCGAACCCGCGTCAATCGAAATTCGTCAAAAGAAGACGCGCGCTTTTGCTGCCTCAGAGATGTTCCACTTGTCGTTCATTAACGGCCTTTTTTTTCTTCGCCTCGGAAGCACCTCGAAATTATTCATTGGCTCGGCGCGTCTTTTTTTGGCTTATAATCCGTTCCCGGAGCTCGCGATCAATGATCGGATAAACAAAGATAGACGAGGGAAATGAGAGAAAGAGAGAGAGAGAAAAGGGGCTGATAATATTATGCGGCAAATAGCGGAGTCTTTGAAAAAAACCGCGGAATGTTTTATTAAAGCGCTCCAGCCGGAATGAATGAACGCCGATGCTACAGTCGTCTGGCTTGATACGTTGATTTGAAAACGACAATTTCGTCGGCAGGATATTTCGCGAAATATTTCTGGCCTTCGGAAATTGATACGGAATGTTATTAACTTCCTCTTCTATAACGATTGCAAACGCGTGCAAATGAAACTAGTTGAATCAATCGGGTAATAAGATCGTTTTTTGTGTAACCGCAGCGTTTGTTTGCTATAAGAATTGACGATTCTGTTTGTATTAATGATTTTTCGTTATATTTATTATATAAATTATTGAAGTTTAATTTAATTTTTCTTCCATTTCAAATGAAAATTTGCGGAATTCTTATTTTCTACTGGCTAAAATTTATAAATGCTTTTTTAAAATAATTTAATATATATTTCGATTTCTTTACTGCATTTTCAAAGGAAACTAATTCAAAACGTAAAAAAGCAGTTATATAGAAAAAGAAATTTTAAAAAACTCTTTTTACAAATTAACGAAAATTTTTTATACATTTGCCAAACAATTATTCAACCTAAAAATTCATTTCTTATCAATAGCACCTTCACTTTTCGCCTAGAAGCGCGCGTTTGGCCCCCGAGGCCAGCCAAGAAAGCTCAGTCCCAGAATTGATTATCCACTAACAAATTCGCGGTACTCGGCGCATTCCCGCTCGCAAGCCCGGCCGTTCAAATATACGAACTCGAGCTGTGCACACACGCTTGCCGAGCGGCGTAGTTTTACCGTCATCGCCACATCCTCATAAACGGCTGGACTGCCGGCGTCAGTGTCGCTTGTCTTAGCCAGTATACACACGAGGGAGGGGGGGCGGGATGAGAGGGAGGCAGCGGAACGTGACTCTGACTTAAATTAAGTGTAATTAGCGGTGGAGCTCCGGAAATTCGCGCGGCTAACATTTACTATGCGAGCCCGTACTTCGTCAACAGCCCGACTAATGCTGCAGCGCTCTCAATTCTACTTTGAGAAAGACGTAAAATATGCATGGCTGCGCCCTCCGTTAACCCGTCCCTCTCTCCTGATTTTTGTTGTTGCGCCGAGCTTCAAACCGCACCGCGATAGCTTTGATTACTCGGGGATTTGTTTCGCGCTGCCGCTCGAGCTTCTTTGTGCAGCGGTAGTTAGTCGGCTGCGACTGGCACAGTTTTCTCCGGATTTCGCGGCCGCCGCCGTCGCCGCCCAAGATCGCTTTCGAATCCGCACTTAACGCTTGATTCACTGGCAAAGCATTCTTCGCCGGGGGCGAGTTTTCGTCCGTTTCGGTTTGTAGTTGTTGCTGCACTCGTTCCACTAACTCAATAATTTATTGAAACGTCGGCTGTGCACGACGGCAATGTTTTACATTGCATTAGTCACGGCGAATAATTTGTTCCGACGAGGCATACAATCTGTAATTAGATTTAAAATTTATATTTTGATAATGATGCACGATGTAATTCTAAACTAGATCTTCTATTACCATTAATAATTAAGCATTCCAAATTGAAAATAATTTATGAGCCTGTAATATCGACTGAACAGTAACGAACGATCGTTACTTCTCACTATGATAACGTGTATTAATAGTAGGATCTTATTATAGTTCGAGGCACAGACTATTTATACTACTGTACGATTAATGACTGATCAGAAATAATATTATTATAGATAGAGATTACTGCGCCATTTCGAAAATAACATAAAAGTCAGAGCAAATTCAGAAATTAAGTAGTTTGTTACTTCGCTAAAATTTGATTAAATGAACATGAAACCTAAATAGAACTTGATTTATTTTTCTGATTCGTTTTATTTTTTGTTTTTATTTTTTACCTAGAAACAGGTGCCAGTCACAATTTTATTTTCTCACCAAAACAAAGCAATCAAACCTATATAACGTCGGTCCAACAAACACAAAGCCTCATTTCCCCGGATTCGATTTGATTTCTCGACTCGCTTAATATTCCCCAAGTGTTTTATATCAATTTTTTGTCCTCCGTCGTCTCCCTTCCTCCTCTAACGCAGTATCTCGGCCTGCATGTACAACTCGCTCGACTTTATTAAGTTAGGTAGATATTTTCACGTGCGCAAGGGGCCCTTCTTACAATCCTGTCTCGACGGGTCGCATGCATATATGCCGGAGCGCGTAGCTCTAAAAATTTCAGCCACGTTCGCCACTCCCGCGAAGTCTGTTCTCGCGAAAGTCTCTCTCCCTCTCTCGCACCCTATCGCGCTCCCGCCGCCTACTTTTTGTCTTTTGTATTGCCGACCGACGAACTTCCACTTTACACGGTTACGGAGAAGCGTGGGTGCGAATATACGCGCGGAGCCAAGCTTTCGCTCTCGGCTGGATTTCGTAGCTGCGTGCGATTTTGACGAATGGGAAGACATCGGGGGAAGGGCTGCTTTTTAAATTGTAAAAATGCCGTTGCATTTACAGGCTACGGTATGAGAATGATTTATCTAGGAAAAGCTGCAGGCAAGTAATAATGAACGTTTGATAAACGGGTAAATAACCGCGAGGCTTGATGTAAATGAAAATGAGAGAAAATGGAATGCAAAGGTTCGCTTCACAATATCAGTAGGAAAGTGTAATGAGTAAACTTAATTAAAAATTGCTATTTCCATTTTTCGCGTAAATTAAACTTGGTTCGCGAGTCTAAAGACCTGACAACGGGCAGAATACATTTTGCGTAAACCCTGCCTGCATTTGAAATCACGTATACGTCCCCCAAATTTATGTATTAGTTGGAGAAAGAGAACACGTTTCAAAACTGAACTTATGTATTTAACATAGTAAGCTAATATTTAAATTAAATAATAATGAAAACAAGAGTTTGTTATTAAACGTTGGCCTTAAATATAAAATTCTTTTAACAAGATTTGAAAGGAATTTTTTTACCATTTATATTGTTTCACCTTGTAATTAATGAACTTCGTTGATGAGTCGCTGACGACTTAATACTTTCAAAATTGAAACTAGCTGTATTTTCATTTTCGTGCCTTTATTTCCAGTTTTTCTGCCTGACCGATTAATATTCGTTGCTAAATCATGTGAAACACAAATTTATGTACAAAGAGTTTCGGAACACAATTGTTCGAATAAGTACCAAAATATGAGCGCAACGCTAATGTAATGCATAAATAATTCCCGCATCTCTCATTCATAAGGATTAATATAGAAACAGCCTTTGGACGGATATATTCCTAATTATAGGCAAATAGACGCAACGAATCATAGTACATGCATTGAATTGCAATTAAAATACAATAAATACTTGTACGTAGTTTTATAATATTAATAGTAAATTGCGCAACTAGTGCGTTAACCAGCTCGCGCACGTGTTGAGTATACTATTTTTTAGTTGCGTTTAGGCGTGAAACTAATGATTACAATGCTTACGCACTCAGAAAGGCCTAAGCAAGCTGTTTACGGAGTGTAAACCCAAACGACAAACCAGACTCGCGTGCGAATCAGTTTTGCGCACTGGAAGCGCTACATACTATGATTTTTTAATATTGCTGAAATATTTTACGTAATTTTTTGCAGCTTCAAGTCATAAATAGTTATCACACAAGGTATTATCTAGTATTTTTAACTCGTTATTAAAGTCGACACCATTCAGTCACGCAGTCAATAATTGTATCAAAGTATAACTGTAAATCTCACGATAAGAAATATATCTTTTATAATATTAAAATGTAACATGCAAACGATAAAAGAAAGCTGGGCATTAAACGTATTATTCTCGTGATAATCAATACTTTTATTCTTACTTTTATTCAAAGGCAACGAGTCTGACGCAGAATTGAAATTTTGAGAGTGTAAAGGTCGTGAATAAATGCGATTATCTCAATGTCTTGAATCGAATAGAACTCAGCAACACGCTATTGGATAGAATAAACGATAAAGAGCCTTTGTCAGTAAAAACTTTTTTAAAGAGGTTTCATAATTCAATCCTCGGAAACATGATTTGGCTCTGCTCGTCTGCCTATAAATGCAGTTGTGTTATTTAATATCTTGTAGAAACTCCGAAAATGACAGATTATAATTATTGCATTCATTAACATATTGCCACGAAAGTCTTGTTGAACGGAGGATGAAAAATCGGCCTTTTAAAACGATCAATTCTATAGGACGATCCCAAAATGAAAACTTATCTTTCGAATGCCTGCCGCAAGGAAGCGCAAAAAAGCCGGTCAAGCACGGCAAAATCCTATTAAAGCTCGTATCAAAGGAAGCTCCCAAAATAAGAAGAAGCGAAACTAAAGCGAAGAAAAAACAGTCGAGCCGACGGAACAATAAAAAAGTCGAAATCGAGATTGCAGAAAGAAGAGATAGTGCGAACGGTGAAAGAAGGGGGGGGGGGGTGGACGAAGAGCGGATACTCAATTACAGTCGCGAGGCAGACTTTGGCGGGAGAGCGAAGAGACAAGGCGCGATCCGATGTGTGCCGGAACGTGGCCCCCTACAAAGGGAGGAAGCCTCGCGCTCTCGCGCAGAGTCCTATACATACACGGAGCGCGGCGAATCAGGGAGAGAGAGAGAGAGAGAGAGAGAGAGAGAGAGAGAGAGAGAAGCGCGCCAGCTGGTTATTTATTGCGGCCGCCTCACCACACATATCTTCCGAGCAATCTTGAGGTAGACAGCGGAGAAAAAGCTGAATGCGCGCGATTCTGTACGTCGAGCGGCAGAAAGAAAGAGAGAGAGAGAGAGACAGCTTACATGCTTACAGCACGTTAAACTTTCAATAGCTGCGCCACTTTAATGCTACTTCAAGCGGTATATGCGCCTCCTGCGTTCTCTTGATTTCTCAACTCGTTCACCTACTCATTCACTTACGATGTATCCCCCTACTTTCCCCGCTTTGTCTTAAAGTCTTTCTTCCAAAGGCACTCTTTGTACTTGTGTTTATCTTAAACGCGGCTCCTGTTTTCATTTTCTGGCTCATGGTAACTGCATTGCCAGGCAAAGGAAAACAGGTCCTTAAAGCGGGAATTTTTAAGGTTTTGCAAAATATGTTTCCGGAGTCAGGATTATAGGTGGAAAATTGGATGTCAAAATCAGGTGTCAGTGCATTTCCAAAGTTCTCGCGCGGCAAAACTGCACGCGCTGAGGGAAAATTATTTCGAGACAAGAAAAATGTAAGCGGGTAAAGTTTTATTTAATTAAATTAAAGACGTATTTTGAATAATTTTACTCTTGCAATAAAGTGAAATTGCATTTAGTAAGAAGTTCACGTAAATGTAATACATCTTTAAAAGCGTAAGTCTGTCGCGTTGGAAGTTTAATGAAATAACATTAACGCATTTTGCGCAGTAAATTATTCAACGTACTCGAAATAAAATTATACATGTACTTAAATGGTGCGTAAAAGTTACTCAACGAAGCCGTAAATGCCTTTTAAATTGTATAAACTGAAGATGATACGAGCAAAGTCCGGAAGTCAATACGGAACGTCTTCATTCTTTCCTTTTTCCCGCCTTTGATTCCTCTAAGTCTTTCCATTTTGCCCTTTTCACTTTCTCCTCGTCACTTCATCTCGGCAGCGGCACTTTCTTTCCTCCCTTTTCTGTATCGCGCAGCCACGACGCCAATTACTTGTGTAAGCTGCGCCGGCGGCGACTGCAGCGAGAAAAATAATCATCTTAGACGTAGCTCGTAGGAGGAAAAAGACGAGAGAGAGAGAGAGAGAGAGAGAGAGAGAGAGAGAGAGAAGGCAGTGTAATTGACTGGAGTGTTCGCTTTTTGAACGACGAACGGGCCGCAGTTGTTATTGGTAGCTCAGGGCTGTCTTTGCGCTCGTTTTGCGCAGCCGTCAGCCGCTGCAGGCACTCGGTTACTCGGTCTCTCCTCTCTTTTTTTCTTTTGCATTGTCTTCGCGCGCCGCCCCGAGCTGAATACGCACCTCGAGAACTCCGATAACGAGCCGTTGAATTGAAATTTATGAATGTATTCTTTTGAGCTTCCCCGAGGAATCCACTTCCCTCTCGAGTCGGGCGCCGCTTTACATTTCGAACGGGCTTTTACTTTTTCTAAATACAAAGATAACAGCTCATGTGGTTATGTATACAAAAGGGCGCTTCAGCAACATTTTCCTTCGAATGATGGACATTCATTATGTCGTTCTCAGGTGGAGCAGAGTCATTGTTTTCAAAGTCATTGTACACTGAGAAAAAAGTTTTGTAAAAATTACCATACTGCTTAGTAAGGCCGCCACAGACTGTCAAAACCAAAAAAT
>JAWWEM010000054.1:2154910-2167962 GCA_035582935.1 Ormyrus thymus | reverse complement strand
TATGGGCCTTTTGAGGCAACCTGACAAGGGCCGCGGAGAGGCGCTATGGCCTGCCTCATTTTATTTCTAATCGGGATGCAAGCCTCTATTCCGTGATGCCAATATCTTGATTTACTATTGCAATGTACAAAAACGCAGTCGCTTCGTCGTCGTATCCGCGCTACTAATTATTTATGAAATTGATTTCAACGGATGAAATTTCACCTCCGAAGCGATCTATCGAAATCGTCGTCGGCGGACGCTGGTCTCGAACCTGGTCGTCTGGCGTTGTCGCCTTCAGGATGCTGATTGGCTGACTCGGAGAAAGCCGATTGAGCTGCGCCAAATGTACTTCGAACGATCGGGCGTTGAATACCCGGTGCAGGATGACTTTGCGACCTTTTCCACTATTAGGCGCGACCCGAGAGAGGTGTTACTGGTAAGATTGCCGGCAGGCAAGAAGGATCCTCAAACCCTCGCAATATTTCAGGACAAGGCGTAGCTAATTGTGCCGAATCATTATTATCTACACAATTGCGTTATAATATTTCTTGAGCGCACTATTCAAAATATATGACAATTGTTACTTTTCATCTACTTCATTTATTTAATATAATCATAATGTGAAATACTAGTCTTTGACATAGAAACGTGCAATATGCTTAAAATTATTTTTTCTAAATGCATGTTCTGTTCTTCCCAATGTTAAAAACATATTTATTTCTGTTTTCAGGTAAGCGAATCAATTTTGGACTTTCCAAATTCTGAGCTGGGTAAGCAAAACTATTCCATTCAAAGCGATATAAACAGTTTCGAATAAAGCCCCATTGATATTTTGAAGCATCCAGATCATTTAACTTTGAAGGTAGTATACGATAATTCCAAATCAATAGCCTTCCTATTTATTGATATTAATTAAGACACGCGCAATTACATAATCACAATTAATTTTGAAAATTCATTCAAACAACGAGTTCGCCGGGCGTCAGGAAGCATTTATTAGTCAGGCTTGTAA
The DNA here is from genome assembly GCA_035582935.1 of Ormyrus thymus. Lineage (NCBI taxonomy): Eukaryota > Metazoa > Arthropoda > Insecta > Hymenoptera > Ormyridae > Ormyrus > Ormyrus thymus. The sequence goes on along the minus strand of JAWWEM010000054.1, from coordinate 2,166,968 downwards.
CAGGCATAAGTACTTTTGCGCGGTGCGCTCCAGCATGTTTATCGTCAAAATTGAATGTAAACCGTGATATTCGAGTAAGCATAGCCAGGGACGGCCACCGTAAATTGACTGATTTAATTTGCCGCCGCTGCTAATCCCGCGCAATTCCGGCAATGGCGCGGTCGCGATACCTAATTATTTAAATCTTTTGCCATTCGGGAAAACACGCGAAATGTAACCCTGTCAATTTAAGCTCACTATCGGAGAATTTAATTACACTTTAACTGCCGGGATCGTAGATTATAAGTTATTGATAAACAATGCAGTGCAGTGCGTCACGGTTTGACGCGAAATTCGGGCACGAAGTCTGAAAACAACGGTTTGCTTGTTCAAATAACAGAGCTTTTCTAATGGATTACTTTTATACTGGGTTTCATAATAGCGTTTTTTTGCTTTGTTTATAAATTAATTACCAGAACGGGTTGTCAGCATTTTGTTCTAATGAAAAATTTTACGCGAAAACAATTAAAATACGGCGTTTAAATAAAGATTACGCCTGAAATTAATCAACTGTACAGTGATATTTTTAATAGCACGTTAATAAATCCTGATTAAATTTATAATACCTCTTGTGTATAATCTAACTTTTTGTTTTTCGAGTTATCAAACTTGGCAAAATTGATGGAAAATATTAGTTTTAATTTGTTTTGCAAAAGGAAAAACTTTAAATATATTTAAATTATTTTTTACAATAAACGTTCCATTCTGAAGCGAATAATTAGATCAACTACGGCTGAACAAAAAAAAAGAAAAAAAAAACAGTCAATTAACGTACGCAAACTCGGCTTTACAAGTTGATGACTCTAATTCAATCCCGCGCCGACTCGTGGAGATAAAAAAATGAACTTCAGTCGCACGAATCCGGGCGCGCGAATGGATAAATAATGAATTTTATCTCTCACAAACCTCGCGCCCGACGAGAGAAAAAAGTAGCCGCAGCGCGCCAAGCGAAAGAGAATCAAGAGCCGCTCTTCGGAAGCGTCAAAAAAACTCGGTCGTGCAGATTCTGCATAAAATTTACGTACGCGCGAAACGCTCATGGCCTCGGAACTATGTATCAATCCCATAACGGGGAGTGAAGCGAGAGTGCGAGCGCGTTTTTTCCTCTCTTTTCCGGCGGCAGTTAATTCGTTTCGCCTTGAGCGCGATGCCAGTTGCCGCGGCTCTGCTGTTTATTTCGGCCATTTTTTAGCTCCTCTCCGTGTCCTATATACATATTTTCCGGGGCAGTCGACTTTTACGTACTGCACACAGTTACATGGCCTCTGTCTGCGAGCAGCTTCGCCGGTCTGCGTGAAACCGCAGAGAGAAGGCTGCCGCGTGCGAGCGAATCGGCCGGAGAAGAAAATTCTGTATAGTTCTTGATACAACGGTGGCTCGCTCTTTCCGAAGGAGTGTAATTGATTTGTGTGACGCGCTGCAAATTTTTTTCGAGTGCGCCTTTTTTATTTATCCGCGGCGGCTTCGACGTCTGCTTCGCTCTTTTCACGACTGCCGAGTGGACCTTTTTCTTAATTACGATTGTTTGTGGAAATTTTCAGATTTATTAGATGTAGATTAAATTTCTCCTTTTCGCATTCTTCCTTTTTGCGATAAGCGCTTAAAGGTGTCTTGACATTTAATCATCTTTATTTGAAAGTAACTCAGGGTAGAGTTTTAATTTATACTCGATCGAAGTATCAAGCGGGCATATAAGTCTCGGTACTTCCGGAAAGTTTTGAATGTAAAGGAGCTAAATGTCTTCCATATATCAATAAAGTGTACGAACATTTTCCCGAACTTCATCAAATAAAATTCGCGTTTATCAAATAATAGTCTCGAAGTATCTTGGCTTATTTGTAAGAACTTTCTAAAACTTGGATAGGCAAGAGTTGAAAATTCTATGTTTACAAAGTAAAAAATATTAATGACTTCATTCAATACGATTGAAGGTTACACATTTTGAATAAAACAATCTCCAATTAATTATTATGAACTATTAAAATTTACGAATAATAATGGTTTTCGTCGATAAGAAATGTTCCAACTAAATTTAGCATTATTCTACGTATACATAAATCGATAGCTTACTGAAAAACGAATTGTGAAAAACTTAAAAAATAGTACCCTGCTTTCATAATAATCAATAACTACAAAACATTAAAATCAGTACCGCGTTTATTGCGAGCGGAGAAAAGTCAATTAAATGCATCGATTCGAAACCCAATAAAAGTTCAAGCCGAATTTAGCGTCCGCAAATACAGTTTCGCGTTTAATCGCGGCCTCTGCATAATTGAGTTTGCATAATTTAATTCCCTCCGCAGCAATACATTATTACCCTCGCCCGCAAAATGAAAGAACTGCGTCGTCCGATCGCAAAAAGAAGAGCTCGTCTGGGATTTTCATTGGCGGAATATCGCGCGGGAAAATATTTCGGAAAAGCAGCCGTCACGTCTTACTCCCTTTCTCCCTTTCTTCATATCCGCGGCAGTCGGAATGCAGCCTTTTTTCACCCTCCCCGCGCTGCTTCTTCTTGACGTGCTCGAGCGAGAATATAGATATATAGTTTCGGCGGCGGAGCTCGTTTATAGTCGCGCCGCGAGGAAATCACGAGGCTGAGGAAGGCGGGCGAGGAAGATGATGAGGGTGCGACTGAGAAAACTGAGGGTCCCGCTGCTCATATCGCGAGATTCTTGAGTGTTATACGTACGTCATTCTCTCCCTCCTCCTCCTGGCGGCGGCTCCATATCTCACATTATTAAAAATCGGACGACGCCGAGAGTTTCGCCATCTTCTCGCGCGCTCTTTCTATCTCTCCATTTTTCGCCCTCTCGCTCTGGTCTCTTCTTTAGAAAACGCGCGACATGCATACATGACTCTCATAATATGGAAAATCCATACCCACTGCCGACGTCGACGATTCATATATTTTCAGACGCGCCCAGACTTTGATTTCTTATCGATGGCACGTATATATATCGAGCGATTTTTGCTGAGTCTATATTTGCTTTTGTCATCGAGCAGTCTAGACTGTCAGTTGCGCCGACGTTTGCCGAGCGCAAACGGAGTTAATAAAAATCGCTTTTATAGGTAATTATTAACAACTGCTAAGTTGCGTGGAAATATAGTAATGCAGACAATAATTTCGGATTTTTCATTAATAAAGGAGAAGAACGTATTGATTTTGTTGGAAATGAACCCAGATGAAGTTGAAAATAGTTTTTCAATCAAATTTCCATCAATAAAGCAAGATTATATTTAAATTTCAAAACGGCATCTGGTGGTGCGACTATTGCATATGAGTCAATCAAGCTTCAGAAAAGTAAGATTTTGATCGGATAATTTGGTTGATTTAACTCTACACGGAGAAAAATGTTTAAGAAAAATTACTATACTCGTCAGTAAATCGAGGACAATCTTCGAATTAGGGTAAAAAATTGCTATACTTTATATTAAAATTTACTATACGTTTAGTAATTTTTGCTAGACTTTCAACAAAAATTAATATAAAGTATAGTAATTTTTTACCCTAATTGGAAGACTGTCCTCGATTTACTGACAAGTATAGTAATTTTTCTTAAAGCGTTTCTCTCCGTGTACTTACTTCAAACTTTAAGCAATTGTACAACATTTATTAGCATCCTTTCCAGATGTTTCTTCTGCCTTGTTTGAAGAGTTAATATTTTCATAATTCTTCATTAGTTTTTATACAGTTCATAATTCTAATGATCTGCTATTGCAGATTCATAAGTATTTACTTTTGGCTTACGATATGGCTCTAATTGAAATTTGAAATAATTGCCATAAAATACGATAGAGTAGTTTTAGAACTTTAGTGAAAGTTCAGCTGAGATCGCGTAAACCTGCCACGTTGCCTACTGAAACTGAAGTATGCAGATAATATTATGAATCTTTTATAAACGCACTTATCATTTTACATTTAACCATGATTTATTCGTCGGAAATTTATGCATTTAGGTGCAAAAAAGAAGTATATCATCTTTATCAATTTTAGTTTTTAAGTAAGAAACTCTTGAGAAACTTTAAAGAACAGATTTTTACAAACTGAATTTATTACACGATGATAAGTTTTTAAATAAACTTTCTAATAAGTTTAAAAAAAATACGAATAATTCATCGTTTTCATGCAAGTCAATTGTCAATTAGCAAAGCACACAATGTAACGCTTTATTCGAGGTTATTGAAAAATACCAACACGGGGACAAGTAGCGCAAATTGCCATTTAGAGAACAAACAACAAGCAGCAGCGGACAATGCTCGACTCGGTCATAATAGCGAGAGAGACAGAGAGAGAGAGTCTTTCTCTCTTCCGTTAGAAATTGGTTTCTCATTCGTACGATCATAGGCGACTCTGCGGGGGAAAGAGCCGGGCTTCGAATTAATAGAAAGTTCCTCTCTCGGGGAGCTTACGCGCCTGTCTCGGGCAGGAGCGTTATATCGGGCCATCTCTCTCCCCCCCTCTCTCTCTCTCTCCCGCCTTCGCCTATAAGGACGTCTGCATTCAGCCGCCGCTGAAGTATCTCGCTTCGAGAATGGTGGCCCCATAAATTCAGCCAAGTATCAGCCCATAAATTGAAAATGCACTGCGGCCTCTTCCCTCGCTCCTTGCGTTTTCACCTACAGAGGCTCTTCTCGCTTATTTCGATGTTACATCGCGGCCTCCCTCTCTCTCAAAATGTTTAAAAGCTCACGTACCGAGAGCTGCGGGGGTATATATTTCTCTCCGTAGGCCACGGCAGACTTTCTTCCTCCGCTTCCTTTTCTTGCACGTCCGCCGGAATCTGGAATGCCTGGAAGAATTATCTAGGTGGCGGAGCAGCAGCCCGGCGTAATATTTTCCCTGCGCGTAATACCGCCGCACGCGCCTGACGTGCGGTGCGTGTGCTTTCTTTTCGCGCTTTGTAGTGCCGGCGACGATTGGATTTCTGCTGACGGCAGCACTTTACTTTGAGGCTTCGCAGAGCGAACCTCTTTCTCTCCCTCTCTCTCTCTCTCTCTCGCCCTACACTTTTTTATACGACGGGAGTCGAGCAAGAGCAGGGGGATATATTTTTACGAAAATCCCCGCGGAAGTTTTGTGGAAAAACGCAGGTGAACGACGAGGACCGCTGGGATTAACGGGCCAAGTTTTTATATGTTTCGGGCTACTCGGGCTTTACTGCTTTTATTCAAAAAAATTAACCGGAAATTTGTTTGCAACTTTATTGCGCTGTAGAATTTTTCTCACGGGAAAATAATTGTTTTGCCACGAGCTGTTTACTGTTTCGTGATTGTTTAATTTATAATATGCAAGTGTAAACATTATGCGCTTGCGTACACTTTAAAAATTAATTCAATTATATTGATTAAAAATTTTTCAAGCAATTTGTGAAGCTTATACTTTACAAATATAAGCAATTATGCGTTGGAATATTTTAAAAATATAACTAATTAATTAAATTATATTAATTTTATTCGCATTATTTTAAAATGTATCACATTAAAAACCATTCTTTATTTCAGCTAAAAACAGCAAATTAACTGGCTGTAAAAATATTCAGAATTTCACCTGTTTCATTAGGAAACAAGGTGAAGTCGACGTGTAGCGCTGGGTTGTGACAGTAATCGGCTTGTCTGAAGGGAGTTGTAAAGTCTTGCTCATTTACTGAATAATATAATAATGAAAAGAGCATCCAAGATAATTACAAAGGCAGAGAAATCAAATATCTCAAGATTTATTTTAAAATCTTCGATTATTTTGATTCATTTAATTATTGATTTTCAAATATTTTCAATAAAACTCTTTGTTTATTATTTAAAATTTCTTATATTAAACGGAATTTAATGGATTTTTGTGTAATAAAACTCCAGCCCAAGGTCGCCTTTTTACTAATTTTTTTTTTGAAACCCCAAGGAAGATTTTCTGGAAATATTTTTAGTGCGCTTTTCCATAAGAACGAGAAAGAATTAAATTGGAAGAAAAGCCCAAGCTGGCGTGAAATAGGCAAAGAGAAACTAATATTAATAAAAAAATGAAAAATGCTTACGGCGATGTTGCAATGGAGAAGACAAATAAAGCAGAGAATAAGTAGCAGACGTGCAGCAGGGGGAGGGGAGGGTGGAGGGGACGGAGCGCGGAAGGAGGAAGAGAGCGAAAGAAGTAAAGCAAAGGAACGGAAAATAAAAACAAGCAAGTAAGTTTGCGAGCCGGGGGTAGGAAAGAAAGGAAGGGGAGAGCGAGGAGCCAGTTAACCCGTGAAACGTGCAACGGTCGTCGTGCAAATTTACTCTCTCCATGCATTTATATAGTTGAATTCGCGAGGAAAACGTAAACCCGAGAGTGCTGAAAAGACGCCACGGCGAAGTTGCTCGCGCGCGCGGCAACGTTTGCCCGCTTCAAACAGTTAAATTTTCGACTTATGTGCATACAAAGCCCGAGGAAAAAAGGCGATAATTTAATGGGCACACTGAAGCAAGTGCATTAGCGAGGAATAGGAGTAAAGAGAATCACGAAGGGCGCGAGCGATTCACGGCGTACTGTCGGACAATTACGCGTTTACACGCGAGCAGCTGTTTTCTCTTTTTATCGCTCTTGTTACGAGCTCGAATCGCAGAGCAGCCATTAAATTAGGCACCGCGGCAGCAATCCGCTTATGATCAGTCGCTAAAATTGGCTGCGTTGTTTTCTTTTTGATCATCGCGCGTACCTTTCGGCCGATGAAAAGTGCGCACGAGTCCAAGTAATTTCGTTTGAATATTAACCGTTTTTCCAGCGAATTATTGAACTTGTCTACCTGTTGCGTGTGGCTTTTATGTTTTATCTGCATAAATTATTGCGGGCTTGTTGTTGCTATCTGTTTTATAATCGTGGGTATTAATTCTTTATTGTTAATAAGTACTACAATATTGATTTTGATTAAATTTAGAAATATCAATATTCACCTATGATTCGATCAATCGACTATATTCTTAATAGTTTAACGTTTAAAAGGTGTGTGGAAAGATTTTGTAAAATATTCAGACTATATTACCCTGAATGACACGTCACCATGTAATCTAAAAAATCTGATAGGCCAATTTTAATAGTAATTAAAATAATGATAGCCCTTCCCATGACAAATTAAATTAATTAAAAAATTTAATTACAGGTTCATGCCCTTATCTACTCTCGTAATTACTGTTTAGACTCCTTAGAAGTTTCGGAACTTTCCTGAACCGCCATTAAAGCTTGATCATGTTTTAACATTCATTTTAAATAATTAAAAGCCAATTTACGTACTTAGCCCAACTACGTGCAATATCAAACAGAACCAAGAAAATAAAGCCCTCCAACCCCACACAGCAAAATCGGCCCTTCGGCTTGAATGTGCAAAGCAGGCGGAAAACGCGGGGCCGCTCGACAATTCGACGACGATGATGCCCGGACATTTATCTCGACGTACAGGCCGGGCGCAGCAGCATATCGCTTTAGATATGTAAAATGCGCGCGTTCTAGACGCGACTGCGCTGCATTATTTATCCCCCGGCGATTAATGTAGCGTGCTAACGCGCGCGCCGGCCTTTTTTTCGCCCGCCGCGGCTTTTCACGGCTTTCATTTCGTTATTGATATCCGCGCGAGCCCCGAGCGAACGATAATCTTGATCCCGGAGATTCAGCGCACGTGATCATTCATCGCCGCGACGGATACGCCGGAATGTTTATTTTTTATATACGCGCCGGCGTTCATTCGCGTATACTTATCCAGTGGGGGATTTCGAGAGATTTCTTCGCTTTTTGTTGATTTTTGGAGGAAGGGTTTTTCATGTTTCGCGTTTATTTATTTATGTCGATAATTGGTTTAATTGTAGCTTTTCTGGTCATTGGGCAATTTTGTGTTTGATAATGAAATTTACTTTAAATCATACGATATTTATTAATGGGCACTGTTCATAATATACTAATGGATTGATAATTAATTATGCAAGTTATCAATTTCGAAGCAGGAGATATAATTATATTTTCTATGTAATCCGTTTGTAATTTCAACAACCGAAGGTTAGCCTTTCCATGTTCAAGCTATGCAACTAGAAAATTTAATACAGAATTTAATCAGCCACTCGACCAACTCGTGGCAGACTGTAGTAAAATAATCAAATGTAGTAGTAAATATATTATATACACAGTTTTATCATGGTTTTAGTAGTCGATAGAAATAAATAATGGCGCATAATTGGTAATAAAATCGGCGTAAAGTTATAATCATTCGAAATCGTTTTTCCTCTGCGGTATAAAATAAAATGTTCGGCAGGTAAGTTATCGATCAGCCAATTTAAAAACTGACGCTCGAGCGAAAAAGTTTTTATACCAAAAGTTGGACTCCATTGTCCGACACAGTTTCGACGAGCGTATATTTTTTACTGCCCCAGTCAGGTGCACATCAAATAAAATTTGATTTTTCTCTAGAATGACATGCATAAGCTCGAGAATTTTCTCTCTTTCGCTCGTTCCCTTTTCATCTTCGTTTCTCGCCCTATAACTCGTTGATTTTTTCTTCCCCTTCAACGGTCTTTTCTGCTTCCGACTAGAATTATTAAATTTCAAAAGTTACTGCTCAACACTGATAAAGAAAAATTGTTTTTTAGCCCCCAAGAACTAGAATAATACAAGAACAGATTAAGCTAAATATTATATGTGGATTTTATTCTTTGCCTGTACGAAATTAGAAAAGGACCTCCCACAAACGGAACGTACTTGAAACCAATTAACGAAGATTTTCGTTTCAAATATTATAACAAGAAAAATGTATACTTGAAATATTTCAGGTTAAATATAACTAAAACCCTCTCATTTCTGCTAATCGGCAGGTTATAAACAAAATAAAGGCGAGCAGCCGTTATTGATCTCCCCCAGCTGATTTTCATCCCCCCCCCCCTTTGATTTTCGCGTCGGCCGCTGTATTATTCGCGCGAGCGACCGGCAAAGCGCAAAGCCGTATCTCTTTTTCTTGCGGGTCTAGGTGCTCGCGCGCACCCGTCTGGCTGGTCCGGGAAACATGCACATGCGAAATCGGGCCGGTTTCGACCCGCCGCCGGTGCATCCATTCCGCCATCTCGCTCGGGAGAAGAGAAGAGAGAGAGAGAGCGAGGGGGGAGAGCCGGGCGCAACGTCAAACGACCTCGTTGCAAGTCAAATTCTATCCGTTCGCGTTAAGCCCCGCACGCGGAACTGGAAATGCGTCGGATAAAGAGGAGGGGAGAATATATCTTTGGACCGTGAGCATATCCACTGGCTGATGCGTTTATAAGCAGCGCGTAGAACGATTATTGGCTCAACGGACTTTATCAACGCGGACCGGCCTTGCATTTTTTATCGTTCCTTTTATAAAATAAGTACTGCTACTTTAGTAACTTGGCTGTGCACTAATTTATTAAATTACTCGTCACGAAGGGTTAAAAATAATTCGATCCTATATTTGTCAGAGTGGCTGTGTTCTTGTTTTTTTAGAATAAAGGAACTGAATCCAGGCGCACTATAAATATATTCTGCTGTTATTCAAAATACATTGTTTATTTATACAATAATTTTTTTTTTATATTTTATTCAATTTATTTAACAATTTCTAATTTTAAACACTAAATTTTGAAGTTATAAGAAAGTTAAAATTTTTGTGAATATTGTTTATTGTAAAATAAAATTTGTATGTATTTCTTCAGTAAGAAGAAAAGCTGTAAAATACAAATATTAAATGGTATAAAAAATGAGTAAGAATAAAATTGTTGTAGTTCGTTATTTTATTTGAAAATAAAATGTAAAAAACATCATTTACAAAAACTATTGCGGTACAATTTTTACTTGCACTAATTAATATCAAATTCTAAGAACTGAAACCGTTATTGTTTATAAAGCTATGAAAAGCTATTTTAAAAATGTTTAATAAATCTACATGCATAGTCAACTCTGCCTGCGTATAGTTTAAAAAATTTCCCGTTTGTTGATTTCCGATGCTTGACTCGTTCGCAACCTTTCCGGTCACCGATCTATTTTTTTGAAGAGAATTTGCCACAGTGAACACGCTGGTCATAAAAACGAATATTTGTGAAAAAATATTTTTTAAAACATCCTTAAAATATGTACGCTTTTAAAATATAACAAATACATGTATTTCAAGTGAATAAAAGAGTTTTTCAAATGAACAAATAAAAAATCTCAATTTGTACTTTGAAAAATCGTTAAAAAGTTATTTTAGATAGATTTTCAGTTTAGTTTTCTCTCTACTTTCAAAATGATTTATGGCTTTCCGGTAAATTTATTCGAGAATGCCTTCGAAGTAACGTTTTTTTAAGAAAAAAAAAAAAAAATACTTTTTTCATTCTCGAATTGTTGAATTATCTTCTAACTGCTAGTTTATTCGAATAGAGTTCACCCTTGTATCAAGAAAACTCTTTGCAGGAAAAAAAGTAACGCACAATTTGATTCCGAGCTTCCATTAAAAATCGATACGCATTAAATCCAGTCGAAGGACGCGAATCCCCCAGAAGGCAGCCGTCTCTAAATCGCAATCGTCTCTCTTTATTTTTAATCGAATTCCTGCAAGTCCGAGCAGCGAATAGTCGAGGGCGATATACACCGGGAGAAGAGGGCGGGGAGACGTACGCGAAAGCTTTCAAGCTGCGTCGAACGTCAGGGCTTGCAGACTCCCCCTCGTCCTCTTATTGTACGTGTCTACGGTTCTTCGCGACTCTTTGCGGGGCTTTTCGAAATTTGCCGCACGTGCCTGGCATGTGCCTCCGGGCGCCGCGTGCGAAGCTGCGCCAAAAAAAGAATGCCACGGGTGACGGCGCGTATATGCAAAGTGACGCGAATAAAACGTGAATGTTTCAGAAAACGTAAACAGGCCGTCGCGATGCTTGAGCCCCGTGACGTGCGGCCTTAGGAGCCGGCTGGCGCAGTACAGATGCGGCGGCGGAGAGCCCCGGCTTCGAGAGATGAAGATGCATTGCCCGGTGAACCCTATTGATCGCCGATCCTTTTGCTGACGTTCTGACACCGGTTTGAATGTGCTTTACGCGACTGCGGCTAAAGCGGCGCTGCGTCGATCTGCGTTTTGGCCATCGGCCTGTTCTTCGAAACATTCGAGGAAAGCCCCAGCATTTTTATAAATTTTAACTAGAAATGTGCTTTCTTAAATTCTGCGAATACCTGTGATATTCAGATTTATATATAAAAGGCAAGGAATTTCGCTCCTGATTCGTAATTGCGAAATTGCGTCCTCCTCTCTTTAGAAATCTGCTTTCAGAGCACTATATAAAATGAAACTCGTTACTTAAGATCAAACTTAAATTGCTTTGCAATTGTTTTATAAACGTATTAATGAATGTCCTACCTTAAAGATGTTTCTGTTAAATTAAAAAATTTGATTCCTTTTTGAACTGCAGAATGAGAAAGGAACATTTTTTATTTTTCCAAAATATATAAAAATAATATTGGCATCATGGTCGTGATGGAATATATAGCTTAGGTTGTATATAAACTACAGATTTTTGAATTATACAACTTCGTACTAGTAGTAAAGATCAATAATACTTCCGCCGGAGAACCTTCTACTTGCGGAAAGGTAAAGCAGTTTAAAGTTCGGTGGGTAATTATAAAACGTTCTTAATTGGATATTATTACACTTTGATCGTGAATACGCGCTGTTCGAAAGTTATCGACAAATTGCCAGCTTATTCAATTAAGAAGTAATTCCTAACTCGGAATTTTTGCAAGGCAGAGCTGATTAAGCGGAAGCTGCGTCACTGTCATTAGATATTAATAAAACTTGGGACGAAATTTTAAAACTAAATAGGCAGCTGGCTAATTAATTAAGAAGCTAATTAGGTAAAATATAGCTGATTAGCATTCGCTCGGATGCTTCTACACTGAGAAAATTTTTTTTTAAAAATTAAGATTTTTTTTTTAAAAATTACTATTTTAATGGTACTCATGGGACACACTTATATTTTAATAATTTTTACTATATATTTCGTAAATTTTACTATTTTATTTGTAAATTTTAAAAAT
>JAWWEM010000054.1:2114373-2154810 GCA_035582935.1 Ormyrus thymus | reverse complement strand
AAAAATTATTAGAAGATGCGTGTGTCCCACGAGTGCTATTAAAATAGTAATTTTTCAAAAAAATTTTTCTCAGTGTACGGCATCTCTCTCTCTCTCTCTCTCTCTCTTTCTCTCTCTCTCCCTACCTGTGCGTAACTTCTTTTCCATTAAAGAGATGACACCGGGCCGTCGTCTTATTTTCCTTTGTTGCGAGTCAAATTAGCCGAGCGTCGCGTGCGCGGCCCTTTCGCGCATCGTTGCGTGCTCAGAGCCGTCGGCTTAACTTGATTAAAACTTGCGAACCACAAAGAGAGTAGTTAGCAATGAGGATTGCGTTTTTGCAGCGCTGTCTTGTTGTGTCAACGCAGAGAGTCGAGCTCGATGCTGTTATTACTGGTTAATTGCTAGTGATTAGAAGCTTTTCTTTAAACGATTCGCGCAACTTTTTAAACGGATGCGGAACAGATTTGTGTAAACCGAAGGTAGTGCTTTTAATGGTAATCACTGCGTCGCGGTACACCAACGGTAAATACGAAAACATAGATTAGTTTAATATGATTTATGCAAAAATGGAAATTACTTTGATCACAACATTTTTCGCAGTGGAAAATTTATAGTTATATGCATAGTTTCTATTTATAAGTTTATTTCTTAATATATTCTGATCCAAGAAAAGCTCAGTATAAAGAGGCTTCTATCTTTACGGGTACTCTAAAGCATATTCAATGTTTTCGTGACAAAGTGGATGAAAACTCCTCGAAGGAAACTCGAGCTTATCTTCATGCATGTCAGATGACATATAGAAATTCCGTACCGCCAAAGCCGCTGAGAATCTCCCAAATTTGAAGGACGAATGCTTGTGCCTTATTTTACTTTTATACGCTTCTCGAATTCTCTTGCGCGTTCTTTTTATTTTTTTTTCTTTGTCTCAGTCGGCATTTGTACTTTAATATACTGATGGAGTTTAAAATTTATTTGTCGACATTTTTTGAGAATAAAAGTGATTTTACGGAATAAAGATTTTGTTTATTTAGTTTAAAGTTATTAAAAAAAATCTATTTAACAAATTGATTGAATTCAGAAGCACATTCAGATCTTTACAAAATAAATAAACCTTCAAATATTGTACAACACGGGTTTTGTTTTATAAAATTGTGATTGAAAAGCGATGAATTGTAACATTATTGTTTACAAGTGTTAACGAAAACCGGCCGTTAATATCACAAGCCGCACGGAGTAAATCACAAAAGAATGTATATTCAATTGTAGAGCCAAAGCAGCTACCATAATTCTCCTGCCTTGGCAACGCAGGTAATTACTCATACCCGGCGCACGATTGTCCGTATCAAAATGCAAATCCAAACGGTTAATTTAGCCGAAGAACGATCAGAGCCAGGCAGCAGCAGCGGCAGCGGGAGGAAGTAAGCAAAATCGCGGCGCGGTGTCTTTCCGTGCGGATTAGCCGTAGACGAGCGCTTTGCCAAGAACAAGAACGTACGCTGCTCCCGTATGCCGGAGCGTCAGACAGCCGGATACGAAAATCCTGACACTCGCGTGACGCTCGGCGCGCGTGATTCCGTGTGAGTGCGACGTGTGTGTCTCGGAACTTTATGAATTAACGGCGACCCGATGAATTACTGCTCTCGCTCGCTTTTTTCCGAATCTTTCACTTTGCCGCTCTGTAATTAAATTTGCTGTATTTATTGGCCCCCGACACGGAATGAATAAATAATCCGGGGCGAAGGAGGGCACAGAGCAACAATAATTGCGTTTATCAAGTTTTTCAAAAGTTACGAACAAGGGATTTCGACGATTCCCCAGGAAATTTCCATCTACTGCCGGACTGGAAAGAAACTCGATCGCTTCATGAAAATGTTAGAGTTTTAACGGAATTGCTGCTCGAAATTTACGTAACGAACTAAATAAATAAGAGCGCGAACTTAGGAACTTGTTTTGGCGCTAAAATAAACGTTTTCGCTTTCTCGCGGAGAAAATATTCATCTGTTTGGATGTAAGAAACTCGATATTATAAAATCTTTTTAAACTGGATTATATCTAATTCTTTCAAGAGGTATTTTTAACAAAGCGGAAATCGGATCTTTAAAGCATGTCCTCTTTGCAGGGAAACTCTTCACCTACATTAATATTATCCCCTTGTGTAAAATAATCTTGGTCGACTTAACATTTATTTTAGTGTTGCTGAAGATGCTCGGTGATAGAATTAAAAAGTTTTATTTTCCAAATTATTATCCCAGGCACTTGCTCGTAGCAGCGAATAAAAAATGCAAAACCGTTTATTTCGAGATGTGCTCTCATTTAGAAATAAAGTTTAGTTGACAAAAATATCGAAAATTTCCGCCGGTTTTATTTCCGCCGCCATTAAACTAGAATACACGCAGTTCCACATTAAAAGAGCCGCACATAAAAAGGCAGTCGTGCGGTAACTCAGGAAAAAAATTTAATGCTCGAAAATTGCGAACGCATTTAATGCCGAAAATCTGCGCAAGCGCAAAACGAGCGCGTCCACTCGAAATTCGGTAATAAATCAGCCGAGTACTTTGTTCCATTGATATCCCGATAAATATGTAACGTTCCAGCGGAGTCGGCCGGAAAAACTGCGGCAATAAAAAGCAAATAATAAAATCCCGCACATACGCCTTCGCAGCCACACGTACGCGCGAGCTCGCGCGAAAGATCAAGAGGGAGAGAAAGATATGGTGAGCGGAGTCACATGGGAGAAGGCGGAAAGATTGGAAATGTGATTTAGAAATTCTGCCGGGCAAACACAGACGGAGAAGCCGTATATATATCGAATACGAGGGGGATCATTGTCCGGCACATTAACCTCCCTCATTTTGCCGGGGCTCTCTTGCCGCAGTAAATAAATAAACGGCATTTTATTGCCGCTCTCTGTCTCGCCGAAGGAGAAGAAGAAGAAGAGCCGCGGGAATCTCGCGCGGTCACACGAGGCAAGAAAATTGCAGCGGGAAAGGGCCACCAAACGCCACTGGGAGTTATAAAGTTGTAAAAGGAGAGGAAAAAGGAGAGGCAAGCGCGGCTGGGTTAGCAATCGAGGTTTTAGTACCGACTTCGTCCAGTAATAAAGTGCAGCTGGAGGGGAAGAGAGAGAGAGAGAGAGAGAGAGGGGGGAGCCTGTCGTGCCAAGCCCAACTGTTTTCCGTCGATGTGCTCTCTGTGCCAGGCGACGGCGGAGCTTCGTGTGTCGTCCCCGTCAAAACGGAAATACCGCAATACACCGGTTCTCAACTCCCGCGAATTTACAGCTGGCCCTCGGCAATTCATTCCTCGTAAAGCAGCGGCCTGTCCCGGCGAATTTCCTTATGATTTTCATTTTTATTGCCCCGGAAGGGGGGTGGGGGAGGAGAGACAGACAACTTAAGTCAATCTTCGAGGGGGAGTCGAGGCTGATTTAGCGCGACGGTTTAGTGTCGGGCGCGAAATGTCCCGAGGAAAAACCTACTCCGCTGCCCAGCGGCTGGGGAATTTATGGGCGGATTTCGGAGGGCGGCACTAAAGTTTAATTAACCTTGCGCGAGATAATTTTCGGAGTAAGTATATTGGATAAATTAATAGATAGGTGCGAGTTTATTTGCGCTTTTTATGGTTCGGATGATAATGTATACGGAGCTAATGTTTCTTTTCGAATTGATATACGTAGCGTTAAATTAGCTTCTGCGAATTACTGTCAAGTAAAGCTTATTGAACTGCCTCGAAGGTATTTAAATTCCTGCGAATGAGATTAGGAATGATTAAAATCTGAATGTTTTCTTTGTTTCAGGTGAGTAACGAGCAAGTCTTTTTCTTTTACCGTAGAGCATTTTATTTCCTCGGAATAAAGGTTGGTGAAACTACAAATATTCATAATAAACGTCGTCTATTTAGTTGAACGTTTTCGTGCGCTGCTTTCAACTGGAAAACGGTACACCAAAGCTTAAAAATCTTTCCTCGACAAAGGCAAACTCGTAAAATTAAAAGCGAAAACTCGTAATTAAAGGTTCAAGCTCGAAAAAACCTAAGAAACTCGAGGAAGTTTAAGAAATATTAGCCGCAATGAAAAAAATTAAATTCCAAGACTGGCGACATTAGCCGAGCCGTCGCGATTGTTCGGCGCTCTCCTTTTCAAGATCCACGTTAAATTCGCCGAGCATTAGAAAAGCTGAGCTCTTAAAGGAAACAAAGGTCATTTACATATTTCTTTTTCCGGCTGGCGTTCATTAACTTGCGGGCCGCGCAAGAAGAGGGAAGATTTTTTGAATCGCTCGGCGAGCGGAGCAGAGCGGAGCAGTGCAGAGAGCTCCGCGCCGGTCCGTGAATATGCTAACGAGCATAATTTTAAATTAGTCGGTTAATCTACTCTCGCGTGGGGGGTGGAGGAGAATCCCCGAGAAACATTCATGTCTGAGATTGCTCGGGTGCAAAAAACTCTGACAACAACTAGCCTATTCGACAACAATGGCCGCCCCCTCTGGCTGCTGCACGCTTTTTCCCGTTGCCTCTCTCATTCTCGCTCCCATTCAGGCTCTCGTCGTCATTTTCTCCGCCAATGCAAAGGCAGCAGCCTTTTTCCCAGGCTCGCTTCCCCTCTTTTCTTTATACACAGGGTGCAGCGCGGGCGGCCAAGGAGATTCATCTCGTATTTATTAAATTTCATAAAGCATCCCCGGCAGACAACGGCTGTATTTTCCATTTTCTCGTCACGAGAGCGCCCGGGCAAAAGAGAGAGAAACAGAGAAAGAGAGAGGGGGAGGGGGGAAAGGGGTAAGTGTCGTGGGAAATGGAGAACGCGGATAACGAGTGCGGGGTGGATGCGCGGCACCTCCTCTCCTCCGCCGCTCGGCAAAGAAGAGCATAAGAGGAATTCCATCACGCCCTCGCGTGAGTTAGGTGTCACCGTCCGTCGGCCTGTTTCACATTTAAAGACCATTACAGGCGGCGAGCTTCTGCAATGGGACGAGTGGAATCGAGTGGAAAAGTTCGTCGGTGAGCTTTGCCGGATGGGGAATGTAATTTAAAGCTAACCCCCCTCCCTGCTACCTCCCTCCGGCCCTCCCCGGTCTTGGCTGTCGCGCCGATTGCTGGAAGCGCGGAGTCGCTCGCGCGCAGCCAAGTCGCTGGCAGGAATTGCCTTTATTTTTCCCAGGTAACAGACGGAAGGAGATCCCAGCGGGATGCTTGTGCGTCGGAGACGAGCCGCTTCGAATAAATTGCCATGATTAATTGAAAGCCCATTTTGGCCTTCTGCTTGAGGAGCTGTGTAATGGTGCCCGGGGCAGCTTTGTTAGGCCCGTGATGCTGGAATTTACGGGATTCAAAAGTGCTGATTTATACTCGAAGAGCAACTCGCCCTTTCTCGCTACTTCTTCGCAGCATTTAACGTATTAGTTGGCGCGTTAGAAAAAAAAGGCTAAAACCGCAACTTGCAGTTATGTATCCAATTAAAACGAATTATTATAAAAATAAGTGTATGCCTTGCACTCTTATCTTGAATTAATTTAATTATATAAATACGGTTCTGTAACATAACAGTGGAGTAAAGCAGCTTCAAAAAATGAAAAATAAATTAAAAACTTTTGCAGCTGGAATCAAAATAAATTTTAAATGAAATTTATTCGCAGTTAGTAATAATTTTATTTCAATTAAAGCTGTGAAATAATGAATAAAAAAATTGCGCCGTTGCTCTTTCAACTGCAATTCAATTTAAACTTTAATTTCAAAAGTTGACAAATAAATGGTTGTCAGCGTCGGCTGACTAATTTCACTTTGCTCCACTCGCACGACCCATACGCAGCTCCGAGCCGTCGGTGGTTAGAAAATTTGTCCAATTTAGCCGCATCAAAGACGATAAAGTGCTTAGCGACACGTCGTTCAGCACAAAGACGCAAACATTCTCATTGTTAAAATCCTGCGGGCGACTCTCCGCTTGGATTCGTCTGGCCTCAGGCTTCGGGGCTGTAAAAATCGGGCCGACTCCGAACGAGGCGGAGAATCTCTGTCGGGATAACGATGTTGCGTCGTTTCCGGACGGGACGAGGAGCTTTGTTCGAGGCTGGCGGAAGCGGATACCGCTCATCAAGGGCCATCAGTCGACGCGCTGCACAATGCGCCCAACCCCCCGACACCGAGCCCGAGAGAAAGAGTCCTTCCGACTCCGGAATTTGTTCCTGTCGGCTGCCTGCAGTCCGAGCCAAAGTCGAAGGATATGCCGCGACGCGTCGCGCCGTTTTTCCACGCAGCCGAGCGAGCTCTGCCCCCGTTTCCCCTCCCCCCGCAAACCCTGCAGCTCCGGCAATTAATGGCGTAATCGAAGAGTCGCGAAGGCTCGAGCTTTTGTTCCTCCGTTCCGGACAAATGTTACCTCTTCTTCTGGCCCCGTTCTGTTTTTCTTCCTGCAAGATGGAATATTCGCTTTAAACTAATATTCGTTAAAATTACTGCGTTCACGGTTAATTAAAAGAAATTTCATTTTTCTATCTCGAAAAAAGAATTTCCCGTTTCATGCTCTCCATTACTACGATCGTAAAATTTCATCAATTCAAACATTATTAGATTAAATTATGTTATTACAAAAATGTCGATCAGAGTCAATGAAAAAGTAAATTCAATCTCAAGATAGTTCACTTAACGATGTAACGGGCGCAGCAGCGGCCGATATGTCTAACAATTTTATTGCAATATAAGTTCTAAGTAAAATCACGGGAAAGCGACCGCGTAGGCCCACCTTAAATTTGATTTAAGGACGCGAGAAGCTTTCTGTCGAAAAGGGTGTCCACTCTGCTAGCCCGATCCCGCCTCATCGCTCCAACCCTGCTGAACGCAAAAACTATTGAGCCAAAGGACAAGTTACACGAAGAACAACGGTCACCAGCAAGCTGCCATTTAACTACGGCCACCAGCAAGCTGCCATTCAACCACGGCCACCAGCGAGCTGCCGTTCCATCTCATCTGAAATCAAGTTGCGTCGATCCGCGATCCGAAACGGAGTTTGCGTCCCAGAGATATTCGGATTAAGGTATTGCGTTGACGATAATTAATGTATCCGGCGTTTCGCGTCAAACTGTTGAATTGTCAAATCATTCAACGGATTTGGCATTAGTCCCACTACGGCGATCGTATCATTAAGATATTACAATAAATCAAATTATAATTGATAATAGAAAGGCATTCTATTTCTTTATTCACTGATTTCTCTTCCTACGCCTCCTCTATAGACGAAAGCCCTCTTGAGATTTTACAACGATGAAGTAAAATGATAAATTAAAAAGTTAAATCTTTCATGAATTATACCTTCGGCTGTAAATAATCTTAAAGTTTCATCGAGTCTGATTAAAATAAACTAACGCATTAGAACCGAGACCTTAATAAACTCTCGGCCCGAAACCACTTCCAGCTTGTCTACATTAGCCCCACCCATTGTAAATCCTCGCTACGTGCGCACGCATTAGCTTAAACGCGGCCACTCATCCGACAAAGCACTTGGACAAACAGCGAAAATATTAGCAACATCCCGAGATTGCTGTCCCTCCAAACCGTCCATCCCGTATAATTACCAGGTAATAGAGACTTGCAAAAAGGCTCGCTCCCCAGAATCCAGCGTACTTGTAAGACTTTTCATTTATAACTCCATACGGAGCTTCGAGCGAAAAAAAACTGTGAGAGAGGACAAAGTTCCGTCTGGGCCGGCCAGTCAGCTTAAGGATTAATCCGGAAAAGTTCGCTCCACAGGTTAGAGTGCAGCACACGTGGCCCGAAAAAGTTGACATTGAATTCGCCGGGGGGAAAAAGTGGCGAAGCCCGAGAGCGAGGGAATGACTGGTCTTCTCTCCTCCCCGTCGGAGTCCGCGACGTCCCTGGCTCGGGCGAGCTCGGCAGCGCGCGAGCAGGGAAATTTAATTAAAATTTCATTCTGGGTTTTGCTAATCCGCAAGTTCGAGAGCCCCCCTTCCTCCCTCCCTCGCGCTCTTTCCCGCTCTCGGCGAGCTACGGCATGCACCGAGCCTTTTTGCAGCCGGCAGCCTCCCTTCGAGAACGGGGATTACCGCTAAAAGCGTACAAATCCTCGCGCTCTCCTTCTCTCTCCCTCTCTCAGTCTCTCTTTCTCTCCCGGCAGACTGATGTGCTGAGCGCGCGGAAAGACCGGGCCCAAAGAGCTGGAGGGACGGAGTTTTAGGCCGGGGAAACTTTGCGCCAAGCAAGTCCCCTAATGGTCTTTCGAGAGAGAGTTTCTCTTTGACTTCTCTCGCTCGGTGTCGGCGCCGAGGTGCATCGCTCACACGACCGGCCACCCACTGCTATCTTTCGAGGACATCGACTCGCTATCTGTCTCTCCACCTGCTGAGAGATATTCGTTTTAATCAGCCCGAGCGAACGGGCTCGTGCTGGCTCGAACGTATCGCGACATTTCTGTAAGCATTAGTAGCTCGTTTCATTGTTTAAATTTGCCCTGCTTTGTCTTTTCGTCAATGTCACCGGGATTGAGGATTTAGATAAGGGCTCGAGAAGTCGTATTCAACATTTATCCATAGAGTGTTTTTTAAGATAGTCACTAGAATAATCTTAGTTGATTTGCTAATGTTACGGATAAGCGCATCCGTAGACACATGAGAACGACTCGAAGAAGAGATTAGCATAGGCATCGGTAGCTCAGTTGGAAGAGCATCCGTCGCGAAAACGGAAGGTCCCGGGTTTGATTCCTGGCCGAGTAAAGCCATGTCTCTTTTTTCTAGGCTTACCAAAATCCTCAATCAATCCGCGCACCCACGTACTACTAATTAGCTTGATGTATTTATGATAATGTTTTAACGTTGTAATTAAATTAAAGCCACTTAGTTGTGTCAAATTCCGACTAATAATTTATATAATTATGATATTTCTTACACTAATGAATCTTCATTAATTTAATACAATATTGTTTCACTTCAGTCGGGTCACCAATAAAGATCGTTTAATAATTCTACTTTCATATAGATTATGATTTTTGTCTCGTTTAACAAGAAGAATTTGTAGTAAGTGTTATTACAAGCATTAGGACAAAAATATCTTAATTTTTTGATACTCGGTGCGCAATACCGCATTTTGCGTTCGACGCATTGAAAATTAGTATTCGACACACGTGCAAAACAAGATTCTCGACTCATTTCATGTGCCCAGAATCAAAACGTACTTATTTTGGCAGAAAATAAGATTTGTTTCACTAAATTTTCAGTCTAGTGCTTCGAGTTCTGCACGTAATAAAGCTGATTTATAACCGAACCGATAAAGATCTGAGCATACTGCGAGAGTTGTTCTTCAGAATGACGTTCGCGCTAAATTAATTCAGCAATTTATGTCCCTTACCCCGAGGCCAAGCACTGCCGCCTATAACAACGGATCTTCATTTTCGAAGCGGCAGTCATTTTCAATTGCAATTTCGAGCCCGAAGCACGTCGCGATCTCTGTCAGCCATCGCAATATTCGTCGTCTAAATTTCCCCTCCGGTCCTCCGGGCCCGAATGACCCTCTCCGGGCAATGCATACATAAAGCCATCGATACGTCATCAAAAACAAGAACTATCCGTTTTCACGTTCGATCGACTTAACGGCCGCTGCCGAGAGATAAACGGGCAAAAGTGCATTGCATAATCATAGCGGCATTATCCCGTGCTCTCTCACCGCGAGCCAAATTGAATCGAAGGCAAACGATAAGCGCGCGCGGCCGCGCGCCGCCGCCGCTTTGCATGCGGGATTTATGTAGCGTAAGTAACTTCCGCCGGGCCAATGACGCTCCCGATATTCGCTCGAGACAACGCGCGCAAAAATACACGCGCATCTATCAGCCCGCCTCTATCTGGCCGTCGTTCGCCCTTTCGGCGTTTCGGCGCGGCTCCGGGCTAAACAAGAGATCCGCCCCCGGGAAATTGAATGGTTTAAGACGACAGGTGGACATTCGCCTCCTCTCTCTCTCTCTCTCTTTCGATCCCCCGGCCTTTTCCAGATTCTCTCTTCTTATACCGGCTGCAGCCTTCTATTTTATCGCGGAAATGAGCCGGATTCCGAAAGATATTTATGCGCGAGCGAATAAAGCCGGGGAGCTCTATTTTGCGCTCGATGACGCGAGCTGACTCGGGTAGTGAGGAATATTGCGAACGATTTCGACGCAGCGGTAAAACGGGACGTTCGCTGCTGAGCTTTTCGACAAAACAACCTACTGCGATCCGGCCCGGATGATTATTCTTTTTATTGATCTCTTCGCAGTTAAAAAATCTAGTAGCGCTGTGCATTTCAAATTTCCTTAATCAAATGCTTGACAAGACGTATCGATATTAAAATTTCATGTTGATATTTGTGTATTGATCGACTTTTAACTCGGAGAAATTGATTAGTAAAATTCGAGTAAGCAAATATTTTCAAACATTTAATCTGTTTCATTAATTATGTCATTAGTAACCTGTTATAATAACCAACGTATACAATTAAAATGGCTTTAAAGTGTCAGAAAATGTTCATCCGCTTCACTAGGCACAAGGCTCGCGCGTCAAATAAAAATTCAAGTAAAAGTCTTTAAAAAGTGCTTCCACAAGAATGTAAACGTTTTCAAGCTGCCTTTAAAGATATTTATGGAGTGAATTTCAGGCGAGAAAAAGCTCGACCGCCCTCGAGTCTGTCTCGTATTACTCAGGGCGCCTCTCGGGCCGCATGAGAACCTCTGTCAAAGTGGCGCAATCAGGAAGCGTTTATCTCCAGGTAAAGGTGGATCGCGAGCGGAGCAGTGATTACGACAGTTTTACGCGTGCAGGATGAGAGAGAGCGGGAGGACAAAGGGTCGAAAAAAGGAGGAGACAAGACGAGCGAGGGGAGAGGAAAAGAGAACGGCAAGTGTGAGAGACGCCGGCCGCCAACTGAAATGAGGCCGTTCCGATACAACACCCTCCTGTTTTCTTCTTTCCGCTTTTTCTGCCTTTTTTCTCACTCTTTTCCCTTCCCTTTATCTCTCTCGGTCTGACTTTTCCTTTATTAAGTCATTGTTCGGCTGCTCTTTAACTTTATTTTTAAAGTTTTAACCAGTATGCTGTTTTACTATTTTGCTGCCCTCGTGCAAATAAAAATATTTCTGTTTTATCGCAAGTCTTGTAAAATCACGTTACTTTAACTTAAATTGCAAATAAAATAATATTTGGTCGATTTAAATTTATTGTTATTACTTTAATTCGGGTTTTAACACAAGTTTACTGATTTAAAAATGGTATATTCTCTACCTTCAAATCATCAAGTCATAATGCTACTACAAATTTCAACTATAACATCATACTTTTAAAGTCAACGTAAAACTTTAATATTCAATTTATTGTATAAACAACGGCGTTAAGCACACAATTTCCAATATAACCGGACTAAGACTCGAGAATAGTTCTTCTCCGTTCTTTAACAAATGAGTTTATGTACCAATTTAAAACTTTTTATTGCGCTTCCACGCAGTCGATATATTTTTTCAGAGGCCCTAATTTGTAATCTCAGCAGAACTAGAACTTACTTTAAAAGTGTAGCAAGTACTCCAATTAGATGCGCATTGTTGCAGCGGGGCAACGATACCGTAAAATCAGTAGGTGAGATTAGTTTCGACCTCGCAGGAAGATCGCGGGGGGCGGAAGGGGAGGACAGATTTAGATATTCGCGGCGGGAGCGCGAAAGCGGAAGAAGGTAAACGGATGAGAGCGGAAAAGTGGAACGGGCCAAATTGATTTAAAACTTTAAACTAGACATCGTCATCCGGCTTCTTCTCGTCTTCCCTCTCTGATTCATTTATAAGCGTTTATAAGAGATAGGAGAACGGTGGCGGGGGAGAAGCAAGTAGCCCTGCTAATCGCGGTTCAAATAGCCGCGCGGCAGCAGTTGTATCAAGTTTCGAGTTTAATCTTTTCGTTCGCTAACGCCTATCTGGGCGAACGTAAATTGAAATTAGTGGAGGGGAAGGCCGGCTGGAGATCAAAGTGGATTGGCCGCGAATTAACGCGAAGTAAGATAAAAGCACGGGGAATTTACAGCAAATAAGCCGCCGAGACTTAGTTTGCCATAACGTGCTGCGCGAAGGGGCGGAAAGGGAGGGAAATCGCCGCTCGTTCTCGTTATTTCAATTTTTAGTTTTGCTTAATCCGCCTAGCGTTTTCGAGCCGACGGAATGATGGTAAAGTTTTTATCGGAACATTGGCAATGAAATTCATGGAAATAATTTTCTTCCTACTTTTTCAAGTAATTTTCTCATTTTACGTAATTTTTTGCGCAAAAATAATTTTCTTTTATGCTAGTAAAATAACTTAAAAAAAAATATGCACCGAGTGTAATTTATACTAAAACAGATATTTTATCAGATCCAATAAGCGTATTGTATCTTTTCTCAAATCTAGACTTCTTCTCTCCCTCTTTTAAGATTATCTATTAGATTATCTATCCCTGTATTGAAAAAAGACAAACTGTTTTCAATTTCTTTAAAAATTTTTCTGTTTCACCTCCTTTATAATATAATTTCTTTTCACTCTATTATGTGTTAATAACTATACAGTATATCAAATTGCCAAAAATTCGAAATGTTACACTTTCGACATGCCTATTTGTTGAAAAAACCCTAGATTTATAAAAATAAATTGCAAGTAATCATCGAAAGAACTCGCGGTTTAAGTCTTACCTGAAAAAGCATCGAAACAGGTCAAGAGCCTATAAGCACCTTATAATAAGCGTTAATTCTCTTGGCCTTAGAAGAAGCGACTGATAAGCCAGCAGAGAATTAAGGAGCTACCGGAGATCAGAAGAGAGAGAGAGAGAGAGAGAGAGAGAGAGAGAGCGAGAGAGCCGACAGCTGGATATCCTGGGGAATCTTCTCCGATATAGTAACTCCCAGGCTCCTCTCTTTTTCGCGTCCGGAGAGAGAAAGAGTCGGATATATCTACGGAGCGATAGATAGCGATAGCCGGTCGAGAAAGTTACTCCTCGATGGAGCTGACTGACTGGTCGCTGGCTGCGGGAACTGCGGCTAAATTGAAAGTATAAATTACAGATAAGGAACGGCGCCCTCCTACCCGGCCCTCGCATTCTCGAAAGCGCCGCTAGGAGAGATAGAGTTGCGCTATATACAGTGGAAAAAAGCAGCACCGAGCAGCGATCGGTTATGCCTCGCGCGTGATGCTCCTTCCGATCAGCGGACGCGGCGCCGCCGCCGCCGGTTTTACCAGCCAAAGAAGATGCTCGTACATCCGAGCGGAGAGATACTTTCGGGAATCATCCGCTATCTATTCGGGACACGAGGTAGGCGAAATATTTCTGCCAACAGTAAAAACGCTCCTAAGAAAGAGAGTTGGAAAACATCGGCTGGAGGCATGATTATTTTCTCAAATAAAGTAGAAACTCGGATAAACCATCTTGTGAGTCTCTGGATTCTTCGCCTTCTCTTTCGCTTTATGCTGCGTCGATTAGTCGAACTTTTTCAAGGGTGCTTCCGTAAGTCACCTGAGAAACTCAAGACATTAGTAATATTTTCTTATGATAATTCTATATTTATGTGATACATGAAATAGAACTCTGTACGTAGTCCCATTTAATATCAAGATGTTGAATTTTCAAGATTTTCGATTTGCAATAATAATTTTTGTTTTAGAATTTCTAACTTCAAAATATTGATCGAAATGAATTCATTTTATATTTTCTTTTAATTTTTATCAGTTTAAACAATTTTTTAAACACACGAAAAAGAAGAAGTTAGTATACATACTGTAGGTCACAAAAAGCCAAAATCTTAAAAATCCGACATCTTGACATCGAATGAGTTTTAAGAATTCTATCTGGTTCCTTTTGATAAAAAAACTGTCTTCAGAAGATATTATTGATATAATATTCAGTTTTGCAACTGATCTAAAAGAGACTTATTTATATGTATGTAAATCCCTGTTGACAGGTCTAATTTCATTATAAAAAAGAACACTTGCGTAAAATGTATTAAATCTCAAAGTCTGTCGAGAAAAAAAGTATCAAAAAGAATCTTTTTTATAAAGAATCACCGATTGGACATTTTAGAAGAAACTCCTTGCTACTTGCTCTTAATTTATTTTTTCTTTTTCTCCTTATTATATGCATTTAATAGAGATAGATGACTCTTTAGGGCATTTAGAGTTGTAAATAATATAATTCACAAAGTTAGATAATTAAAAAAAAACGCATAAGAAAAAGTTTTCATCAATCCAAAATAAACTTACAAATAGCCGGTCAATTAGAGAAATTCAACAAAATATTAATTAGTCGCCGAAATACTCGCCCGTACTCGAACGACCCAGTTTTTTTTTCCAAAGGTATCTTTCGAAGCAGATAAGAGAATCCAAGAAAGTTGGCGCGACGGGAAACGAAGTTTACAAGCACAGGTAGAGAGAGAGCAGTATCCGATCCCCGGCAGGCAGGAGCCGCGTATAAATTCCAGCCAAAAGTCAGCTAAGTTTCTTTTAACCACGGCCGGGGCTATTTACAAGCCAAGAGAGAGACACAAAGACAGCCCCGAGTTAAGAGTCGGGGGCGCAGCGCTAAACTTTTCGCGCGTGCGTAGATTTCGAATGGGGGCTGCGCGTGGCGGCGGCACACCTCGGCTTAAACACTCCTCCCTCCTTATGTATACCCTCCGAGCCTGCAGCGGCAATAGCCTCCTCCCCACGAGGTGGCGGCAAATAAAACAGAATAAATCAATTAGACCTAATCTCGGCGCCAAAGGGAATTGAGATTTAGCCGCGCGCGAAACCAATCCGAGGATTCGCCCGACCGATTGCAAATCCAAATTAAGCCCGCGCGTCCGGAAAACTTTTAGCTCCGTGGTGTGTGCTCACGCGACCTATAATTACACCCGGCTGCTGTTGTTATCTCAATCGCGGGCGGCGACTGCCCCATCGATTCTTCGATTCCCCGGCGCTTACGTAAATAAGAAATCGCCCGGAAATCTGAGAGCTCGCGAGACATTTTAATTTATCAACAGCCTGCTGGGGCGACAGTTTTGTGCCAGCGATTTTTGTTCAGCGATTTAGTTCAGCGCCCCGACTGTTAATTGGAGATTCTACGAATTCGAGATATACTCGACGAGCGAATATAATCGCAGTGCGCGAAACCCTGGCCTACCCTTTTACAGCGGATCGTTTTAATCTGCGCCGTTTCCTCGAAATATCGTTCAGGGAAGTGAGAGCCAATGGATGAATCAAACGTGTAACGTTTGATGGATAAAAGGTAAAATATATGTATAAATATGCATATTGATAGTTCAGCGCTTTTACGTGTCGTCCTTTCGTTTGCACCGTCTCATTTTTTGAAGTTAGTTAGTCATTATAAAACAAGGCAAAACTATTTATATACTACAAGCAACAGATAAAATTTTTAACGAATCTTAGCTGCAAAAATAACCCTCAGCTAGGGTAAAAATTAGCCGAAGGCGAGGCAAGACTCGGTAGTAAAACATTCAGGATGCTCGATTCTTCCTCTGGCCGAATCGATGGAAGCCCTTAACTTGGCCGGTTCATCGGCGGGCGTCGGCATTGCGAGCCTTCACCGTATACATCCTTGATCCTGGTATGCGAGCTGAAAGCTCAGTCTCGATCGATCCCGCCGCGTCTTTGCTCGGGCTCGCGATAATTAGGCATCGCTCGCGAAAAATACGAGCGGACTCGCGGCCGTTAACCCTTTTTAGGATGCAAAAGGGCAGCGCGCGACAAAGGCCCCCCGGAGGAAGCTTCGAGCCCGTAATGCTCCCTCTCTCCCTCTCTCTCCCGGATAGTGAGAGCGGCACGCGCGTCCCCGACGCCCCAAGAATATTAAATTCTCGCTCGTCGCATAAATTAAAAGATAGCGGTTTCTACTCCGGCTGCGTATAAATTTCGCCGGCGGAGGCGAAAGAGCTTCTTTCTCCTTTCGTTTTCTTCTTTGCGACTTTCCGCCGCCGTCGTCCCCCGCGCCGCCTGCGCCGCCCGGACGGCTGTCCCCCAGGATCCATCCATTCTTGCGCGTGAAACCGCGAAAATCCCGCGCGCTCTGCGCCCGTTATCGCTCGCCTGGCGCGAGATTCAGATCCTGCGTAATTGTTGCGGCGGACAGGAGGGAGACCAGCGTGCGTGGAGCTCTTCGGAGGCGTCGTTCGTCAAGGAGGGACGAGTTATTCCGACGAGCTATTCTGCACTCATGTATTTGCAGTTTACTCGTGGATATTCAAGCTGAGAACAACGAGGTTAAAGAATAATAAATGTCCATGTTCTGTTTTTAGACGATAATGCGAACAAGAGAAGATTTTGCGGTTTATTTGACGCGTTAAAAATGGACGTCCGTATAAGAGAAGTTAACGTATTTGATGAAACATTCCGCATTCTTTTAATAAAACTGGGACATGTCATCTGGTTGTGTCAAACTAAATTCTCAAATTCCGCGGCTCACCAGATGCTGAACCTTTACTTCCAAAAAAGTAAAGGTCCAAAATTAAATTGCATTTAACCCACTAACCTTTATATAATCAATATTTTAATTTAATTACTTTAAAGCCGGACCGAGTCTGAAACAATCAAAGTAATTTAAATTTGAAAATTAAATGCTAATAGTCTTTGACGTACTCATAAACGGCGTCCGCGCGGCAATACGCGAGAAAATCTCACCTAAACTTTTCTCCGCAGCTGTCGTGAAGGCATTCATTCGCTCGGGTCGGCCGCGAGAGCGCTCCGCACCCGCTATATTAAGTGAGCTTATTACGGCGGTGGCAAAAATAACTGTGCCGGTTATCGCGAGCGGAATATACAGCCTGCTTAGGCGGTAATCCGTTTTATTAGCGAACGCGAGAAGTTTCGCATCGGCGCGAGCTAATTAACCTTAGGAAATCTTCTTTTAAAATTTCAGCCGGGGAATTAAAACTCCGGCGGCCCCTCCCCCCCTTCCGGCATTACGACGGTCGGCGCTCGCTGCTCCGAAGGATTAAAACGCACTTAAAATTCAAAAGCTCGCGCTCCTCGGCCGGCGCGGCGCGTCATTGCAAGGTCGTGAAATATACGACTCGTGCCCCGGAAGCTCATTGTCCGGAGGAGGCAAAAAGGGAGTTATCACTGATTCATGAGCCCGCACCGCGCACCTTATAATTTCACTTGCATCCTTTTTTTTCTCTCCCCGCTCAGCTGTCCGAGGACTTAGCGCGCTTGCATGTTTATGGGCTTGCTCGCGAGACGTCATTGATATAGTTCGCTATCTTGCCGGCGTCCGGAACGAGTTATTTCGCGGTCGGTTTCGTTTTCTCCCTTTTTAATCATAAAGTGTATTAAGGAGAGGAGGAGGCGAAAAAAGAAAGGAGAGCGCGCTGCACCCGGGAGAACAGACTCGCAAGGAAATGAATTCGGGACTCGTGGGTCGCGAGCGGCTCGGGCGGCTTCTTACTATTTATTTCTTGCTTTCTCTCCCTCCCTTTCTCCCGGTCTCTCGCTCCTTCTCCAAACTCCTCGCTCGCGGAGCCGTCTCTTACGATTTTTCATATAACCGAGGCATTACGTTAATTTGCATTGCTCAACTACGGCGTCCCGTCGGATTATTAGGTCGGAGCGGCGCGCGTATACGCGCTAAAAGGAACGGAATAAAAGGTGAGTGCACGAGGGAAGGAGAGGGACTCTCCTCTCTTCGCGCGCGGGATGATGTTTGAGCGCATTTGAATATCAGGAAATGAAGCCTCCTGTCCCAAGGGTTGGCGCATCCCCCCCCCCCTCCCTTTCTCACTCCTCTCGAGCTGCGAGCGCGTGGTAACGCCGGCAGTGCCATTTGAATAATACTTTGCATTTAAATGCTAGGCCCGATAAAAGAAAGCATCACGCCACTTGAAATATCCTATTACGCGCCATTATCTTACGCTAGTCAAGCGGCGAATTTCCCTCCGACGCTTTTTGCTCCTTTAGCCTCTCTCTATTTTTCTCTCTTATCCCCGACACTTATACGTCTGCACAGCCGGTAATAATAAGGTTGCTTACCTCGGCTTCGCCGAGAGGCTGCTAAAAGTTTTATATACGACACGCGAGACTCGTCGGGGATTAGGGAAAGGCTGCGCGGAATGGGAAAGATTAAATTGCGGCGCGCGTTAAAATAGTCGTGCCTTAGCGCCGCCCGCCGCCTGTCGATCTCGTCTTCGCGGGACTGTCGCGCGCGGCCCGACCGGGACGTGACGCTGCTTCGAATGCATCCGAGCTGTGCCGCTGCGCTCTGCCGCCGACGCCTGGATTTCTCTCCATATACCTCGACGAGCTGTGCGCCGGATTAATTCTGCCTGGCTTTTTTGTTTATTTATTTCGACACGAATTGTGATTCGACGGGCGTGCCTGCTGGCGGTGATTAAACGGAAGAATGGGGAGACTGCAGCTGCCGCTTCTTGGTAATGACGTTACATTCCAAAGCAATTATACCCTTTCTGCAAGGAGGGTCTCACGCGTTGGGTCGCGGATCTCGTTGTACTAATTTAGGACACGTTTTTTTTAAAGAAAAATGTGAAGGAAGCCACTTCCGTCCATTCAGTGCAAAACTTCATTTTTCCCACAGTAGTGCGCTATTATAATCGAGATCTAAGAAAATTCTGTTTCTTCAAGAACACTTGTAACTTTATAATTGATTTTAAAGTATTCTCATTCAGGAAATTTTAAAACTGAAATATTCTGCCGATGAAATAACTTTCATTTGTTGAAAAAATAGCATTAAAAATCTGCAAAAATGCATCAGTGCAATTTTAACAAAAATTAATAAAAAAACAAAATTAATTTTAAATTTATTATTTACTGCAATCCCTTTAATCAGATAACTAAAGGTTTTCATCAATTTATTTTTTAATTGCAAAGATAAAAAATCTAAATTATAAAGATTAACCTAAAATACTCTATATTATAGTGATTTTTTTTTAATAGCAAATACACGGAGAAAAAAGAGCAAAAGTAATGCCATAAAAATTGACACAATTCAGATAAACATGAATGTTTGCAGATAGTAAAATTAACCATAATCGTCAGGTAATCATAGATTTTCCTCTTTCGTATAAGGCCTCCTGTTTGCACCGTCTATGCAACAAAATTGTGACCTATGCAGATCGAGTCGTTTTGAGCAAAGATCAGAACCAAGCAGTGCGGCAGCATTTCTCTCTTCCCCCTCCTCTCTTTCTCACTTTCTCTCTCCTCTTCTCTCTCTCTCTCTCTCTCTCTCTCTCGCTCTCTCTCTCTTGCAGATGCGTTGGCCAATAAGAATCTTTATGAAATACAAACTTTCTGGAAGACTAGTTTTTTGCCGCAAATAAGACAAATTATAATATTTTAATGCAAAAATAATGCGAAAAGCTTTCTTCTTTAAAAGCAAGTTAAGTTATTCAACACGAAAATAATAAAAAAATTTCCTGAGCAGCTCTTAAAGAGTTTCAGTATCTTTCTTGCAATTAAACTTATCATTAAACTGCAATCTTATTTGCAACGAAAAATTCAACCTAGTTTATATTGCACCGGACGGCTAAATTCTCACAAAACAACGTGCGTACGAAAAAGGGATAGAAAAATATCATAACCAGATGGCGCTCTCGCATTCCAGCAGACTCCTGGATGCATTCGCAGCGGACGCCAGGCTAGAGAGACAACCCCCTCCCCTAACTTGCCTAATGGGTTTTCAAAGGAAAAGGTCCCAAAGCAAAACTAGAAATTTTCCAAACATTTCAGGTCAACGGCTGTGCAAAGCTGTTAGTCTGTTCGAGTCTGGCGTCGGATGCTCGGCAGCCATAGTAGTGTCTCGTCTTCAATGCAGTGGACCAAAGAATGCACATAGAAAGTTAACGTTAATTTAGTAAGTTTTTTTTTTTTTAATATGTACGTTACACGGTTGCACTCTATAATTATGTTATTTATTGTGTAAACGTAAAAGTTAATTTTTTTCGCCTCTCAATAATAAATTTTTTTTATTATTTTTTTTCAATAATAAGTTGAAATATTATGCATTAATTTTATCAATATAATTTTTATCTCTTGCAGATGCATTATCAACAATACCAAATCATAATGGAGGATGAAAAACTCTTTACAGTGACTATAAGCCACCGACCGTTCACTCCTCGGTCGGTTACGTTAGAACACAGAAATCTTCGTGAAGCGCTTCTATTCGATTCTGAAACAGTGTATGTATTAAGTGCAAAAGAAACAGATTCTGCGAAAGAGCAATATACAAACTCCAAAATCGATGCTTATGGATGCCTTGGAGTACTGCAGTTTAAGTGCTTGGAGAAGACAATCTCATTCTTAATTGTGATTACAGATTGTGTTTCTGTCGGTAAAATATGTGATAGCGAAATATTTTGCATTCGTCAAACAGAATTCATACAACTTTATGAGGATGATTTTGATAAATCAAGGATTTCTAACATAAGTAAACTATTAAATTCAGGTATTTTTTATTTTTCATCGCCACTAGAAGCATCTCGTGCTGTTTTGGACATAACTTTTAACGTCCAACAAAAATACGTTACAAGAAAAGGACATACAAGGAATGCTTTTTTTTGGAACAAAAGACATTATATGTATTTATCACGATTTGGCGTGAATGTGAAAAATTGGTTATTTAAAATTATTTGTGGATATGTTAACGTGACAATTGTTAATTCAGGACCAAATTTAGCTCGAGTTGCTCTGATTTCTAGATTAAGTTGTGAATTTGCTGGAACAAGGTTCAACGTACGAGGAATAAATGATAATGGCCATGTTGCAAATTTTATTGAAACAGAACAATTAATTTCTATAAATGGTGAATTGTCTTCTTTTTTACAAATTCGAGGCTGCACGCCGATTTTTTGGGAGAAATTAGGATATCAATTTTACTCACCTCCAATAAAAATTTCAAGATGTAAGAGTTCTTCTTTGCCAGCTTATAATCGACATTTTAATATTTTAAAAAAACGTTATGGAAAACAAGTAATTGTTAATCTTTTAAGTTCCGATCGAGATAACAACGAGACAGTATTAAGTGAAACTTTTCAACGGCTGCATAAGTTTTCAAATCACAAAGATATTCCACTTGTGCTGTTTGATTATCAAAAAAATTGTCCAAATGGAGATTTACGAAATCTATGCAAGCTGAATGAAGACATGTTATATTACATTCGAGATTTTTCTGTTTTTCATGTAAAGGATCGTAACGTCAGATCTCAACTAGGAATAATTCGAACTAATTGCTTCGAATGTCTTGATAGAACAAACACTGTTCAAAAGCACTTTGCTTTGGAAGCAATGAGATATCAATTGTTCGCATTAAAATTGATTCGGACACCGAGTACTTTGCAGGCATGGAGAGAAATCATTGAGAAAATTTGGGCAAAGAACGATTATGCAATCATGAAAGTTTCTGATCACATTTATCCGTATCCAAAAAATATACCAGCTGCAGATCATGCGCGCTTAGGAGAGAGAATCTTCTTAAAAGATTACATGAAGTCAAAAGAAAAAAGCGCTGTCGACTTGTTCCTATTCGGAACAGTGTTCAATTCAGAAGTTGATAACAATGTTCGGTTACTCTTACCATGTAACATATTCCATTTGCCATTTAACATAGCACAAGAAATGTGTAATAGATACAAAACTTACGTGCACCTAAAAAAGCTTAGAGTGGCTGTCGCTACTTACAATATAGATGGAGGAAAATACTTAGACCACGGTGTAAATAAGCAGGATATTCTCTCGGATTGGCTATTAGATTCTTATGCGAAATCGTTAATGCTCCAACAGGATTTTAATCGGTCTGTAGATATTTTTGCTGTAGGGTTGCAAGATATGGTGAATGAAAAGGATCCAAGTATTCATGATCCAGATAACGATGCCATTGCTAAAACTTGGGGATCAAGTCTTAAAAACACATTGTCGCGGGACAATAGATATATTTTAATGACTCATCAACAGCTAGATGGCATTTGCTTATTTATTTTTATTCGACGTTCATTTGCTCATGCCATAAAAGATGTTGCAGTAGATGGCGTAAGAACAGACTTTCAAAGTAGAGGCGCTGTTGCAATTCGTTTTTCCTTATTTGCAACTTCATTCTGTTTTGTTTGTAGTCACTTTCCTGGGAGAAGAGACCTCAGGAGCACCTACGAGCGAATCAGGCAGTCAATTTTATTTCCCATGGGGCAACGCTTATATTCACATGATTATACCTTTTGGTTTGGTGACTTCAGTAGTAAGATAAAGGCAGATATCCAGACAATAAAAAGATTAATAAAAAATAATGAAATGGATGAACTTATGAAAAACGACGAGTTTACGATACAACAGGAACAAAAAATTATATTCGACGGTTATTTAGAAGGAGCTATAGATTTTCATCCAACTTCTAGGTACCAAGTTTTAAAAGATAAATACGATAAAATAAGTAAAAATGGACAAACTCCAGCTTGGACAGATAGAATTTTATGGCAAAGAAGAAAATTTCAGTCTGACTGTGATCAGCCAGACTGGAATCCTGGCAAATTATTGTATTATGGAAGAAGCGAGTTGAAAAATAGTCGTCACAGACCTGTTGCAGCCGTCTTTGATATCGAAATTCGTTCCGTAGATGAAAGAGCACGCAATACTGCACTAATAGAGGTTATTCGTGATTTAGGCCCGCCCGATAGAACAGTTATTGTACAAATTGAAGGGCGTAGTGGCGAGTTTGACAGTCTTTTTAACGACGGCTTTACAGACGTTCTTTTAAGACGTCTTCAGAGATTATTTGGTAAAATATCACTTGTGCGATTTATAAAGCACAGTGTTCTTCTTACATTCCAATGCTCTAAAAGTGCTTTAAAAGCGGCTCGTAAACAATTTATCAGAGTACGTGGCTGCATATTAAGAGTAACATTGAAGTCACCCGATTGGCAATTGCGCCTAAGGAAAGAGTTGGCAATTTTTTCTGATGCTGAAGAGATTTACGACATTCCCATTCCTCCCGGTAAGAGTCCCATTAGCAAAGACAATTGCTTATTAAATAGACCTTCAGAACCTACTACTTCTAATAAATCATCGGTTTTACGTAAGATCAAAAGAATAGTAGGATTGAAAAAGAGAAATTCGGGAATAGAATCAGATATACCGTTACTCGCTTCAACTGATCAAGAGACGTGCGAAGATGAAACATGATAATTAATTAAGAACACAGTCGATCTCGCTTATACTGCAATAATAAATGCTTAGACTTATTAGTAAATAAGTAACACAGATAATTTATGAAGAAGGAGAAAATATTGTGTGATATTAAAAGTAAAATTTAAATTAAAATTTTATTTTATTAAATATTAAACAAAATTATTTTATTATTAAACAAAATCGTTTGCTCTTTCATATTTTTGAACTAGCTCGCTGTTCACAAAGATTATAAATAAATGTTAATATTTTTATATTTCTGTACATAGTATATTCTGACTATTCAAAATGTGATTGCATTTTTAATAAATAATTGTTGTATCGATATATTTCTCTCATAAGTTTATTTGTCAATAAATATTTACATGTCTTTATATAATTTTACAATTTTATTTCAAAAACTCCCTTACTGTCCTACTAGAAATCAGCAACGTTTATCAGGCATTTCTAATAACAAACATGAACGCACATTGTTCTAAACATAAAAAAACAATGCAAAATTGGTCCCAAAATATTTGGAATTAACGAGACTTACTCTCTGTGTATTCTTAACAATGCACAGTCGCAGAGGTCAGAGAAAGAAGAGATGCAGGCAGGGAGTGAGGGAGGGAGGTACGCGAAGCTCGTTTCCGCGCTGAGCGCGACACGAATGGGCGCTAAAGTGCGGCACCTCCGCTGCAGCTGTCGGAAGACTGGCGCTGCCTCTCGAGAATGAGTCGGCAAGAAACGACCTGGCCGCCACGGCACTGAAAAAGAAGACCGACGGAGAAAGCTGCCGGGAAAGAAGGAACGAGAGAGATGTGCGACCTTCGCGCTATTCAATAGACCGGCTCTGCAGCAGCGTTTCCATCAGTAGCAGATGGCTTCGAAGGAGCTCTCGCACTATTGACGCGCAGCCTGTCTGCTAATGCGCTTGATTTCTGCGCTTGCTGCGTTCATCTCGCGTCCTTCCTCGACTCTACTTCTGCCTTCCTCTGGATTCTTTCATTACTTTCGAAAAGTGTGACTGCGACCTATTAACGTGTATTATTTTACTTGGATAATTTGTAGATACTTGATTAAGAATAGTCTGTTAATTCCTAATGAAATATCGACATATTATCTTCACAAAGGCTATTTTTTAAATAACTATTTATGATTCGAAAATTACAGATTTTCAATGTAGACAAAAATTTAATCTTTTGGCAAGTTACCAGTTAATATGCATTTTTTATACAAAAAACCTAAAGTAAATTTAGTTCTTTAAATTTGTTTTTAATTTAGTAATCCTAATATAAAATCAAAGAAGTGTCATAGAACTTTTATTTTTTCAAGTTCTTTCTAATTATTATAGACTCTGGCTTTGAAAATGAAGATTTAAATAAACGAGTTATTAAATCTTCTTATTCACACATATGTATACAGCCAAGAATGTAACTGCAGATCTGTAATATATATATATATATATATATATAGTTTAACGATTGAGCAAGATCAAGGGAAAGCAGCAACTTTGGGTTTCCGTTTACGAAGTACATAGAAAGAAGGAACACTCGATGCGAAATTCCAGCGCACTCAAAGGCAGATGCTGGTGATTCGATCGGGAAAATCTTATTTTACAACTCTTTAATAGCGCCGTTCTCTTTTACTGAAAAAAGAGTTGACTTTTTTATCTTTAAATCGTAAAGTATCCTAAAATAAAGAAGGAAGTAAAATGCGTTTCTTTTATCTTGCCATTCCCTGCAGAAAAATACGTTAATTTTATAAAGCAAACTCTAATAATTTAGTAGTATTTGTGTTATTAACTTTAAACCATTCAAATGGACGAAAGTCTGCATTTTTGAGGAAGTTAACTGGAATGAATTAAACTTTAAAAATTTTTAAGTGCATTCAAGAGGAGCAGTTCTACTCAACTCAAAACAGGTACACGGTCTCTCCACTGCTTTTAAGGTGGCTTCGGCGCGCGGTGCCGTATCAAGTCAGGGCCCCAGTGGACACCTTCTTTGTTTTTGACAATTTTTAAAATTTCAATTTTAGTAATTACCTCTTAGCGCATCACCTTTACATCATTTATTAAAATTAGTTTTCGTTCAGCTGGAAGGAGGTTAGATTGTTTTTAATAATAATTAGCAGTGAAAACGTACTTTCGACCGGCTATAAAGAAAAATAGTATACGCTCGGCTTCGCCTCGGGCATCATGTCGCGCAATGCAGGAATTTCATTCTTTCTGCTCTTATAGCGTAATATACTACTACTGGCGTCGCTCAGGCGCAAAACTTCCACTCGTCGGAAAGCAACTTGTTGGGCACTTGTATCATAATGTACTATTTTTTGCACTTGTATGGAAAGATTATATTTCACAACAAATGTGTACAGTGATACTTTAGAATAGGGGGGGGAGGGGGGGTCGCTGCGGCACGTGTCGATCGCTTGCCGGCAGCGAGTGATGTCGCCACCTTAAGAGTGTTTCATGCTCAAATTCCCGTTTTCTTTTCAATTCTGTGCGTAAAGACGATTTCAGAGTTCATTTATTAGTTCATGGCAAACAAATAGCGGCAATAAATTACGTAAAAAAATCGTTACACTATGGTTGAAACTATTGTGGATTTGCCCAAATATTATATTGTTACTTATATTGTCAAATTTATGTGAATAAAAGATAACAATTTTTTTTAAGTCCTAAATTTAAATCGTCGAACGTCCTTAATTTATAAATAAATCAAGAAATTTAATGTTATTTCTAGAATTCTAATATTACTCAATGTGATTAATGTAGAGCAGTCAGAAAGTTCATTTTCTTATTAACATTCGATTATTTGATAAAACTTTGAAAATAAATTTAATTTGATAATCTTCCCCTAGCAGAAATCACATGCTTTGAGGTTAAATTTTAGCATTTATTGGCCCATTAAGGAGATTTTGCTGGCCATTTTTTAAACAATGGTCAAAAAATGCTCTAAAAATGTTTTCAATTTCTCCCAATGTCTGTATATTTTACTAATAAAATTCCTAAAATGTTTATATTTTATTACTTAAATAGGTTAGTACATCTAGTATAGTTAGCCTTAGTATCTTTACCACTCGCATATTTACTTCAAGAATTGAAAGTGCAAATGCAAAGTACTCACACGGACACACACACGTGAGATGAAAGGGCGCAAAAATGGAAGGAAAAAGACGACTTTGTAAGACCGGAGCGGTTATAAATATTTATAGGGCGGGCAAAAGGAAAGTACAAGAGATGACGTTTGCCTCTCTCGTCTTGTCGGGGTCGCGTGACGTAATGGTTTTCTCAATGCTACACCTAAATTTCCGACAGTTTCCATTCTCATTAATCTACGTTATGCCGCCCGAGCGGTTTAACGAATATGTCTCCGAAGCACAAGCTTTCCACCTCCATCTCCCTCGACTCCTCTCTCTCTCTCTTTCCCTCACTACTGAATTCTCGTTAAGTTCTGCAGAGTGTGCGTGTTCGTTTTCCTTTCCCGTTGTCTCCTTCCTTCCTTCCGGAAAATCGTCAGGACCTATTGCGCGTCGCACTGTAGTTAATACTTGTGTAATTAAACTGAAATCGCATTTTAGTAGGTACGCTCGCTCTCGTATGTAATGTAAGGCCGTTTTTAATGGGAGGAATTACGGATGCCCACCAGTGAATTTCTACTAAATCTGGTACGAGGTTAATTTACTGCCAGGGAAGGTAAATATTTCACTATTTGAAAAGTAATTAAATTGCTTTCGACGAATCTTATTGAAATATTTACTTCGAAATTTAAAATTTGTCGAACTTCATTTCTAAGAAATCTTCTTATTGAAGAGAACTTGATTATTTACTTGTTTTAATAAAAAATTGCTTGCGCTTCTAAATCTAAAAGTCTATCAATATCTTAGATTTTTTCACTCGATCGGTACTTGAGAGAGCATACAAATGGCGCTAAGTATCGACCACTTTACGGAATTTAACAAATGCAATGGCTCACAGTAATATTAGCGAATGGATTTAAAAAGGGGTCAGAAATTCCTCGCTAATGTCGGAAAAAAGGCTCGACTCGCGTCCCCGCCGCGCTGCCAATATCTTTATGCAAATTCGGGATCGCACTTAAATTTTAATTAAGTTCCGACAGGAGCGCGACGACTCGATCCTCGAGCTCGCAGAGCTCTCTGCGCTGCATTTATCAGCGGCGCACTTGGTGCATTCATCAATCTTCGGATAGATTACCCTCCGGATCGCAGGCCGGCAGCTCTCTCGTCTTATACAGAGCCCTCTCTCTCGCTCTCTCTCTCTCTCTCTCTCTGCGCGCGTGTCTGTATGCGCTGGCTCTCGGGCAACAATCCCCCGATTGCGATGAGCGTGCAAAAGTGAAAAAGCCACTGGCGATGAGGGCGGGA
The DNA here is from genome assembly GCA_035582935.1 of Ormyrus thymus. NCBI lineage: Eukaryota > Metazoa > Arthropoda > Insecta > Hymenoptera > Ormyridae > Ormyrus > Ormyrus thymus. The sequence continues at coordinate 2,127,310 of JAWWEM010000054.1, read as the reverse complement.
GGCTCCGAGACGTAAAGATTCGAGATTGGTTAACCAAACGCTCGTTACTCGAATGAAGCGAAAATTCATCGGAATGGATTGCCAGTTTCGCTCGGCGATATGCCTCGCTTTATTGATCGGGTAATCGAAGTTTGTTTTAAAATGAATCTCTTTGAGATTAAAGTCCATTCGGCGAATCTAACGATTAGAATCTGGCGATTCGATTTATAATACTGTCTTTTTTTACGTACGCAATTATCTGCATACATCATTGTTAAAAAAAATGCTGATTTTTCAACAACTTTTCCTTTTCGAAATTTGATTGATACTTCTCTTCCGGCCACCGTTTCTATAAGAAGATCGGAAATAAAAGGCAGAAAGCACACTTATAATTTCACTACAAGGTTATACCTAATGCATAATGCTTAAAAATTAAACGAATTCCTTATTTACATTATGGCAGCCCCAACACTTTCCTTATAAATAAAAGCGAAATCAGCTCTCGCAATGGCAGGAAAAGCAGCTGCCGGCCATCGCCGTGAATCAATGGACCAAAGAGCATCGGCAGCCCTTCGAAAAACACTCAGGCATAATGAAATTGTAACGGCGCGTACGTGCAGCATCTCCCCGGGCAGCCTTCGAATTTCAATTCGGGAGAAAGGCGGTCAGCGAAGCCTGCCTCCCCCCAAAAGCCATCATCGACACCGCCGCGATTAGCATGTCGTTCGCGGGCAGACGTCTCCCGCTCGGGGTTTCAATTTTCTTAAGCAGCCTCGCGTCGTCGCTCGCCGGAAAATGACGTTCTGCGCTATCCGCGCGCGCGCGTGTGTGTGCGTCCGTGTGCCCCGTGTACGTTTGCGTCCGAAATATGAGGGGGTGTTTAGGGACCGCCCGCTATTCCCACTCCAATTCGAGTAATGGAGTCGGAAACATTCCTCGCTCGGCGCGTCGGGACTTTCGGACTTCAGCAATCATTCCTCGTCTTGCCCCGTGCTCCTCCCATTTTCCCGGCTGACTTTCCCTCTCTATTCGAATCCGATTGCCGGTCGTTCGCTGCATAAATACGTAACGTCGAATCGGGGGAGCGGGGGGGGGGCTTCGGCTATGCAGAGCCGACAGTTCATCATTACCCGGTGCGCTAGTAGATATATAAATTGCAAGTGGCTCCGCAAACGCGCGCTCGTCTTCCCCTCTGCCGGAGCAGCCCGTCGGTTTACAGTTTCAACATCTGTACGGAGAGTAGCGCAAGTGTGTTCTTCCTCTCGTTACGCCTCGCACAGGCGCGCTTACTGCCTGCTGTTCCGCGTGTTGCGCGCCGATGTATAATGCAGTTAGCGCGCGCGAGCAGGAGCCCGAGCCGCGGGGGAAGCGAATTTTAATATTTCACCGCTTTTAAATAAGTAATTCAAATATTTCTTTCGCTTTCGGTCGCGCGGAGAGCGGCTCCCTGCAGCTCTCTTCTCTGCCATTCTCTCGGCGTATATATCTTTCCCGGAGCGAGAAGTACTGAATAGCCGAGTAGCTCTCCCGGTTAATGTGTTGTTGGAGATGAAGCCTTGCGCTTTCATTTATATGAAAATCTAAGAGTTTCTTTTTGTTTATTTCAATTTTAAAAATCAATATCTGCGTTTTGTATTGAGAAGAGTGCAATATTTTTTGTCTGCGTGTTCTCTGCTTTTTTCTGAGAAATTAGCTTATAGTCCGTATACGGACTAGGGTTTTTCCTAGGTCGTAAAAACCCTGTGTCTGCTGGCCGGTTAACGCTGCCAACCGAAAAGTGAAAGTTTTCGGGTATTAGGGGAAAATTGCTCCGTACTTACTCTTTAGCTTACTTACATTTTGTATTCATTTATAATATTTATTTTTTGTGAGTTAAAAAACCTGAGTTAACTCTACTGCGCTGTTTAGCATACTTTCTTTTGCTAAAGAATAAATACCTCAATAGCGGTTTACAATATTCTTTAGGAAAAAATGGCTACTTGTTAAATAAGTTAGAAGTGTTTTTGAAAATTCTAGCGAAAAGATGAGATAAACTTTGAGATTCAAAATTTATCAAAAAATTGCGTTTTCATAGTCGATTTCAAATTTGGAATACGATAGCACGTGAAGCTATGACATCACCATTTGAACAAACTGAGCAACAGTTTCAAAACAAGCTTAATCATCAAACAAGCACGACGCTGGAATATTTTAATCAAATTTCTATATAAAAATCTTTATTATATCCTCCGGATATAGATACTTGCGATTCATTATATTTAGCTCCAACGTAACATTTATGCTTCCAAATTCTAGTAAGATTGTCAGTCGAGGCAAAGACCGCTCATTCAGTTCCCACTGGTTTACATACGCAATTATATTCTTTGCGCTTCCGCTGATTTATTATCGCACGCAGAACAAAAATATAAATAATTCATTTTTATTAGAAAATTCATCACGTCGCAGAACTCGGGTATAGAATAGTCAAGTATATCATTTCTTATTTATACTTCCAATAAGATGATAATCTATCCGTCATCCGTTCTGCAGGAATATCGACTCCTCGTATTATCTTTAGAATAACAGCAGCAAAACGCCGCGGAAGTCGACGACTGCGAGATTTGTCGGCGCGCAGGAATTTTCGGAAGGCAGGATCTCTCTCCTCTATTGACAAAAGTGGAAGCGGGGTTCGAAAGGAGCGCGCGCGCGCGCGCGACATTCTTCAATAATGCAGAAGCCGTCTGCCGTTCGCTCGTCTGCCTGCCCGGGGCCGTATAACTCGATCGTCTCCGGCGGCGCGCGCCGCCGTGTGATCCCCCCTGCGTCCCCGCGGGGGGAGAAAAAAAGGGAGCCTCCGTGACCGTACTCCTTCCGCACTTTGCGACTCGGTAAGCTGCAATCGCGAAAGTTGCTTTTAATGCCCTATAAATCCCGCCGCGGAGTGTTGAATCAGCTCCGTCCCTCTCTGTCTCTTCGCGCGCCGCTCGAGCACTATCTTAATCTCTGGCTCTCTTTGGATCTGACCAATGTGACTTCGATTTTATTTCACTCTCCGGCTTGCTTCAACATTAATTATTTTCTGCTCCGTTTGGAAGGGGCTGTTTAACGTTTGCTGGCGTGAAATGATCGGTGTCAGTGTTTGTATAATCTTCTTTTTAAAAGAATAATGTGATTCATGTTTGTTTCCAAACGTCTATTTTATAAGTTAAAATGACTAATAAAAAGTAATTCAATAATGTAAATTGACAGTTGAAAAGAGAACTGAAATGATTTATGTCAGAGAACGTAAATAACGGAATTATACTGATGATTATTTTGTCAATTTTGTAGACGAGAAACAGATTTTACTTTTTGTGCTATTTCTCTCAATATTTCAAAGTAAAAAAACATTCTTAAAATTTTGTCAACTCTTCGCAATTTTAATCGTACATAGATGTTATAAAAGCTTATAAATGCGAGTGCAGAAAACTAAGCCAAAGAATATATTTTCTAATCTTTAAAAAGGCGATACCTATTATACATTTCAAGATAAATATTGAGCACAGTCGCTATTGTTCTTTAAGCCATAATGAAAGAAGCATGAAATCGACCGACCTTTCTAAGCCTACTTAAAAAATGTTTATTTAGCTCTCGGCTGTTTTTCGTTTAATATTTGTTCTTCAATGATTTTATTCAAACCTTTCGAGAACTTTTCACTTATCCAACTCTAAATCGATCCTTCGCAATAATCGCAAATTCAAATAAAAGTTTCTCCACAATTCTCAAATAGAGCAACGAATGTTTAATCTTCTCGAAAAGTCCATTATACGAAGGACCACAAATTAAGCGAATCAGAAACAGATCAATCTAAGCGGCGCAGCAGCCTGCGCATCTTACCTTTGCCGAGAGCGGCGCGCGTTTCGCTGTAAAACGTGAGCGTACACGTACACACGCAGGCAGCAGTCTCGCGCGGCCACTTGCCGGCGCGCGCAATTAATCTTGGCCGCGGGCCCGCACGGACGTGTCCCGGACTAATTACGCCGCGCGCTCTTACGCAGTCCCCGGAACTGCGTGCAACACGGCTACTTACGCGCCGCGCTCGGCCGCCCGTACTCTTTCGCGATTTGCCGCGCGACGAAGCAGGCAGCCGGGCGGTTGCGGTTGCCCGCGCGGGAAATGATGCATTTCGCTCGAGTGCGGACCTCGATTTTATTGCGCGCATTTTACGAATGCGGAGAAATCGTTTGGAAGAAGCGGGCTCTAACCTGGCGGAGTAATGGGTATTGTTAGTTGCGGGGAAGGAAAGCCTCGGGGATGAGAACATGGGTTATTGCACTTTTGGTAACCCTGGCTGAATCGTTGCACGTTCCTACGTTTCTGAGAGTAGCTTGCTGAATTCAAAATGGGAAAATGCAGGTTATTTATACGTGTGTCCTTGTTAGGAATGAAACGATTTTTTTTCAAATTTTTTCCTTATTTATTACGTTTTGAAATAAATTTGGTTTTGAAATATGATGAATGAGATGAATACGGAAATAAAATTGTAAGTAATTTATTTCATTGCATAAAAGTATAAAGTCATAAGTTAAAGCGAAACTGTTACAGTTTTTACAAAAAAAAACCTTCAGCTTAAAGTCTTTTATAGTATTTTATAACTACAAGAGTTTATAATTATAAAATACTTTAACTATCAAAAGCAGCAAATAGTTAAGAAAACTAGGTAAGAAAACCATCTACTGTCTAGTTTTGAAGCCAATTTTCACATTTTCATCTCCACCAAGTACTTTTCTTGTTGACAACTTACTTTGTATAACTATAAAATGATTTACGACAAATCATATTCTATGGACTGTACAATAATACATCCATAAAAATTTTGTAAATATTTGTTTTAAAAACATTTACAAAAATACATTTTCTTTAACAATATTCAAACAATTAGTTTAATGTATTTGATAATTATAATATTATGTCCGTAAACTCAATCACTTACATTAATTAACCTACCATAAACGTAAAGTACACATCTCACGCGTACTACGTTTGAAAATACAGAACGGAAAATATTTGTAGTAGTTGGGAACATATCCATAGAGTTGTATAACAATAGCTCAAACAATCGCTGATTAGAGGGCGTATTGTTTGGAGAGAATGCCGGGAGCAGTAACCTTCCCGTTCAACATCTAGTATTGTTTTTTGAGTTGCCACACTTGGACTGGACGAGCAATTAGCCGCCGTTACAATTTTGCAATTCTTCGAACAGTAAACATTCAAGAACACTTTTCGAGCAATTAAAAAGACTGAAACGGAATATCGCAATTCCGTTCGAAATGCGTTCGCCTTCCGAAGGCTCGCGGAAAAACAGTTTTTTTTTTTTAAAGAAATTTCGTTCTCTCTCCCCTTCAGTGTCTCCGCGGAAGTACGTCGCGCTCGATATATTCGCGGCGCCTTCGGGCACGAGGTGAGCAACTGTTTTCATCGGCGAGAGCAATCCACTTGCATAATACGGCAAATATGAGAAAGCAATGGCAGCGCGGGCTCGCTGGAGAGGAAAAGGGAGGGGGGAGGGGGCTTAAAAGAGTGGCTTTCCGTGTACGTTACGGAGGAGGGAGGCGCGTTTACACGGGCGACAGAATATCCAGATAAGAGGGAGAGAGAAAGAGAAACGGCTTTGAGCTCCACTGACCCATGTAACGGCCCGGACAGTCTTTTCTATCTGGCGGTACTTTACAATCGAGGGTTATATTGAAATCTCTCTTTTTCCCTCTCCCACCTATATAAACTCTAAGAGACATTTTTATCTGCCGGATAAATTCCCCCGGATCGCCTTTTTCTCTCTCTTCTTGCTCGCTATCCAGGCTCGCTCGACTTAGCCAGGGGTACATCTATCTATTCGCCAGACTCTCTTTCTCTCTGGCTCCCTGCACTTTCTCAAACTGTGCAGCCGGGGGAGGGATGAGTACAAGGCAAACGGTAAAGAATCCTCGGGCGCGCGCAGGCTCGCGAGGATCTTCCACCCCTGCCTCTCCCTCTTTCTCTTTCTCTCTCTCTCTCTCTCTCTCTCTCTCCCTCTCTCCTCGGCTCGCTTTCCTAGTACTCGAGGAGAAATTATTGGCGAGATATGAAAGAGCCCGAGTTATTGCTGATAAACCCCTTCGAATAGCGGGCTCCGCACCTTTTCCCACTCTACTCGCTCCGTTTTATTCCTCCCTCTTCCCCTGCCACGCTCGCTTTTTTTCTATCTTGCTGCGCGCCTCCTCCACCCACTCCCCCCCTCCCCCTTCTCGCCAGCTTGCTCATTCCGTCTGGCTTTGGATCTTCCTTTCTTTGTCTCGCAGCCTGAATAAATTAAGTGTCTCGGGGTGAGGGGCTGTTTATATTGAGGAGGCTCGATTAATAATGCCGACTGATGCTACTGCACAGGCTTCCATTTATATAATTTATTTTCTTCGGTGCCTGCTAATCGTTTAACTTTCGAATAAGTACCATTAATTATTGCTATTAATGATACAAATCATTTATCATCTCGCGATGCGTTTCCGTTAAATTTACAACTTACTGGGTCGGGATTTTTCATATTTTAATTATAAATTCGTCCTCCAAATATACCATTTAATTTCCTTGTCTCTCTGCAGACTCTGTATTACTTGACTCTGCTTTCCCGATATCAATTTCCTTTTTAATTCATTTATCTCTTTTTGCTCTTGTCTCTTCATTCGTATTTGATTCAGTCCACATTTAATAATTTATACCTTGAGTATCTTTTTCTGCTTTATACTCAGTTACAGAATTGTTCTCGTTTACAAAAATTCTAGGAAAATTGTTTCCAAGAAAATTTGATTATGCAGGGCTGTAATTTATTAATCTATTAGTAAGTTGAGAACGATCGATGGCCCCGTCTGGGAGGGCACAAATCAGAAAAGTTGAGCGGTACCAAAACGAACGGCCATATACGTGAGGTCCATCCACAGCATCTTCTTCCCCGCTGTATTCGTTACCCATCTCTTTTTTCCTCGCGCACCCTTTTCATTTTCTTTTTCCTCTCAATTTCCCTTGTCTCCTCTCCATTTTCTTCTCCTCTCCGTCGTCTGCTCGGGCAGCCTCAATCTTTTGCCCCCTCCCCCGCCACGGCGATGTAACTCTCTTCCAAGGCAGTTGTCCCACTTGAGGAAGGCTCGGGGACCGTAACTCGAGTCATGCGCGAGGGGTGAAGAGAATTGTCGCATGAGTGGAATTGCACGTACGTGTGAGACGAGTACGTGTGTCCGAGCGGGCGATATACGATCGGTCGTTCGACGCAACCTTTACGAGCTGCGACTCAAGGAAGACGCGTGTGATCCTCCTTTTAATGCGATCGGTATATACACCGCCTAGCGGAGCTCTTCGCGGATTCCGAGAAATTCGGAATTGCTTATTTTTATGCGGGGGCCGCGACGGCGGCTGCTTTTTACGTCCCTTTTTTTTTAAGTTACCATTAATTTGCGGCAGCGTCGCGTATCTTATTATTAGATATAGGTTGCGATTTGACGAGAAGGGCGTAAAAAGCCACTACCGAGAGAAATCGGAGAGAGCTGATTTATATTTCTCTCGTTTTTTATGGAGCTCCGAGTGCCGATCTCGGAGATGCCGCAGTTATTTTCCGTGAATGTAGCTGCTAAAAATAATAAATATGGAGATCGCCCTAATCCCGTATAATATAAGGACGATTCTTATAGTCGTATCGAAAATGAAATGCGATTTACGATCCACGAGAGTCGCAATCAGAATTTTAATAAAGCTTCGAAACAACGTCGTTCTTACAATAAAAACGCTGTGTAATTTTGCGGAAAGTAACGTTTTAATATTAAAGTTCGGTCGTAAAAAAAAGTGCAGCTATCGTCGCGAAATGAATATTTAATCTTTAACAATGCTGAGCGAGAGGCGCAGCCGTTGTTGACAAATCCGTAATATTAATTTAGATGAAACAAAAAGCCAGAACTCGCTCTCTCGCGCAGAGAAATCTAAAAATTCTCCGTCAAAGACTCGAGAGAAATTTCATTAAACCGCGCGCGCCGCTCTAGCAAAATATTTCAGAAATAGTTTGCTTTCAAAGGCTTCTCACTCTCTCTTTCTTTCTCTCCCTCCCCCCCCCCCTCTCTCTCTTCCCCTCTTTCTCTCTCCAATTCCAGTCTCTTGAGAATATGCTCGGTGTTTGCGGCACGAGGTCTCTCACTCCTTTTCCGTGTGTCAATTTAAATGCCGTCTCGAGGATTTCGTCCCCGGCTGCGAAGCCTCCTCGCTCCTGCAACTGTAGAGGACATCTATAATTTAGTCGGAGCAAGAGGGAAAGATCGGAGAAGGAGAGAGAAGACGCCGGGAATTGGAAAACAGCTGGTCGAGGATAGCGTCGAGGATGAAAAAGAGTGCGCGGCGCGCGAAAAACTGAAGGGGGACGCCGCGAGCCTATGTACGTACGCGAGAGATCAGATGCGACATTTGCGCAGGCAGAGGCGCACCGACGAATGCGGGGAGTAATGGAAAGGAAAGAGGAATCGCGGGAAAGGACAAGAGACCTGGAGCAGCTCGCGAGGGATGGGAGAGCTTTGAGCTTGTAAGCCGTCGCTTGGGCGAAATGCGATCGCGCTTCGAGTGTTATCCGCGCAGAGAAAAGAAACAGCGAATATTTTTAAGGCTTATCGATCGTTGATAATGTTGGGGTGCACGCTTATTCCATACAGCTGTGGATGTCACGCGAATTGGCAGAGCTCTAATAGATTTCGAATTGCTTATTGTGAACTGTCGAGGAACAATAAAATACCTCTGCTTAAGAAAACAAGTGTAAATTTAAAGAAATTTTGAAAATCCGAGCTATTGCAGTGTCGAGGAAGTACGAACTCGATCTCAACAACATTTACTTGCTTTTTCACCCTTTACAGTATTCAATTCATTTGAATTTAACGTTCGCAGTATAAAATTCACCGTAAAATTCTAATAAAGTATTATCGAATATTAATAAAAATAAATATATTTAATAAAAAGATTATTTAAAAAAAATTGAGCACTGAAACTCTCTAAACAAATACGAGTTAACTTATGCTCGCATTATTGCGAGTAAGCAGAATATACTGCATTTCTCAACTTTTCGCATTATCCTTAGTAACTTCTTGAATGAATGGAAGATGAGGAGGAGGGCGACTACTAAATCCACCTTATTTTGACGAAAACCTTCTTTAACTCAAAGAAAAGCTTTCGAGGATTTCTCATAATAGTCCTTCTTCCTTCGGTTAGCGGAGAAGGAAAAACGAGCTCGCAAGCTTACGAACTTTATGCCGGCATTAACTTGGATTTGATTAAATTCGCGTGCGTACAGAGAAGCAATTTGCAGTTCGATTCTATTACAGGTCGGAGGGCGAGCCGTTCCTTAAGAAATTAGAAAGTTCATTTTCATCTCACTGCCGGCTCTCTGCGGTCGTTCTCCCGTTCCCGCTTTCCTCCCACGTGCTCCGGGTCCGCGGCGGCGGCGGTGGCGCTCCGTAAGCAATGGGATATGCGGCTGCTTCGAAAGTCTACGTGCGTAAGCGGGCTGAACCAATGAGGGTAAAAAGAAGTTACGACTATCTCCCAAGGCTAATGCCTTACGAATTAATTAGAGCGGCGCGAGCTTTTGGCTGGCTTTTATATTTTGCTGCTTTCCAAAGCTGGAGAGTGAAAATTGTTTTTTTTTTCTTTGGCTTTTAAATAGTGGCAGGCAGGTTTACATTAAAAATATAGAGCAGACGTAAAATTGATTTTTTTTCTTTATAAACTTTCTAACTATAATATTAAAAAAAGTGAAAACTCTCATTATATCTCTTATCACAAAATAGAAAATCAAAGACATTGGATATATATTTTTACTGTCTGATTAAGATCTTTTGTCGTTCCGGTTCTAAGTAAGAACTCGCCTCTGATTCAAAACCATAGCCTACCATCGAAATTCGTAACTTTTCTTTAATTCCAAATTCCAAAAATTCAGTAGCCAGTCGATCAGTAAATTCATCCCATGAATTTTGACTATCCGATTCACAATGCTCTATTGCATTCTTTATCGAATAGCTGCGCTGCCATAAGCGTAGCCATTCTTTCGGCAGAGTAGCTCCCTGCCGAGTGGATAAATGAAATGGTAATGGATAAACCGAAACTCGATGCTTTTCCGTCGCTGGTGATTCAAGTATTTTCAAATACTCCCTCAAACTATTGAAAGCCTTATTATGTACAGTTCACGTTATTCATGAAGTTTGAAATCTTCTAATTCCTTTTGCTAGCCACTCGCTAATGCTTGTTTAAGGTCCTTGAACGCTAAAAGCACTAAAAAAAGTCGAGCCTACTTATAGTTGAAGAGGACCTCAAAAAGGTTTTTGTTAGTTTGGCGATTATAAGTGATAATCGAACTTTCAGACTTAACTGTTTCGGGCCAGCCCTGCATTTCCAATCAACATTTCCAATCATCGTTCAAGATATTAAAACACTGTACAAATCAGAAAAAAAACAGGATAAATACAACTAATCTCATCGCACACGTAAGACAAAAAGGATATATGACTTATAAGCCACCGCTATCTAAATGCACTGCACTAATGCAGCGCGCAAGTCACTCTGGCGATACGACTGCAGCCCTGTTACGCTCAAATACGCGCTATATTCAAAATTTTAAAATCACTCAAAATCAATAAACCAAAATGTAAGAATGTTTAATAATGTTAAAATATTAATTAAAATTTTAATTATTTTTATTTATAAAAAAAATTTATTTTTTGAAAATTTATACCTGTAAATCCCTCTTAATTATTTAATATTTCGCGAATAAAAATTGTGAAAAAGAATTACATAAAGAGTTTGGGTGTTTTGCTTTGAATACAAAATATTTTCACTTTTTCCGAAAGTAAAATAAATAGGCAGAAATTACTCATGTAGAGCAATTATAAAGCATTTAAGAAAACTAGAAATTCAACAAGCGCGCGTACCGCGCTTCCGGATTATTTTGTTTTTGCAAATCACATATAACCTAAGTAACGTTTTGTAGGATAATACACGTTCGATAATGCTCTCAAGTTAGCTCTATATATTTCGATACTAATATCCACCAATGCTACTTGATAATGCTCTGAATTGGCTCTATTCGATACTAATCGCTTACTCCCTTTTATCATAGGATATCATAGGATACAGTAATAAAGAAAAAGTTAAAGCAAAGGTTCCTTGTCAGATGCAAAACAGATTTAAAGCGCGTATTTACAGTAAAAGAGGGGATACGTAATTATAGACTAAGCTAAATTTAAAACACTGACTGATGACAAAGCAAGAAGCTTTTACCGCACGACTGCTATTATGAATAGTAATAAAAAATGAATATGAAAATAAATAATAACCACTCCCTGACTATTTCTCCAGCCGACAAAATATCCCCCAGAAACAAATGTCACTCGAAGGAAAAATATATTTAGTTCAATTTACTTCTTCACGAACAACATTAACTAAATTAAACTTCATGCCGGAACACTTTATAATCGAATCAGTAGTAGTTTCAAATATCGTAATTTCAATTCTAAGAAATTGCAGTACAGGTGCAAATGTATTCTTTATAAGTCCCGTGCCTAACTTCAATGCTCTAATTGCAGAAAATTCAGTAATACTAGAATTTCTTACATTAATATTAAGAATGCTTTTAGTTTATTTTAGGATACTCGCTAATAAAAAATAAATTCATCGAATTACAAGATTTCAGTGCTGTGATCTAATTAACTCTTCATTGCGATAATGTGATCTTGACAGTGACTTTTCTCGTAAAAATTTCGGCTATTTGTAGAAATAGTTGTCAGCTTTATTTTTTTAAGTCGAAGATTTCACTATAATTGCAATTAAACGTAAATAAATTAATTAACAAAAGACGAGGAATAAAGCGTCGCTCGTTCAGCAACTGAATGGCGAAGGAAAAAGAAGCCGTGGGAGGAGTCATTAAGTTAATGAAAAACAGTTCCGAGTACAGATAACAGGTGAACGAGAAATAATTAGCGCCGTTGTTTTAGTTATTACAATAATTGTGCTCTGGGAGTCGGGACTCGCGTAAAATTCAGACCCTCGTTCGTACTCAAAGCAAATAAAGTGGCAGACGAGTGCGCCAAGTCGACTTCATCCAAAGCTCTCCCGTCCTCTACGTTAACTCGCGGACGCCCAGGACAAAATGTCCTTACTCTCGTTGTGCTGCTTTTACCGAGACAAGAGCGAGAGAAGAGCGGCTGCACGAGGAGAGCGTTGCATCGCAGGGCAGAGCTCTCACGGCTGTCACGTGCTTTATCTGATTCGATTAAACACTGTATTTACTCGAGGCGCATGTATTTGCGAGAGAAAGACCGGCGGGGGAAGAGAAAGAGATGCCAAAGAAATTCTTGCCGAGAGATCAGACAGTCAAAGGCAACTTGTCAGTTCCACCTTTCGTCTGCAAACTTCGTTCTCCGGCGTTCCCTCTCTCGACTATACTTTTGCTCTTGCGCTCGTCCCTTGAAAAAGGATAGAGGAGGGAGGAGCTGCAGCGGCAGCCCAGCCCGTGACCCTGCCTTGAGATCCATCGAGGTGTATCGCTTCCCCGACCTCTTCCGATCTTCAAAGAAATTGTTCTGCGCGAGGTTCCGAGGCGATATTTACCTTGCCTTGCTCATCGGATCTTAAAAGGGCTTCCTTTTAGGCTGTCTTCTCCTTCCTCGTCTTACTCTCCGCCCCTGGCCTGCTTTCCTTCCCGGCTTCATGAAAATAATCTTTGCGGCGGCGAACATTATTTCAGCCTTAAGGGCGGCGTGCTTCCTATCTTCCGGCAAACTTCACTTCGCCAGAAACCCTCTGCTTTTGCTTTTCATCAGAATCGATTTAAAGTACGAGAAAAGACCGAGAGATTCTTCTAAATTAGGTATTGACCCGATTAGAAATAAAATGAGGCAGGCCATAGCGCCACTCCGCGGCCCTTGCCAGGTTGCCTCAAAAGGCCCAT
>JAWWEM010000054.1:2104143-2114184 GCA_035582935.1 Ormyrus thymus | reverse complement strand
TTACCGTTGATGAAATACTTCGGAGTTTTAATAAAAGGATTTGAAATTATTTGCATGTAAATTAAAAGATACGTCTTAGGACGTAACATAACATATAAATAAATTATTTAAATTTTCAACAAAAAAAATAGAATTTTTTAAATATTTTCAAATTGCTTTAGAAGTAGATATGCTTTGTCTCCGTTTTTAAATAATTTTTATTTTATTAATTTAATGATAATTGCATGTCATTATTTATTATTACATTAATCTAATAGTTAGATTCATTTTATTTAATAACTTCACAATTTCTGAAATGGCGTCAAAAAACTGTTTGAAAATTTTACGTTTTGTACCGAAAGAGCGGGATATAAAACGGTAAAGTCATTTAATTTTTTATTATTTGATGCACTAATAAAGCTGTTTTGATATCGATTTTTTAAAATTTTAGCTAACAGGACGAATAATTTAAAATCAATTAAGTTTAGGCTGAATCGACACGGGTTGAGTTATTGTCACGAATAAATGCTTCCATTTTCGCGACAGATGTTCTTCCCACTGAGTTACCGATGCCTATGCACTTCTCGTCTCAAGTCTTCCTCTTAATTATCGTCTACGGGTTATTGCGCGTCATCCCGTGACAATATTTTATTATTAGAAAACATATATCTTAAAGTATATAACAAAATCCGTGACCCAAATATCAGGTACTTTCCTTGATAATTTCAATAGTCCTATTTATAGGCTACGTAGAGTCTAGAATCTGCTGCAAATAAATTTTAGTGTTATTACATAAAGAATATAAAAACTGTTTATTAGTAAGATAACTTATCAACTTTGTAGAATTCGTTATGTTTTAGCCTAACAATTTAAAATGTAATTTAAAATTTTTTCTTTAAAATAAAGTATTGAATAATTATGTATTAAACAGAAAATTTAGCAACCGCTTTTTAAACCTTATTTCCTCGCATGGTTTTTGCCAGTTTATATGCTGCGTGCATTTGTGTTCTCAGCTAAAAGGCATTAGATACGTACATTGTGCAGGAGCAACAAAACGCCATTGATCCCTTTCCCCTGACTAAAAAGAACGTTTCCTCTCCTAAAGTAGAGCACGTCAAAAACTGTTCATACATATGATTTGAAAAAAGGTCGAGAAAAGTAGAAAAAAACCACGTCGGACGATACTTTGCTGTCGATAAAGTGGAAACGTGACGTCGCGAGAGCGCAGAATTTGAATAACGACGCTCTGAAGCTTCTATTTTCGACTTCGACATAAAAACGTTCGCGCTGTATTTGCCTCAATCGGGGCTTCCTCTCCTGCAAATGCCTCCCTCGGCGCTTTCCAGGGTACAAAGGAGCGCATATCCATCAAAGGCTCGGCTCCGCCGAAAGAGGGACCCAGCAAGTGTGGGTAAGATGAAAATGAGCAAGGGGTAAGCCCAGATAAAAGAGGAGGGACAGTCGTGAACTGATTGGCCTGAAACACGCAGAGGCCGAGTATCGAAAATCTCGCGAGCCATATATCGCTCAAGTTGCACCCAAGAACTGGGATACTTCCGAACAATGCTGCAGGCGCTGTGCCTCTTCGAGCGGAATTTCCTGGGGCGAGAAACTTTCTAGAAAGTATCTTACTCTATATTGGCTGTTGCTTAGACTAACTGAATAGCCATGACCGTTTTAAATATTAATTTCTGATGGAAAACCCTATGTTAAATTAGTCAATCTTTTGAAATGTTTTGCGTGAGCAAATTTTAATAAAATTGAACCTGAACGGTTTCTTGACCGAGCCGTCCATCTTTATGAATCGTCTAGGAAACAGTAAGAGCTTCTGGAGAGAAGCTGATCTTGCCAGTAAACTCAGTCAGCAGAAAGCTTGTGGGAACCCCTTCGGACTCCTGAAGATGTCCGGTCGCCTTCTGCAGATTTGTGGCAAAAGTTCATGATTAGTTACGGGTCGTTGACAGTATTAGAAAGATTTTGTTGTAGAAAAAAATGAAAACATTAATCTTTTAATTACTCCATGTGTTGGCAGAATAGGACAATTTAACTAAATATTAAGTAAAAATGAGTGGATATGAAATATTTTTAAATAGCAATTTTTATTTTTCCACGCAATATTAATTCTTTTGATATATTATAAGTTATATTAAAATATAACTTTTTGTTTTCAGCGCTTTCAGATAAGCCAATGTTTGCAGAACCTATTCCAAATGTGACAGTAGCACTTGGGAGAGATGTTAATCTACCATGTGTCATAGAGAATCTTGGAACTTACAAAGTAAGTATATGATTTGGTTGTATTTTAATTAACAATTGCACTCTGGAGGTAAGACTTGTTTTAACTGGATTCTGTTATCCTCATATATATTTGCAACATCACGTTACACCTTGCACAAATACACTGAGAAAAATGTCATAAGAAAATTTAATATATCATGTAATAAAAATTACTATATTATACAGTAATGATTGGATATACTAAATAATATTATCTTTTGCTATGCCCATATAGTAATTTTATACCGCTCTAGCCTCAAAATGATGACTTTGACATGATTTTTCGGCGTTCGTGGTATAAAATAATGTTCGATACTGGTGTCAACACCAGCGTCAAAAAGTACTATTTTTGAATGCGAGTCTAAATTTAAAAAAATTTAATTTCCGTTCGTATTTTCAGAACTAATGTTGCATTGAAATCGAATGTGAAAACAAATTATAAATGGTAGAAATAATAATTTTTTTTTTTACGGCGGCTGGGCTCGATCCCGGGACTTTCGGCTTGGCAATCGGACGCATTGACTGCACTTACCCAAATAATATTCTTTACATATCAATTTTGAGACTGATACAAATGGAACCATCAGCCACGAGAGAACTTCAATGAGAATATTTAATGATAATAAATAATTAATATGATGATACAAAAAAAATATTATTAATTCGCATAAAATAATAATTAAATCGAGATTTTTGATGTTTTGTTAACTTAAAAGCAATACAAAATAAAATTGCTCGAAACATAACCTCCATGAAAGCCACGTGGTCCCCCAGATTTACTATATATTGTGTAGAGAATTTTTACTATATTGTATAGCAAAATTTCTTATGATTGATGACAACGTAGACTACATCAAAATTTTTACTATTAAAATAGTAATTTTTCTAAACTGAGTGTTAAAAAAATTATTTCAAATATATGAATTTTTTCTATTAGTATAATAAAACTTGTTATAACTTGAGTAATTTTATTATGATTTTTATATGACATTTTTCTCCGTGTAAATTAACAAAAATCGCGAAAAGTATAAAAATTTTCCAATTTTACAAATTGGAAAATTTGTTTTCATCGTATGAAGTAATGGCAAACTCGGAAGTACATCGTCGTCACGCGTGTCTAAAAGTAAACGAGTTTCTGAGTGTATCGCACGAGTAGTACTGGAAGATACTTGACAAGAATCGAGTCTAAAGTTTTCGCGCTCGAAGAACTCAATGAAAAAAAGAGAAAAACTTGTGAAGGAACAAGCAAGACCGATCGTCCACCGCTTTTTGCCTCAGTAACATGTACGTTTTTCGCTATGTCCTGCCCTTTTATTTACTCGTATATGCTTCTGAGAGCGAAAAAGAAAGACGGCCTTGTAGCTCTATAGGTCTTGGGACGTTTAACAATTGAAAAGTTTCGTAAAACTCTCGGGAAAGGTCTGCAAGGTGAGGCAGTTTTGTGAGCTTACGCGAGACACATTTTCGACTGATCATTACCGGCTATCATCTTTTCTTTTTTGCTTACCTTGCCAAAAAAAAAATACGAAGACACTGTACATCTAGACATTGAGCTTCGATTTTATAGGTAGAAATATTATTTCGAAAAGTTAATTAGCAAAAAAAATAACAAGTTATAAAAGCGACACCGAAAGTCACATATCCAGGTAACTACAATTGAATATTAGCTAAAAAAGGAATTTATGTATGAAAACTCCATTTGAGAAAAAAGGAGATATCGATCTCCTTTATCGCTCAGTCAGAAGAGCTTGCGCGAACCGACTTAAAAAGCTCGGAGCGAAATATCTCTAAAGCTGCAGCCACTATCTCTGCAGAAGCCATCTATAAATCGAACCATTGAGCCTCGCTTTGGGCGCAGACACTGCGCGAAACGAACAATATTTGCAGCATGCCTGCACGCCGTGAAATTCTATCGCAGTCAAATGTACTGCATAACTCACTAGGAAGTAGATCACTTTTTTAGAAAATGACAAATCGCTGTGAATTTATTTCATTAGTTACTGTTTTTATAACGCAGGAAACTTTGACTTGTATTTTTCTCACGGCCAAGAAAAAGAAAATATGTTTGTGATATTTCCTGACCTTATAAATACTTCAATAACAATGGTAGCTTTCATTGCCGTTTGATTAGCAAAAAAGATCAACGTTCTAAAATACCATCTAACATTTTTTCTAATTATCTATAGACCAAGGCTAACACAATTACTAAATCATATTGCTATTAAAACTACACAGAACGTTTTTCTATCAAAAAGTTGCTTTATAACCGTGTCCAACGTAACGCTTCCTTATCAAAGATTATTCGCAGCCGAAGCAATATTTGCAGCACGCGTTAACAAGGCAAGGTCTTTGAATGACGCACATCAGTGAAATTTGATATATGACGAATAATTGCACAAAGTTTTCTCTGCTTGTCAAATAAATCCGGCAGTGTGCGTCGCTTGTGCAAACGACGAGCAAGCCGAGCCCGGCCGCCCGTATCAATTCCCGCAGCGACCCAATAAATCAATTGGCAACTATACTCGCGCTCTCGCGAGGTGCAATCTTATAAGGCATTATCCGTTCTTCGGCGCAATAACAACCTTCGCGCCGGTGCAGCGCCGCCGGGTTATTGCCGGTAATCGGATCAGCGTAATAAGGGTCTTTCTCCCGCGTAACCTTACGCGCGCGGGGTGTCTTCGAACTTCCTGACACATGTGGCATCTTAACGTAGCGCCGGCGGGAACTTACCGGAAGGCACGCTCGCGCTGCGGGCTGCGCGAATTTTGCCGCGCATCGCGTTCGCGGCCAGCTTCGCGGATTAAATTTTCTCCCATAGACGGCAGCTAGGCAGAGAACTTTTAATAACTTCGGTGGGAAAAAGTTAACGCTCACTGCGCCGTTAATGCTGAAGAGCGTGCAGGAAAATGCTCTATTCTTAAATGTTCGAGTCGTGTTTCGTGCAAAGTTATCTGAATAACCGTGATATTCGACGCTGGAAATCACTTGATTGCTCCGTGATTTATTTGCAAAAATAGTACAAGAGTTTTGTTTTAGTGTCGAAGATAAGAAGTTTTATTGTTTCCAAGTCAGTCATTTAACTAGACTGAAAGAATATGTTAAGAAAAAAAAAGAAAAGAAAATTTGCTTGGTTTCTGCATCTACTGTTTTTATAAATAAATATAATTGAGTGCTAAAATTGGTCTAATAAAATTTATCATTATTTTAGCACTTGTGAAAATCAATTTACAGTATATATAGCTGCGAGTTCAGGAATATTAGTAGCTTCTATGTAGCCTGTAATTAATGCACAGCTCATTTGTTCGTTTTGTATGTTTTAGCCACAACTCGGTATAAATTGCTATATTTGCATCGATGTATAACTTAATTTTAACAATAGATAATTGAACTGCCCGGTGTAGGCATTTTTAAAGAATAAATAATAAAAATCACAAGCGTTAATCAAGTTGAAACGAAAAGTTTAATTATTTAGCCTTGTAGCGAAACGGCCGAATGTATATGATTAACATATAACAGGTCGTACAATAATGTTACATACTTTACGTATAAATTGAAATGAACTAATTATAATTGTACATATTCATTTGAAATATTGAATGTTATTTAAAGCGCGGTATGAAACATGCACTAAGAGGAAAAATCTAGTAAAAATTAATATTATCAGTTGGTGGAAACTCGAGCGTTCGGTTTATTTGATCAATACACATTTTTACCGCTAAAAGAAAAGTGAATTACGCAGTATACTTCATTAAAAACAATAAATTATCAATAATTTCATCTTGGTTTGTTTAAATAAGAGTTTGTTGATAACGAGTCAGACATTAATAATAATTTATTTCGAACCTCGAGGAATTTTTTTCACCTTCGACTTAAAAAACATCATAAATTAATGCTTTAAAGGAAAAAATAATAACAGAAATGCAATTAAGCTGTTTTATATTATAGAAAGAATAATTAATAATCTTTGTTTTAAAAATTGGCCCAATTAAAAGGCTGTAAAGCACTGAAAGCAGTCTAAAAAAGAGCTCGTCCGAAGGTGCACTCAATCTTCAGCAAAAAAATCATATTACGTGAAAGTTGGGCAGAGCTCCAAATAAGTTTCGTCGCGGCGGCAGCAGCAGCAGGCGAGAATGCCTCCGAACTGCTTACGAGTGCATAGGACACAAGCTGATCGACGGGGGAGCGTCATCGATTCTTAAGACGCGTCGATTTAAGCGAATAATGATGCGAATAAGCCGAGCGGTTGCGCGCCTCCAACGCTAAAAGTGAGATATACGAAGAGGATTAAAAAAGAGGAGGAGGAGGAGGAGGAAAAGAGCCGGAAGCGTGTAGAATCTAGTGGGAAATCAGGAGCCCGCGGGTCTTAACGGCTGCCAGAGGAGAGGCGGCCGAGGCTGAAATTTTTAAAAACTTTATTAAAACAGACAACGCCACTTTGCGCAGCTCTGCGGCTTCGTTGCAGCTCGCCTCTAACGCGCTCTCGCGTAAAGTATACGCCCTCTGCCGCGGCCCGTAAAAGCAAATTGAATAAGTAATTTTGACCCTCCTGATCGCACTGTCGCAATTGCTATACTTTATCGCGCGAATTTTCTTATCCGAGGCTAGCTTTTTTAATAATGCCAACATTTCGGAAAGTTACAATTTCTAATTCGATCGATTATTTGCTTTGTGAAATATCTGTAACTTTTGGTGACGCTCGCTTAAAAATAGTAGAAAAATATTGAAACTTGCAATCGTGATAATGAAACCTACCTGTTCCGCGAAGTTTGTTATCGAGTTTTGTGAGATTATCTTATCAAATAAAGTTGACTAAGCATTTTTTGGCCAGTTTTTCATAAATGGCCAAAAAAAAGCTGATTTTTCTCAGCAATAATTTAATATACTGACTAGGAGGTAAGAGTATGCTGGTCACGGATTCAATTGATGCATAAAGAAATCTGTCCAAAATAATCATAAAGAAAGTTGTATAAGTCAAGAAAATAAACCTTATATTTTGCTAGTTTTATCTTCTTTTTTGAAATATTACCAAATGCTCATAGTTTGGTATCTAGCAATGCGTTCTAAAGTTTGAACCGAATTCATGAACCGCAGCTCGTCATTCTCGTAGTTTGTTAAACTCGCAAGAAGCGCAAGATCACATGTTATTTTTTGTGAGGGAAACTTCTTAATGCATTTTCGTTTACTCGCCACCAGCCCATCGATCAATTAGAAAAGGAATTCTAAGCTTCGCTAGTGCTTTACGAAACTGTTAATAGTTGATTGATTGTGATAGATGGGCTTCGACAGATAATTATCTCGCATGTGGTACATCAAAATTTCGTTCCTATTTTAACAAATTTCGCAAAATTTCGTTCCTGTTTTAACAATAGCGATTAGTGTAAGCGCGCACATTTCATTCGAACTGGCTAAAGCATTTAGGACTCGAGATTATATCAGTCACGTGTTTGTACACTGAGAGAATTTTTCCTGAAAATTTACAATTAAATTTACCGGAAAAATTACCGTTACGAATCGCAAACGTGGGACATCGCATGGTTTTGGTAACTATTGACAAGCGCTCTCTAAACATTACGCTCGTTACGATAAAAATTTACAGAACTGTAACGGTAAAAATTAATGTGCGTAACTGTAAAATTTTAGGTTACGTTCAATAAATTGTCTTGATTGATTAATAATTTTTAAGGAAAACACGCCACGTCCCACGATTGTAGCGAATTTTACGGTAATTTTATATCGAAAAATTCTCTCAGTGTACAAGGCTTCACGTAGTCTGCAGCATGATATAGAAGTAATCTATGTTATTAGTCACGGAATTACTAAACCTTTAAATAGCTTAGTTATAAAGATTTTTTATATTTTCTAAACTTAGACTGAATAACTCCTTGCAAGTAAAAATTTTGGAACTCAATTTGTTTCTTTTTTTTTATATTTTTCAATTGTAAAATTATATAAAATTAACTGTATTTAAAAAATTAGTATTTACGCAGTACTTACCAGTCCATGCCAAAAAACTCGTAATCGAAAGCAAAAGGTTTCTTCTGAAAATGTTTCTTTCGTTGACGAGCCAGTCGAAAATCTTCGTAAAACCTTGGCTAGGAATCGGTCATCGCGGTATACTTGTGACTTTTTTCTAAAAAAAAAATCTGGCGCCAAGAGCGGGAGGGAGCCTCGTAGGATCAGATCGCTGGCCCCGGCTGCACTCGCGAATCCGGTTTTATTGACTGGGAAACGAGGCTGAGTTATGAGAAATGCGAAAAGTACCAAAGTTACCCTCGGCCTCCCCCCTCCCCATCACCCGCGAGAAACTCGCCCCTTACAAAGTGTAGGTGGCCGCACGGGAGAGGTATAGGTGGGAAAGCTTTAAGGTTCTCACGCTTGCGAAACTCGGGGCCAACTTCTCCGCTAAGGCTCTCCGTGCCGCGTTGAAAATTTCATTAAAATACCGGGAATAGTTGGCTGAGTTCCGTTCGGTTCCGAAGGACGTATGCTCAGCATTAAATGTCTCGAAGATCTTTCTCCCGAGCTGGTCTCCCGCCATTAACCCGATATTCCGAGGTCTAAATTAATTGTTTACGAAATTAATGCTGCAACAGGTATTACAAATTTCACTCGAGTTTAGGCACGTATCGCGCAAACTCTCCAGCCAACCCGAGCATTCTCGTAAAATTATATCAAGCGGGCCAATACCGGTCGCCTTCGTGCTTTGCGTTTTCTGGAAGCTTTTTGTAATGCAGTTAAAATCTGCGAGTGGAAATTAATTGCTCATTGCATTTGGAGTGCGAGTTTAAATTAATTAGTGGCGCTTCTGCGAATATCTGTTTAATTACAATAGAATCATACGTAGATATTTCAAGTAGCTAAATAAAATTTATTAAAAATTTACCAAAAGGCTATTCGATAATGAAATACGTCAAAAAAGTAATTTGCGAAAATTAGTAGCAGAATAATCGTTTATTATTAATATAATTATATTGTTACTTTTGAACTTTAATTTTAGTGGAGTTACCCACAATTTGATTACGGTGTTCTACTTTAAAAAATTTAATTATGCAATACGTGTTTGCTTGGTAATTGACTTTATTGCTATTTTATATTAAACTAGATTTAAATACACATAATTTAATTAAGTACTTTCGTTTAAATAATTTCAACGGGCGATATATGCGTTTGTTTAACTCTTGAATTTTAGAGTTTTACTTGCAGTTTAAACGCTATTGACCTTCTGACAATTTCATTCTATTCGGTGTACTTATAAATAATTCAAACCTATTGCGAGTATTTGTTAACGCTCGACTGCTTTTATCGTTAATTTTTTATAGGTAATCTGGACAGTTGAACTTATTTGGCCTTTACTTTTACTCTTTTTGATAATACTTTTTAATTAATTTAAGCCTCAAAAAGACAACTGAAAATCGCCTTTGATACGGACTGAGATATTTATGTACGGATCGAAAGCGGATTAACCCAAAGTCCATAGAAACGAAACGGAAAAAAGGCCCGAGCATCGAGCGCATTAGCATGAAGGTTACATCCGCAAATCCTCGCGGAAAAGAAGGGTCGCGGGCCAGTAGTGCGAAATGCCGCCGAGTCACGGAGATTTACAGTAGCGATCGTGCGAAACGTGCAGGAGATAGCGCGGCTCGGGGTCTATACCGGCCAGCCAGGCTCGGCGCTGCGATCGGACTGTCAAATGAATAAATTACGCTCCGGCTCGAGATAGGGGCGATTATTCTCTGAAAAATTCACGTATGTTAGAGCGCCGGCGACAAAAAGTCAGCTAACAGG
>JAWWEM010000054.1:2091170-2102846 GCA_035582935.1 Ormyrus thymus | reverse complement strand
TCGAGTAAAATATATACAGTTTTCTGCTACAATATAATAATATTTTGATTAAAATTGACACATACGTCTGTATAAATTCTCTCCGTGTAGTATAAATTCTCATATTTCTATTATCCTTTATCCACATTGTTTTCATTTTCCTTTGTAATTATTAAATTATGCATGTAATATCATCCGCAATCCACAAAAGGAAAGAAAAGTTCTTAATTAGCCGGTCGTACTTACCTAATGCTACTTCCATAAGCATCTTAAAATTGCTCGAAAAATGTTCGTTAGCTCGTTCGGGCCCGGGGACTGTGAAAAAGCTCGCTCACACGCCGGCAGCCGCGCGACTGCGGAGAGCGCTATTTAAATTCTCCTTGCCGGAGCACTTACATAGCTGCTTAAAGTTGTTTCGGCGTTCTCGTTTTTTAGGGGAAAAATAAAAATAACTACTTTGATATATACCGTGGGGGAAAGGATCAAAAAAAGAAGGCAGGAGAGAGAGAGAGAAGCAAAAGTGCGCCGCACGTTAGTAGTCGCGTTTGGGGTCACAGCCTCCTCGTCGTCTGGGCTGAAATTTTCGCGAGAATGCCGCATGAGCTTTGTCGCGAAATAAGCTTAGTTAAGGTGGAAGTCGACTTGTTGGACTATAAAACACTGTCGTAATAGCTTTGCCGCTGGCGTTTCACCTTCCTCTTTCTCTTTCACGTTTCACCATTTTCTCTCTTCTCTTGTTACTCTTTTCTTTTCCAATATATTCATTTATGAAAATTAATTAATTGGACACGAAGTTATTTTATATCGTTTGTTTCGCGTTAATCTGATTGATAAATCAGGATTCCTTTTTAAACTTTCACATAAAAACCATACAAAAATCTTAGTGTAGATATTAGAATGGCCATTCAATATATTAGAATGCTTGTCAACTATAATTATCTTTTTATTTCGTTTACTTAGAAATGAACCGTTGATTAAAGTCAGCCATATTTGTCCATTTAATAACTTTCATGATTCACTCTTAATCAGTGGAATACTCATTTTTATTACCTCAGATAACTCAAATAACAAAATTTGCCATCTTTTTCAATTAAATCCTCAATATTAAAAGGAAAATCTAGTTTTCGAGTTTAAAACTCCAGCTTAAGAAGAGATCGGTAACTGTAAATTGAAATTTAAAGAAAAGCCGAGTTATTCGAGCCGGTGTTAAAATTATACGGCATTACAGAAGGTCGAATAAAATTCCGGCATGATTCGGCGATATAAGTTGACGGGAGCGTATAATGCAGGATCGCGAGAGAGCGCAATAAGACTCCCCGGGACTCGAAAAAGTGGTAAAGAAGAAGGAAGAGGGCGAGAAAGGGAATCGTTTTCTTTAACTGGCGTCGGGCGCGCCGCCGCTCGCTTTTCCGAAAAAGCAATCTCGGCGGCAGCTGCGCCGCGCGGAAATAAGACAACGTTCTAAATATCAAACGATCGGGCGACACCGAACCCGACTCGCGCCGCTATATTTTCCGGGGCGCTTCCTCCGCTCATCTCTCCGGCGGGCCTCGCTTCCCCAGGAAGACGCGCCATTCTCGCGCGAGCAGCGAAATCACGTTAGACTCCTTTCGCGGGGGGGGGGGGGGGGGCTACACTCCGCGGGCCGGCCCCCCCCCCCCCTACACGCCGCGAGGCGTGAAAGGCTGAGGCTGACGGCTCTATTGGAGAATTTCTCACATTTTTCTTCCCTCCTGCTCTCTCTCTCTCTCTCTCTTTCTCTTTTTTATTCGCTTCTGGGCCCTTCTTCTGCCCCCTCGCGCTTCTCCCGCCTCGTTGCGAGCCGCGAACTGCGCTGTGTATTGGAAATAATTCGCGCCTTGCTTATTCGATTTTAAAGGTGCGCCCGCTCTTTCTGTTTGAGAAGAAGCAAGCTTTAAATTGCAGCTGTGAAATGAAATTATCTAAAACTGATGAGATGCATCTTACTTTTTTTACGCAAAATGGCAAAATTGAAAAATTCCTTCCTTCTGAGAAATTAATTATAATACTTTTTTGGAATAAAATGTTGACATTTTCAAATATTGAAATAGTTTTAAGTTTACTGGACAAAGTATTAAAATTTTCTTTTTTTATATAAATCCTGCGAGACTGCAGAAAACATACAATAGTTCGATCTCCTTTAAGCAGCCTTACCGTGATTTTTCAGTGTCCTCCGACTTACGTCTAAACCCCTCCATTAAACTCTCGTCCCTCAGCGTCTAAAGAATTGGCTTTCCCGTGCACCTGAATCTGAAATTCATACGTAGACTAAAGCGTGTATTTTTTCGCTGCAGGTCGTGTGGATTCACGTAGGCAGGCAGATGCTGGTCTCGGTGCACAGGCATGTGGTTACGAAGATCTCGAGGTTCTCCGTCACCAACGACAATCACAAGACTTGGCTGCTGCATATACGCAGTGTCGAGCAGCAAGACCGCGGCTACTACATGTGTCAGATCAACACGGTACCCATGATGAGCCAAGTCGGTTTTCTCGAGGTTGTTGGTAAGTTGTTACTTTGCATTATTATGTTTGGTCAAGTAGTTTTAGAATGCGAGCCAATAGAATTTGCAGAAGTTCAATTAAAGTTCTTAAGTTCTAATAAAATCTGGGAAAATTCTGAATTTGAAAGAAAATTAATTTCACGAATATCCTCTTTTCTACGAAAAAATTTATGTTGAAACTCATCCCCACGACAGCATTCGCCAAAATATTCCGCATCCTCTTTATCCCTCAAAAATCCCCTGCACGGCTGGCCTCTAAAGCGCGAAGATCCACTTTCGACGCATGGAAAAGATAATAATAGAGTTGGAGGGAGACGGTGAAAATGACGCTGAAGTAGCGAGGGACTTTGTCACGGGATAAGCTTGCGTTTCCGATTGCAGTGCCGCCCAACATATTGGACCACCTGTCGACGTCCAGCACGGTGGCGGTGCGCGAGCACCAGAACGTTACGCTGACCTGCAAGGCCGATGGCTACCCGACCCCCAAGCTCAAGTGGAGACGGGAGGATAATCAGCAGATATTCGTCGATCGCCGTACCAAAGGTAACGCTGTACTCTTTTCTTATATATAGGTATCGGCATTTGAAGTTTTTAAATTTTTGGGATTGAGCTCTTCAGGAAGACGCGAAATGCAATGTTTAAACAATAAATTATTCGTAAAAAGCCGCTCGTTAAGTAAACATTCTACTGTACCACGAAAAATACAGTTATACATTATATATTTACAAAAGCATTAACAATTCTCGGTCCCAGAGTAAATCCCTGAAAGCAGGGCAATAAGCAGCAAGAAAAAGGAGCGTAATTAAAATCATTCCTCTCCCGGAATCTGGAAAAATGCATCTAAAACACGTACAAACACCCTCCGGGTTCGCGGCAATAAGTTTTTTCCGCATAAACACCCCCCCGCGATTCCGATAAACGCGGGTCGCATCTGTGTGCTCCGCGCAAAGAGCGAGAGAGAAAGAGAGAGAGAGTAGGGTGGCGATATCGCTCGGGGGCGCGCGTATAATTTTCTTAACCGCATTCCGCGCTCAGGGAAAGAGAGATACAGCCGATGTAAACGGCAGATTAGCCGGGATTTATGCGGCGAGCGCGGAGAGGAAGGTGCGATCGAGAGCGCGTCGAGCTTTTCTCGGGGCGCGGCTTCTTAAATATTGTAGGGATTAATCAGCCCGACCCCTTGGCCTCGCGCGCGCGCTCCGAGTGCATTTATACGCAAGACCGCGCTGCATGGCCGGGACGAGCGCCGAGGGGAGGGGCATTAAGCCGAGGCGTGCGGGCTTGCGGCGGCGGACGAAGCGCCTACGGAGCGAATTTACGCACTGCTTTTCGAGCGCGACTCTTGGCGCAGAATTTTTAAACTTTCCGAGAATGTCTAATGTTATTTTCTGCAATGGCTCCTCTGCTTTCTTTCAAACTTTGGGATCAAGTTTTAACTTGACCGGTTTCTGGGAGGAGGAGCTTGGAAGTTTTTTTTATTGAAAAAACAAATAGACACTTATTCACAATTTCGGTATGCTGTATTGACAGTATTATTAGATCTGATTAGTTTTATTATTCTAATAGAATATCGAAACCATTCAGAACGTTCCAAGCTTCGCTCTAAAACTATTGTTTTACGTATTTACTATAATGCAAATCGGATTTAATGATATTAAAGACTTTAGATTAAAATCAAGCTAATTATTGAGATAACTATATTTATTTGAGCCGCGAGTTCGACCCGTTGCGTCGCGCTCGGAACTTCCTTCGCCCACAAGCCATAGTCGAAGCCGGTAATGCGCGCTTAATTATTCTTTAACTGCAACGGAAACGATGGGTACAACGACTGAAATTAATATACAGTGAATATTAGCGTTGTTTAGCATTAATTAACTAAAGTAAGAAATTTATGGCTTCCGATTCTTTTTGTCTGTGAAACTTCCAGTTTCTTACGACTTTCATGATGGAGCTTCACAAAATTTACAGTGTTAATTAGAAAAAGTATTCAAAGACAAATTTATACCTTGATATTAATTGTCATTGACAATGCTTTAAAGAGGAAACTTTAAAAATAATAATTCACAATTTAGAAACGCAAAAATTTCATTAAAGCAGAAGGATTCGCCTCCGAGAAAAAAAGGAAAAAGACGCTTTTTCGAACAATAAATGTACGATCTAAATCTCTATTCATAACGGTTCCTCTAAAAATAAAAAAGCACACGCGAGCGGGAATGAAATATGAAATGAAACCGCATCAGGAGGTATAATAATAAAAGACGGTGTAAAATACATAAGGATCAGAAGCAGAAGCAATATAAGTGATATTACCAGAATAAGGATGGGCGCAAGAGAGCGAGGCACTGATCGTGCGAAGATCAAAAAGAAAGTACCACCGCGGGGACAAGAGGGGCGAGAGCGCGGGTAGAAGGAAAAATTATGTGCGCACACGTTGCACCGCGCCGAGCGAAAGAGAGACAGATAAGGGAGGAAGAGAGATAGAAAGGGGGGGAGTATGCGCCGCGCGCGGCGCGACGATCAAATTATGCAACGAGCGAATAAGTTATGCGATCTTCCCTCCTCCCCTCCCCTCTCTCTCTCTCTCTCTCACTCTCCAGGCCGGGCTTGTAGAGCGCTAATTAAAAAGTAGAATCGCTCACGCCGACGTTGAGGCCGGGCGATCAATTTCGCGCCAGGCCGCTTGATGAATGAGTATGATAATCGTTCGCTCTTGTGCCTTGGGACATCGAAGACACCGGTATTAGATAACGGCCCCTGTCTCGAGAGCCCCGACGAGCACATTTTTTTAATTATACTTTTTGACTTTAGCGCGCGCCACTTAATTCCGAGCTTTTTTTGCCCTCCTCCTGGCTTATTTTTACTTTAAAACCGCGTTATCAAGTCGTCTCCGCTAGATTATGATCTTGTCTCGTTTAAAAATGAGGACCAGCCGAATGATAATCGGGCACGCGCTGATTCACTCTATTCCAAACCCGCGCAGCTCGAAAGAAAGCACACGCGTACGTTCGGTTGCGGGTCCACGTTCACCCTCGCCGCGGGCGCGTATCCGCGCGGAGGCCCGGTAGCTTTGTTCGCGCGCGCAGGAAGCAGCGGGCTAATAAGGGAAGGAAAGGAGCGCCGTATGCGCATTCCTGCCAGACAGCGGAACTCTCGCGCCGCGCGCCCCTTCGCGCGTTTATTCCAATTGGAGAGTTTCTAACTGCAAGTGCCGGATATAGGGAGCCCTGAGTGCAGCCGAGTTCCGTAAACGCGATGCCGTGCCAAGTGCTAATTACATATTTAGAGCGGCCCTCCCAATTACGAACTCGGATCCGTAAGGGCTTCTGTATTCTGCGTCTTTGGTTGAAAGCTTCGTATAGATCTGAGATCAGTTCTCAATTTTTATACGATAACGAGGCTATTTCAGATTTATCTAGCGCCAGGAAGTGAGCATTTTTGATAACTTAGGAAGTGGTATTCTCGTATGCTTAGTTAAATGTGTAATTAATTGTAATTCTTAAATTAGGAAGCGAATCACTTAGAATGCACTTAGAATTTAATTTAATATTTCATTAATAATAATTTATAAATTTATTTTACGAATATTTGAATTTTTGAATTCGAAATAGAATAACAATCTATTCTAGTGTTTGTATAAATACACAAATATTTCAAAATTGAAATGTATAACAACCGAAGATGCCCGCAATATTTTCGCAAGTAAAATGTTTACCTCCGCGAATTGAATTGAAAAAATCCACACAAATCCCCGAGCCCGACAGTCTAATTACTCAAAGTGCAATTCCTTCGGGCAATATCAAAGCAATAAAAGCAATTACCCGGGCGCAGAGTATGGTATAAAAAGCCGGAGGAAGCAGCACGCGATGCTCCCCCTCGCAGTGAATTTTCGAGGCTCGTCGTAATTTTTCTCGCATGCACTGCAGCCCGTCGTCTGCTCGAAGCTCGAGGCGGCGACGGCGGCGCAGGTGCCGCTGACAACGCGAGGCGGCGGCGGCCGGCGTGATTATGCCAAGCGGACGAAGGCAGCAAGCGTGCGGCCCGACCGCAGGACAGCGAAACATTGCGGTTTCCTCGCCACCTCTGCAAAAGGCAGCGCCACGACAGTTGACACTCGGCGCCGCCGCCGCCGCCGCCCCCAGTACATCAGACGCGGACGAGCGCTAATGCCGCTTTGTTGGCTGGCGTTCCAAGACACATGTGTACACGGCCCGAGTCCTCCGACGACGAACGTTAACGCCGCGTCGTCGGGCCACTGCGGCGAGAGCGGACAAGCACTGCCGCGATTCCCCATTGAAGGACGCGTCCACGCCGAAGGCTAAGTAGTTAATTGCAACGGACGGCCAGCTTGTTAGCTGTTTTTTCTACTATTAGTCTTATTTTCTCGGAGAGGTTTAATTTAAGATTGGAAAAAGGTGCTGATGAAGGTTCCAAAAGAGCTATTTAAAAGACACCGCTCGGCGTTTAAAGTGCGCCAAGTTCCTTTTCATCCTTAACATGCGTGAACGATGAGAAAGATGTGAGGAGCCACGTACAATGCGAAGAAAGAGCTTGAAAGTTTCGAGGTGGAAAAGAACTAAATAAATAGGAGGCCGAAAGCCGTCTGCCTCTCATAAAAACAACAAAGCGAGCAATGCGTCTTTCATCTTGAAGCCGCATTCTTTGAGATTCCGTCGACTCAAACGAATTTTGAGAAAAGAAAGAGGAGCTGCATAAACCAGCTTCATCTCGAGACACCTTTGACTCTCGATGAAAACAGCCTCGCGACACCTCGATTCTAATCACCGATGTTCTGCGCGTTAAATGCGTATAGCCGCGGAGGTAAAGGGATTAGCAAGTAGCTGTGTAACTAGAACACCAGTGCCTTCCGCCGGCAGGTTTATTTCGCCGAGGCCGCGCGGCTAAATTATTCCAACTTCTCGCGTGCCAGAGCAAAGAAAATAACTAACTCCCTCGGCCGACCAACAAGTTCTTCATCGAGTGCCGCCTGCCGAGAGGTAAAAGACGAGTCGCTGTTACGAATTTGAATACGCGAGTGGTAATCAAGTAGCTGCTCGGATTTCGTTGCAGGACCGGGCATTGTATGTGCAAGCTGCTGTGCACGACTGGAATAGCCTCCATCGTCACTCTTTCTTACGCTCGCTTCTTTCGAACTTTATACTGTAGGTCTCGATCTCTGGCATTAGATTATAATTGGATCAGAGCTTGAAGAATGACTCGTTATCTTGAAAGTGCAATTAAGAACAGTGAGAAGTCTCTTACGACGTAACGGAGAGTTTTGTACGAATCGTATCTAAAAAATGATTAATTAAATTTAATCATATTCGCGCATGATTCGCTTTTCGACTTGAAAAGTTGCCTATCATTGTGCCGCAAATAAAACAACTCTGTGAAATAACATTTTTTAAACCGAACGCACGAAGCTCCACGTCTGCCCAAGTACCGTACGACATCCGTGCGAAAATCGCCTGGTTCGCGCACTTGTTGCGTATACTATTGTACTATTTCTCAACTTTTAACAAACAAACACAGCTCGATACGGCTGACATTAATCACTTTCCATTCGCAACTCGCAGCAACTGAAGCACGGAGCGAAATTAATCGACGAATATTTCTGATCCAGCAGATACAGCCAGCACACGTACGGCTTAACAAGGGGCTTCCGACAGTCGGAGGTGGAATATAACAAGCGTCGAAACTCGCCTCGGCATGATCGAGCGCAGAATGAGTGCGAAATACACTCGGGGGGAGTCGGGGAGGGGGATGAAGAGGTGCATTTAAAGCCAGGGCAGTTTGGGACAAACTTGAAGCTCGTTAAAAGTTGCCGTTCCCGCCGATGCGATGCATCGTCTGCGGACGTGCGACTTTCGCATCCTGGCGTGCAGTAGTTTAGTAAGCCGAGAGCGGCGCTGATAGGGATTGAAAAGGGACGGAAAACTTGTAGAGCCCGACAACTGGATCTTAATGCCGGGAGAGAGAAGCAGCTTGGGGAGGGGGGGAGCAATCTCCAGGAAAATAAAGGCCAATTGCTGGAGTTTGGAAATCTCCTCGCGAGCGACGAGGCCTCGAACGCTTGCCGGCGCGTCAACTGTTTAAGTAGTTGCCTCCACTTAATCGGTGCGCCGTGTTTGCTCGCTTATATGAGCCTCCTCCGCTGAAGAGAGAGGGGGCACACCTGTATGCGCAATTGATCGAGGATAAATTATGCACGGGATGTGTGTGCTGGTATCCCGGTCGCCAGCCATGCATAAATTAGCAGTATGTTAATGTTTAAATAAATACTGCTGTAACTTATCATGGATCTGCAGACTGTTCTAGTTACGTTTTGAGTAAATACTGGAAACGAAAAGCAGAACGATAACTACTTTAGTAATAAAATGCTTTAAATTTGCTGGTGGTAATTGAAATAGTCAATTGACGAGTGATTTATTTGAAAAAAAAAACAATTAAAAAAATTATAAAAGCTAAACGGAAAAAAATTTTTAAAAATGTTTCAAAAACTGTTTTTAATTCGCTAAAGCCTTTTTTTGAATATTTCTCTTGCAGTAAAAGCGTGGTTGATGCATAAAACAGATTTTACTACTAAAATTCTTTTGCAAATATACAGAGAAATTGCTGCCTAAAATAGCAGCACTCATGATAATTCAATTTCAGTAAATTTATTATCGCAGAGTAACACTTTTTTTAAACCTTTTTTCGCGCAACTTTTTTTTGGATATACGTACCATTTTGAATGGTTTTTAAATACATTGCTATTCTGAAAAGAGTATAAATATAATTGCTATTCTGACAAAAGTTTTAATTAATTTGGTTTTGGAATTTATTCAATAAACTTGTAAACTGCAAATCTTTGTAAATTATTTTTGTTATTTTTTGCATCAGATCATACTGGTTAACTTACCCGTCTATAAATAAATAAATAAATAAAATTTTCATTAATACACATTCTAAAATAGTTGAGAGCTGAATAAATTTTGAAAGAAGCACATAAGGTCATAATTTAATAGTAACCTTTTACTTTTTTACTTTTCTGCTCTTATTTATTTTAATGGTTTCGTAAATTTTTATGGAATAATTGCGTGGAGTGGTGCATGCCAAAACAAATTACAATTATTGCAAACAATCTAAAAAAGAATCCTAAAAGTTATAAATAAAAATACTTCTAAATAAATAATTCCACTTAACCTACAGCAATTATTCGCTATGGAAAGTCTTCCAGTATAACTATGACAAATTTAAGGAACAGTATATTAAGCCGACGAGAAAAACAAGACACAAACTAATAATTCCACCAAAGTATAATAAAACTGTTAGCACAAAAATAGTTATATTAAAGCAGTTAGCATTTTTAATAAATTGCTCAATGAACTCAAAATTTTAGATATAAGGAAAAAACACATATTAAAAAGATACAGGATTGATTGAGAAATAATGAATGAAGCAACATCAACAACAATAATAGATTGCCAGCAATTTAAATTATGGCTTATAAAAATGTGTAATCAAGAACAATGTGCACATAGAAGAGTATAATATTTGGACTAAATTGCAAACGTTATATGTAAATCTGGAATAAATAGATAAAATAAATAAATAAAATAAATTCGATGGTGAAATTTTAAAAACTACATCCATTAGCTTTGCGGATTTTTTGCTAAGTTAAAAAGCTTTCAAAGCTTTAAAACAACTTTTCTCAATTTTTGGAAAAGTACGCACTTTTAGTCCTGAAAATATAAAGAGGAAGAAAAAACTTTTATAATTTTTACTAATAATTTGAACACATTAACGTAACTGAGTTTAGTTTTAATTAATTAATTTATTAATATAATGCAATTGGCAGAGCGGAAAACAAAGCTTACTGAGTGTTTTAATAGAAAATGAAACTACATTTTTATAAAATAAACACAAATTCAGATGAAACTTTAGATGCATCTTTCGCGTTTCCGATTGCAATTCAGTGAAGCCGAGTTTATCGTAACAGATAATCCAAGTAATAGCTAGTAATGGGGCTACGTTGAAAGTCCTGCAATGTCCAAACATGCTAATGCATCGGCTGAAAGGGAAATGGGATTCAATGAAACATTCGAGTTTATAGAAAACCGATACGTCTTCGATCAGAAGGTCGTTACTGTATTTCAGTGCTGACTATCGCAAACTTTCGACCTTCCACGGAGAAGAGAGGAGAGGAACTTCGTACCGGATGACCGTAAAAAGCTTGCCTCTCGGTATATGCTTTTATGCACCGGCGTGCTTTGCAATGGTTTTGTTCTCTCTTATAGAAATATTTTATATTGCATTTTGATCCCCGTTTTCGAGTTCATCTTTTTTTCTGCATACCTTACTCCCTGTTTGCAATAAATCTTTTATTCTGTATTAAGAACAGTGATTTTATGAAACGTAATCCGGAAATGTATAAAATACAATTTCAAGCGCATATATTTCTCATTTCAAAACAATAAAGAAAAATGCTTGATTTTGATAGAATTATTTTTTTAATTTAAAAATTTTCTGGAAATTACACCGAATTAAATATTTTGTTATAATTCTTGTTTTACTTTTTACTGCATACCAATAAAACCAACCGCGCGATTGTATTGTCAAAATAAAAGAAACAAAATTTAATTCACGATGAAGTCTTTGAATAGTCAAACTTCCTTCACTGCCGCACTTTATCGTATCTAAGGTAAAATACCCAATAGTCGGACACATTTTCTAACCTAATATGCATAAATGAGATTTTTTACTGGATTACATCGCAAAATCTTAAAAAGTTTAGTTCTATCGTGTAGTCCAGAAATCCATCTATCGTTTAAAAAAAAAAAC
This sequence comes from Ormyrus thymus, assembly GCA_035582935.1. NCBI lineage: Eukaryota > Metazoa > Arthropoda > Insecta > Hymenoptera > Ormyridae > Ormyrus > Ormyrus thymus. The sequence goes on along the minus strand of JAWWEM010000054.1, from coordinate 2,091,525 downwards.
TTACTAAAAATCATTTAATTAAACAAAAATAAGTTAATTTAAAAAAAGGTCTCCCGACCCCCAGTAAGTTGGACAGATACGCGAGTAACCGGGAGAATATCAGAAATGAGACCGATAGTTGGACACTTAAAAATAATAATTAAATTTCTTATTAAGCAACAAATAATGCATTTAATAGTTATGTAAAATTTAGTAGAATATGCCCGTACCTGTTTAAAGTTAAGTATTTTTATTTTTCAATTTCTTAAGTAATACAAAAAATCGATGTTTTACCTTATGAATTCGTTGGAACCAATCATTGGACACACCCAAAAAAACTATCACAAGTATAAATATATGGCTTAGAAAATAAAAA
>JAWWEM010000054.1:2080430-2091070 GCA_035582935.1 Ormyrus thymus | reverse complement strand
ACATGTGATAGCAGGCACCCTGCCGAGTATTTCCAAATTTGTTTTATTTAAATCGGTTGAAATTTATGTCGTGGCTGGACTTTTGTCCATTATTCTACACTGTGCGGCAGCTCGCGCGCTTCTCAGACTTCGGCGGGTAACGGGGGAGAAAAATAGCGAGCCAAAGCGAGAGAGAAAACTAGCAATCTCAATATGTTGCATTATTAAAGCTCTCTCTTTCGCGTCTCTCTTTCGTATACCGGAGCATCTCGCGCGCTCGAGCTTGATTTTGGCACGCGCTATCAGGTCGGCATTCTTTCCTTATCGCTCGCCGGGAAATATGAAAAATAGCTTCGACAGCGCCGGCTGGGAGTGCGTCGTCGAGGGTGCAAACGAGGTCGATGATAAAGCGCCGATAGAAAGCTGATAGCTATACGGAAGAGAAAGGGAGGGGGTAGAAAACACTTAAGGGATGTTGAATTAGCGCCCGAAGAAGGAGAACACATAAGCCGTGCTTTATCGCTTTTTACCAATTATGCGCAATCCCTGCCGATTTGCTTTTTTCGCGCTTTCGGATTTTAGCTGTATTATATGTTCGTTTAGCAATTTAAAGACTGCTTTTGTGAAGGATTACTTGGGGAATCAACTTTCTATTAGAGACGTCGTTATCCGGCTTTTACTGGTGGATTTTGATGCACTTAGGACTTAATTTCATTTCTTGCATTTGTGATCGGATTCTGCGGTAAATTTTTGTGTCGCTTCGGAGGTAACTTATTTTCCTCGGCTTTATAATCTGTTTATATCTGTAATTAAATTAATTGGCAAACAACTAAGCCAGAATGATTTAAAAATAGATGTTAAAAGTATTGACACACATTCAAAATTAAGCAGATTTTCGAGAAGAACGTTCAATTTCACGAAAATATTGGAAAATTTAAATTAGTTTCACGTGACCCAATTTTACACAAACTTTGTATTTACAATATAAACTGAAATTGAAGTTATCGAAGTAACGCGCTTTTAAAGACTGTAATTCCCTGGTAGCAAGTTTCCGATAAGTTCTAGCTAGAAGTCTAGATTCCAGATAGATCCGCTAGATAGAATCGATCTAGAACTGTAAGAAAGAATTCTAGTATAAATATCGGTAGAATGTAACAGAGCCTTTGCGCATGCATTGCGATGTCAAATTAAATTATTTAATTCTAAATTTTTTATTAAAATAAAAAAATAAAAATAATGCAATAATTATTCAATACATATATTTGATAAAATTTAAAAAATTGTTTATACTGCTGCTTTTGCTGTATCAATATTTGATCGAAATCATAATCAGGTTGCCGATGATGATGTCCAGATGATTTTTAGTTTTTGGAGTATAGGTGTCAATTTACCTTGAGGTGGATATCTCCAACTACCAGACCTTCGATGATCATGTCCAGTGGCAGGCTCCGTAATTCTCGGGGTCTAGGTGTCGATTCACCTTGAGAATGCTGTCTGACGGCTCTTGCTTCTCGATGATGACGTCCAAGTTGTGTGCTCCATAGTTTTCGGAGTCTAGGTGTCGATTCTGTCTCACTGTCTGATGTCTCTTCAGCATCCTCAAGGTAAATCGACAATTAGACTCCGAAAACGGAACGCACCACCTGAATCATCATCGGGGAGCAAGAGCCACCAGACAGCATCCTCAAGTTGACTCGACACCTAGACTCCGAAAGCTACGGAAAGTATCACTGGGACATCATCATCGGCGCACTGACGATGGTTTCTAAAAAATAATATTGGTAGAACAAAAGAAGCCGTCTAAACTGATTTTTAATGTTATTAAAATTATATGAAATAAATATATTGAATAATCATCACTTTATTTCTATTTTTTATGTAATTGTATTAAATACTATTATATGATTAACAATTTTTTAGTTAATATTTCATTTAAATTAAAACTAGAAAACATAAATACATGTAATAATCCTTGAATAAACTTATTTCAGACAATTTTAAAAAATTATTTAAACTTATAGTCCGGTTCTACCGATAATATCGGTAGAATTCACGTTCTTTGTATAAAAATTCGTATGGAAATCTAGCGAGAATTTATTAATGAAATCTAGATAGAATGCTAAAATCTGCCTAGATTCTAGCGATATAATCGGAAAATTGCTACCAGGGTTAATGCAAAATAAATATAATACTTTATTAATGACGGAGAAAACTGATTAAGTAAAAAATCTTTCAGAATAAAAGCAGAAACATCGCAAGCGATGAAGAATTTTCTCAAACTTTTCTCAAATAGTATTTTCATCACGCGGGTCACCGCGAATATTCGCACAAGCAAGGACTCGCTCGCCTCGGGGCTTTCATTTTTCAGCGCTGAGGTATTACATCGGTAGGGTTTAACAGGTGACCTAATTAAGTACATTTAAAATTCAATTACGGCCAGGGGGATACGGCTAACTTCGAAAGACCGAGAGCCGAAAGACAACGCGCGCCCATTGTGTCTCCTCTCGGCCCTTACTATTGAATGAAGCCGCACCTACACCTGTATGCACGTGTGTGCAGGGGATGGAAAAAAGGAGGAGAAAAGAAAAGATAGCTATACGCGTTGCAGAGATTGCATCGCGGGTATAAAGTTGGCTCGGCTTGGCCTTGCAGCGAGCCGTTATTCCCTTCTAGCTCAGCTGCTGCTGGTGTTTCCGCTGCGGTACCGGCCCTCATCCGGTTATACGGCCGCTAAACGTGCGCCTCGTTGCTGCTGCCGCTGGCCTTCGAATTCATTACCGGTAACCGGTTCGTTCGACTGTTTTCCCTCGCCGGCCCTCTGTTTTGTTACGTAGACGCGGGGATTACGGCAAAACCATAAATATACGCGAGTGTACGTACACCCTGTTTAATGGTCTGAAATTTCGTCACGTATTTTCTGCTTCGTGCTGTCGAACGTCATGGCTTTTCAATTCAAAATTATCGTACAGTCCTCAAGTTTTTCAATATGTGCACACCGGAAATTGGAAATCAAATTACTTCTTTGATATTATAGGGTTTGATTAAAAGTGTTTAATTTTAACATTCTATAAATTTACCTTCACATCAAAGGATCGTAAAATAATTTTAGCATATAATTAATTTACTTATCAGCCTTTCTACTTTATGAATTATAAAATTATGATGATGTTCCAAAAACGTTTTAGTCAGCCAACAAACATTTTAGGCAATTAATACAAAAAATAATTTATTATAAAATGAAATTAACTAGAATAAAATATTTCAACAATCCCCCAAATTAGAAATACATAATTTATCGCGCAAACTAGAAAATTCAAACCAGTAGAATTCCTTGATTTTAGTCAGACCCAGTCAATTAATTACAATTCATCTGTCGCAATCACATTTATAACAAAGACTCGCATCAAGAATTCATTAATTTATCGAATTAAAAGCCGTTAAATCCGCTGTCCAAAAATTCTTTCCGCATTCCCTCCTCCCATAAAAAGTCTCATCTCCATCCGCGATTAAAGTTCCCTCTCGGAATAATCATCTCCGGGGGGCTCCGATAAAAGGAGCAGCCGGTGCGCCGGCCGTACAGCGGGCTATGTAACGCGGTCCGGAGCTCGGGGCCAATAAGGAGGCGAGGTCTCGCGCTGCGCGTCCCTGCCATAGCGCGACTTAATGTGGGCACGCAGACCGGGGGATGAAATTAGTCCATCGAGGCCAGAGGGATGTTTAATAATGAGTGGCTGCGCTCTCGGAGGACGACCATCGATCGCGTAGCCCTAATTAATTATCGTAGCGTCGCGCGGCGGCGAGCGGCGTCCGCGTATATTAGGAGAGAATAATTTCTGGCATTTGTCGCGCGGCCGAGGCTCGCGGCGCGTGACGAGCGAGGGAGGGAGCGAAGCGTCGCGCGGCTTTTCCGCCGCGGGCTAAATTCGCCCGAGACACATTTCGCGGCTGAGAGAGAGAGAGAGAGAGAGAGAGAGAGAGAGAGAGACAGCAAGTTCACCTAATTGGTAAGTTACTTCCGCCTGAATGAGTTCTGAATGATAAATTTGAAACATAAGCCGCGACGTATAGCCCGAATAACTGTCTGCGCGAGCTCGTGATGCATCGTGATTAGAGATTTTAAATTTGCCTTGTGTGCTCGGGCTCGAGATGTAGTGTTGCTTGTCTTGTAGTTTATAGGCAAAGATAATGAACCTCGTAATGCTTTATTACATTTGCTTTTGTCATATTTCATTTTTTTTTTTTTTTAATTCTAGTATTAGTCTAGTTAGTGTATCATCTGCCAGTGAGCAATTTTCAAAGTAAACTAATGAAGCGTAATGATATGAATTTTCAGAAAGCGAACAATTAGAGCTCCCCTTATTGGCGAGCTTTGTACAATTCATTGGAATAAAGCAGCGCCTAAATGCGGGTGGTTAAGTAGGGTTTCTCCGCGAATATGAGACGTGAGTAAGTGCAATACGGGCATTTGAAAGGTAAAGATGTAATACGAGATCTGCGGCATTATAACTGGCAACGTCTGCCACGAGTCTGCCTGCTTTCTGGAATGTTCACGCCGTACCCAGACTTGGGAAACAATGAGAGAGGCATTTTCCGATATATTCGTAATCGCACCGTAACACCGCGTTTAATTTGAAAATTTAATAGCTTCGAAGCGTCAAGTCTATATACAGTGGATGATAAATTTTCAATGAATTTTTATCTTAACATACTTCTGATACTTTAAGTAATTTATCACGGGGAATTTAGATTCTTAAAGAACACGTTTTAAAACTTGGATCACTTAACAAACTAGATGAGGGTCAAGATTAGTCAGGCAACCTTTGTACATAGCTTAAGTATCAAGAACATCTCTTTAACTGCAGTTTTTTTTCCGTGGCATACTAACACAATTTTTTCGCATTTTTTACTTCCAAATAGTTTTCCAAAGCTATTACAAAAATGCCTCGCCTAAATTACGTAACACTTAACTTTAAAATTAATTGCATCCGAGTTACCAGTAAATCTCAGCTATAAACTAGTACCAGAAACGCGGCGCGAGCTTTTAAACAAGAGACTAAAGTCGAAATTTTCCCGTAAGAAAATCGAGCTCTCCGCGCGGGGCGCATAATAGGTAGCCTCAACTTATCCCTTTGACTTTAGCCTCGCTCGCTCGTTCTCTCGAAAATTATAACTTCTGCTCGCGCTCGCCTACAATACTTAATGAAAAGAGTATATACAACGCGGCTCGCAGCTTACACGCACACAAGACGAATTGCAGCCGAGCGAGCTGCAACAGCATTGAAAAGACGGGTGTATAACGTACGAGACAAGGGCGCTCGGGGGGCCTAGCATTAATATGCCCGAATAGAAAGGGTCGAGCCGCTTTCAAGGAGAGGCCGCGCGAGAAACTCATAAACAGGCGCTATCGAGTCTTGGGACAAAAGAAGCTGCCTTGAGATACCGCGCTGCTTTAGCCTTTCTCCCGAGTGTGCTTTCGACGCCGAGCGCGAACACACACGTCGCGATTAGTATTTGCTGGTCCTTGCTTCGCTTATGTTGGGTAATTCGCGGCTGTTTATCAGGGTACCGGGCGGAAAAATCCTAATTACTCACTCCCTCCCGGCTCGCCTCTTGCCGTAGTAATGAATTTTCTTGGGTTATTCATGCGCGGTTGAGATTACGTATGAATATGTGATGCCTTCGTTGCCCGGGTAAACTGGATTTTTCGCTCGTGTTTCCTTTGCGCTTTCCTGGAAGATTCATAAAAGGGACGGCGATGTGATTTTTTAATTATAATCTAGAATATGCAGCGGAGGCACGCGTTTGTCCTTTAAAATTAAATTTATCTTCGAGGCGCGAGAAATTATTTGTCACGAAATATCTTTGTAAATGCCAAGCTCGAGACGTTTTATTACGCGGGAAAAGATAAACGGCTGATTTAGGATATAAAAAGGTTATATTAGTCATTTTCTTCGGAAACCGATAAGAAATTCTCAAGTGTCGGCTACTGCTAATACACATCAGAGGGCTGGAATGTTATATTAACCTATCTAAAGCAGGGAATATATGGCTGCTTATTTTTTCCGTGCGACAGTACAGCGTATTGCTAAAACTACAAACTGAAAGAAGGCAGCCTTACATTTGAGCGATTGCCAGTGAACGGTAAAGAAATGCATCTAAGCAAGATTGACCCAGTTTTGAAGTAGCTTCGCCGCTGCATACAACGGCAGCGGCATTCCCCGTCTCTTTAGCCTTCTCCGCGCTCGAGGGTTATCTCTATCTTTGCCGACTGCGTTAGCCCGGCTTATAATATATTCGCTTGTTCTTAGCATACAGACAGGTCCCGACGGCCATATTGTTAGGAAAGCCGACGCTGCCACCGCCGCGCCGCCGCGCTCACTCGCTCGTGTGCACAGGAGCGCCCGGGCCCGGACGGGTATAACATCATCCTGGGCAAAACAAAGTTTAGCGACGGGCGTATTTAAACTTTTATTCGAAAACTTTTTAGTGGCTTGCAAGGCAGGCCGACAGAGAAATTGTGCCCCGTGCAGAGAATGCAAGGGCCAAGCTGCTCTTCCTCTCTCCCTCTCTCCCTGTCTCCCTTTCTCTGTGTGGCTGCTCCCGAGAAAAGAGACGCGTGCCTGCAAGTGAAAGAGACCTCGAGCTTTTAATGCCAGATTACCGAGTTTTGGAAAAAAATTTAGCCGACTGCCGGGCGAAAGGATGCGAGATATTAATTGTACCCGGGGAAATTGTTTTGTAGGTTCAGTGACTCTTCGAGCTCTTTTTTTCCGCGTTCGAAAAAGTTCCGACGCCCGGAATAATATGTGAAACGAAATGAAAATTCTTTGACAAAGTTATGCTTGACGTTTTGCACACTGCCAGTATGCCAATATGCGAGCAGCTCCTATAAAATACGTTGTTTGTGTGCTTTACTCAAAAGGCTGCAATCAGTTATTGAGCTTAACAAATTTTAATAAAATATTAATCTACTTTCTGACAGCTGAAAGTCAATCTTTATTAGAGTACAATTTTCAAATCGTAGCTCTTGCATTAAAACAGTAGTGAGTAGTTTAATTTATTATATATTTATTTATAACTAGTTATGTAAACTTTTTAATGAAAAAGTTTGTCGAAGAAATTTGGATTTTTTTATAACATACGCGATTTTTTAGCAATATAACATTTTTTTAACGCAAAGTTATACCATTAAAAATGTAGATTTGCTCGTTGGCCTCTGCGCGTCACGCGAATAAACAATTCATTTCAACTGCCGCTTTTACGGGACCGCTACTTTTACCTAAAAATACCAGACATACTTTTTTAGCGAATTTTCTTACTTTTTGAAGCTTAATATTTTTGGAAAAGAACATTTTAATTTTAATTTTTACAACCAATAATAAACAAAAAGTTTTTGTTAAAAACTACTTTATTTGCTTACTGATTTAATTCGTGACGTAGGATATTGACTTGTTAACCTACTTATTTTTATTTCAACCTTTATTTTTTAAAAGACAATTACATTTTATGTTCTTATTTAAATTCTGGTTTACGTAATTATATTGCAATTTAAGAGAGCTGTTGAATAAACGAACATTTTTCTTTTTCATTATCTATGCGAACTTTCCAGGAGTCTGTGAAAAGGTTGCCTTTGACAATAATAACATTTTTATAGTATAAGGATTTTGAAGTGCAGTAGATAAAGAGATATAAAACACGTGAGCTTTTAAAGTGTATCTCCAGAGTCTGCACTTTATTGTCTGCAGTTTTTTATTGTAAAGCCCAAGCTACAAATATTATTCTCGTTTCTTATTGTTGCACTAAATTCTTGGTAAAATATAAAAGATACATTTTATGAAAAAATCATTCGAAAAGTTTGTGAGAGCTCGATTCAATGCCTATTAACGTATACCTGCTTTATGTGTGTCTTCTTACTGTAGTAAACCCCCTTTTCACGTGAAAGAACCGCAATTATGCTTCATGCAACTCTTTTTATTAAAGCTCTCTCGCTTTTGTTTCCGCGCATTTTCTGAACGGTAGCAACCTGAGAATGAAGCACCGAGCCATCTTTTTATCCCGGCAAATCTATATAGCTTACAGAGCCGAACGACACGGGAGGGGAAAACAAGCGCGTCTGTTGCCGAAGATGCGCACTTGGCGATGCGCTTGTATAATCGAGTGCAACAAGTTGGACGCTTTTCAAAAGTCGTAGTGCGGCAAGGAGGCAGAGGAATGTAGATTTGTGAGCTTTTGACTTGAGTGTGATTATGCACGCTTTCAAGCTCCGGTACGAGCTTTCCCCCGACTGCTCCCTTCCTAGTTGCCTTCCACTTTCGGTATTGTTTATCGCTTACGACGCTCACTTGTAGTTCCCGGGAATTAGTACATATTTCTCTTTGCCCGTTTCTGCTTTTATTCTTATTTGTTAACGATTTTTGAAAGTGCACATGTTCTTTTATCAGTAGAGAAGTTTCGTTACATTTACTAACAATCTTTTTTATTAGTTTATATTGAAAACATTCAAAATAGAATGATATACATTATATTTTAATTTAGTTAAAAAGACTTTGCCCCGGTGCAGCGGCTGCAACGATTTTAAAACGAAGTGTAGCAGCAACATTTGAAAAATTGTATGAAATAATGGAGAAAATGCAGCCGCTAAAATATGTGATTTATAATTCGCATACAATTGAAAATGTCAGCTGCAGGCTGGTCAGTAGGATCGCGATCTCCCCTTAAGAGGCAAGTGAATTAAGGTTGCAACTTTTATTGGACTCACTTTAGATCCAACAAAGGTCATTTTGAGTCGGCACATACTCGTTTACGGTGACTTTTATAAATTTTCAATAAAGGCAATACCGACGCGACGGACTGCACTTTTTGAACGCCGTGACCGTGCATTGAATAACGCCCTAAAAGGATAAGTAGCACTTGCTTTCCGCCGCGAACGATGTACCGAGTGCATGCACGCGGCCACCTTTGGAAAGTCATAACAAACTCGTATTTCTCATTTTTTATTACGGCCGTCTATTCATAAGCGTGCATAAAATAACGTAACGATCCTCTTTCTTGTGTTACCGCGAGCCGCGCGTCTGCCTGCCTTTATTCCATCAATTCGTTGACGTCGAAAAAGCCGGAGGCAAGTGATAAGTTTTATGCTTTTATGGATGGAAAACTGTTTTGAATTTATTCATAATTATTTTACGTCCGTTATACCTTTTTTCGCTTGCTGAATTCCCAAGTAATCGTTATTGCTGCATTACAGGAAATCGATATTTCGCTTGTAAACAGAACTTTATAACAGTATAAATACTTGAGTTCCTCTTTTTAAAGTGGATTCCGTTTATGTTATTTTCAATTCTGCGACACAAATGGCCTCCAGTACCATTAATATTTATCCCCTGCAGGACTAATAAATTAGAAACCATATCGGTGGCATAATTTTAAGTAATCCAGGTTGTACAATAATTTTTGCTTATAAGTAGTACGAGATTCACGTGGCTCGAATCAATTATCATTATAAATGAAGTCAGTAAAGCTCCGAAAATGGTACTCGAATCACCATTGACTACTTCTTTTCAATTAAACAGTGCATAACACGATCACTCGCATATAAATATTTCATCTTCGAAACCACAACTCTGATACTCTTACATCGATCGAGTCGCTTAACTACAGCGGGGGGCAACAGTTGCCGAATAGGTCGAGCCGGTGGCGGCAGGCTTTGTATGGTGTGGAATAGTATCAGGCAAAACGACGGCGACAGACTGCACCGATTCTCGGGCGCGCGAATCCCAGCTCCCGACAGGCGGCGAGCCGCCACGCACGACGGCACGACAGCGAAGAGAGAAAGAGAGAGAGAGAGGGAGAGAGAGAGAGAAGTATGTGTTTGTGTCTGTTGCAGGGCGCAAGAGCACGTTGGCGCCGCCGGCGTCTCGGCGCTACACGACCGTCTGGCCGTCCCCGTATTACCCGAGACGCACCGAGAGACCTGCGATGCGCGAGCCCGAGTACGACCGGCCCGAGGAGAACCGCGGCCGCGGCAGCAGCCGCAGCACAGGTGAGCAGCAGCAGCCTAACACCTAACCCCCCGCCCCTGTAACCCCGCATCCTCCCACGAGCGTGGCCCGAGACGCCGAGAGAGCACGGCGCAGCTGCGCGCGACACGTTTCCTTCTTTTCGCCGTCAGCGAGTTTACGGTATAGAGAGGTGGCCGAGCGGCTATTCTGCACCATGCACTGTCGACCTTGGGCTCCTCCTCTTCTCTTTGTCTCTGCTTATAGAAGAATGCCAATTATCATGTGTACATTGACTTTTCAATTTTCAGCCCTTTTAATCTTCGTGTAAGCCGCGCAGACTGAAATTTTCAGCCTGATCATTTTCGAAAACTTGTCAATTATAATAATCAGGGAATTCGACGACGCCTCTGTCTTTTTTTAACAAAAGCTCTTGTAAGTATGTTCCCCGTAAGTAACTATAATGGATTATTAGGTTTTCTTACGAAGTTGCCAGCATTAGTAAGTTTTAAAGGTTGCTAGATTATTGACTGAAAATTTTAAATATTCAAGAAAACCTTCGGTAAAAGTTTCTTTTCAACTTGATAAATACCCTGGTAGAAAATAAAGCAGTCCCGCTGGTTAAAATATTAAGCACTACCTAATTTTTTTAAGCTAATCATTAGA
>JAWWEM010000054.1:2059717-2080330 GCA_035582935.1 Ormyrus thymus | reverse complement strand
TAGCCAAAACTAAACCAGAAATCGCATTTCTGGCTATTCATTAGTCAAAAACTACGTAAGATTTCTACCAGGGTATGTTATTTTTAATAAATCTCTCTTTAAAACTAAAACTCGATTAATTTTAGCTACATCCCAAAAAGATAAACTATACGCTATCGGCATAACAAAGTGTAACCGAAGCCGCGGCAAAATTGTCGAAGAATAGCTGCATTAACTACTCAAGTTACTCCCGCATGACAACTGCGCAGCATTGCCGAGATAACAGATTCAGGGGAGGATACCCGCCGCTCCATCGATAAAATTAAAGACGAGCCATTTCGCTAATTGACCTAAGCGGATGCTGCCGGTGAATATATACGCGGGCGGTTCGATACGCGGCACCGAACGCGCAAGTCCCGCGGAATACGCAGTATTCGAGCACAGACGAAACGGACAAAGACAAAGGGGGGAATTGTCGGCCAATTCATTTGTATAACCTATCCTCGTTCGATGGATTAACTCGCTTTATTTCCTCATCAGTTCAACGAAGTGGAGAATTTTTTGGCGCGGTTGTTCAAGTCGATTTAAAATCGCTTCCTTTTATTCAAGTGCGACACTTGTTTGAATATCTTTGAAATAAATTTTATCGTCTTTTTACACTCTTCCTTTTTGCTCGACTAATATATTAACAAGTTCGAAAGAGGTGTGCTGTTTTTTTTTTTTTTTTAAAGCCTTTGAAACATCGCAATAGAAAGCCGTACTTTTTAAAATAAATGAATTTAACCCAAAATTCGCAGAGTGCAGAGAACAGGATTCAAACCGACGATTTCAAATTTAACTAATGGAAAGTCGCTGAAAAATTTAACAAATCTATTGCTAGAGGCAGCTTTTTTCTATAAAAATGGCGCTAAAAATGCACAAGACACTCATCTATAAAACAAAAAATAGTCGAATTATTAAACTGTGCGAAATGACGAAATACTGCATTTCTAATTAAGACTCATAGAAGTTAAAAAGGATCGAGCGGCAGGCGGAATTTCGCGAAAATTCTAATGAAGCAAAAAGTGCAGCACGCCGAAAAAGGTTAACAGATTCTCGCCCGTATCTCGCTCGGCTGCGGTGTGCGGCGGGCTACAACCGGCGAATGAGGGAAAGAGACAAATCGGGGGCTCCCGCTTAGTAGCTTCTCGCGGCGCGTTTTCGATGCGGGTGTGTGCGCGTCTGTGTTTCTCGCACTCCCGGCGCCGTTCGAGTTTATCGTAACGGCCTCGCAATGGCTCTCGGCTCGAGGTATTTCTCGGGCTCGCCATTATCCCCCCTCCCCCCCCCCGTCGCGTACGTGTGCATCCATACACACGGATGCGTTTCGTTATCGGCAATGCAAGAGGCGGTGGCATCAACTTCGAGAGGGTGAGAATCCTCGGCACACGTGTCTGGAGAGCCCCGGAGCCCAATCTGAAATATGCATGGACATCCCTTACTGTGTTTAGTATATATATGTGGGACATTACGTAGCAACAACACGCGCCGCTCTTATAGCACCCTGTTAATATTAACTACACGAGCCTCGTGTCCTACACTTGCTTCCGCCACCGCCGTCGCTCCTCCCATGTGGCGAGGAAGACCGAGCGCGCGGGCAGCTCTCTCTCTCTCCTCGCTTTTTCTGTCGGGAATTTCGCGAGCCTAAATCTTGCATATCCTTCAAGCACGTAAGCGGAATTCGCTAAATGCCGCCTTGCTGCCGTGCTCTTTTCCAAACAAATTCGTTCGCTGATCAAATTTAAATGATGCAATTCTTATCGCGAAAAATGTTAAAAGTCCGAAGGATCGAGGGAAATGCCGGAGCCTCGGAAAAAAAAGCAAGATGTTTTAATTTCTGACAAAAGTTCGAAAGTGCCTCTGCTCTTGGCTGCGGAGCGTAATAAAAATCCAGTCTATCGGGTAGATAAAGAAAAATGAAAAGAAAATCTGAATTCTTTTGAAAAAGTTAGTATCATCTAGCCTGAGCCCACTTTTCCAGTTCCGCATCAACATCCAAGCCAAAGTTTAAAATGAGGTTATCAAATTTTTACAAGTCGAAGCGCAGCTAACGCAGAAGCTACAACATGCAGAGAGCTCATTGCCGGTCGCTCTGAAGGGACAGTGGCAAGTGCATCTGTTAATTATTGTGTAGTTTGAATCGATTAAAACGTGACGTGAAAGCGGCAGGAACTAAGTTCCACGAGGAGTTATTGCAGTTTACGAAAGCTCGACTCTCTCTCTCTCTCTCTCTCTCTCTCTCCGGTGTGCGTCTATACCGCGGCCTTACCCCCGGCCGTCAACGCCATTCAAATGCACCATCGCGTCTAACTGTCTAAACTCCCAGGTGAGAATAAGCATGGATCGCGAGCAGCGAAAGTTATTGGGTGGCACCGCATCGCGCCAACCCCGCTGATATAAACCGTCCGCGCCGATCGATCTTAATAGCGGAAGCGCCCTGCGTTACGTGCGTTTGTTGTGTTTTAGTTCAGCTCTCGGATAAATGTGCAGTCCGCTGCGCGGGAGGGATGATCAGTATGTACAGCGTTCGCGTATGTTTAGTGCTTGAAATTTACTAATTGAATTTTGCTTGATATAGGAAGACATAAAAGTAACGTCGTTATGCCATTTGGGTAATGAAACAATTCGAGCAATCAGTATGAATCATTTTTGCAGATATTTTGAAATGACGTTTGTTCTTTTAACAACTTAACTTAAATAATGAATATGAAAAATGAACTGAAATTAATTGAGAACTTTGTTCTATTTTTCATGTTGCATTTTGGATTTATTCGAAAAATAAAAATTGTGTCACTTCTTTAATTCCTATTAATTCCATGATTTATATACACAACTGAATCTAATCAAGTTGATTGTCAATTTGAACGCGAACATTTATTGAAATCAGCTAAATCAAAAGCTTCGTAAAATGCATTTGACAAAACCGTTTTATAAAAGTAAAATGATAATGAAGACTGCAATGGGAGCGCTTCCAGCTCGTTCGAACTGCACAACAGCCATTTATTCATCAGCGCGCTGTATTCCTAAAAAAATTCCTTTTTTCCATTTTTGCTATTTTTTTTTTCACTACAGAGCAGAGCAGCAGAAAAACATCAAAACCAGCCATTTGTTGACGTACTTTTTTCCGTCATCCGATTCCCAAATCCAATATCGCGACACTACTAGCTAGCTAGAAGGAAAGAGGGCGCTTTGACTTTCGTCAAAAAAAAAAATACTCGTTACCTGCGGGGATCGATTTCGAAAGCAAAATATCGCGTTTATGAAAAACGAGCGAAAAAATCAAGCCCTCCCTTTTGCAAAAGACACGCCGCGCTCGGCGCGCGGCCCTACAAAGAATCGATACCCGCTCCATCCGAAAATTCGCAGATAAAGCCGGGAGAGAGCGCCGATGTAAAAAAGGAGGGGGCGGCGAGAACGAAGAGGAAAGGGGAGAGTTACTTTCCTCCCTTTTCTCGTCAAGATTTCATGTAACCCCGGCGCTGCGCATACGTATATATAGGCGAGCTCTCGCGCGCGCGGGCGCAGAGCTGGCGCGCTAAAAAGCTAAACTTTGCGCGGAACGAGGGCCTCTTATCGCCCGCAGAAATCCTCGGCGCGCACCCTTTGACCGCGCACTTTTCCTCCCGATCGAGTGCTACGAAGCTGAAGAACCCCGAGGCGCCTGTCCTTTGAGTCTTTATTATCCACTCAGACTCTCTTTTCGACGTCTCCTGCCTTTCGCTGACCCCCGACTTCTTCAATTAGGCTCCGGCCTCTTGAAAACCCGTGTTTTACGATGATTCAAATTACCGATTGCCGGTCGGTTGATTAAATATTTTTAAGAGACGATTATATACTTTTTTTATGAAAGTTTTTAATTATATATAACATTTTATATACAACGGTTTACATTGCTTATACGTTTTATATTCAAATTTTATGGGGAAGAAACGGTTTTTATTGGCAGATTTTTATTTTAACGCAGAACAACTTGTACGATTAATTTTATTTTTAAACATTTGCTCGATTGGTCCGTCGGACTCTTTTTCAAAATAAATTAATAATTTAATAACAATTTAAAAGTATAATTTAAAACTGGTGAACATTTTCAAATGCAATAACTTCTTTACGTTTTGAAGCTTTGCACTCGATTTATCAAAAAGGCATTACGAAGCTCTCTACGACAACAATTTCTTTGCTTACAAGCAGCCAAAAGTAAAAATCCGATAAACGCATTAAGGATCCGGCATTTCCTCGTATTTCTCGAAAAGTTTCTTAAAGAAGTCTTTGAATAACCTTCACTCTCGATGTGAAGCACAAACGAAAATTATCCTATACGTCGAGGCCGGCAACTCCCCCGATAGCGACTAGTCAGCAAAGAGTAGCGGAGCTTGCGTTTAGACGGGAATTTTCGAGGGGCCGCGGCATAACAAGAGACGAATGTATTCGTTATTCCTCGCATCTCTTTTCCTTGTCGTCGTCCTATACGTCTCTCGGGAGATAAGCCCGCAGGTCGGCCGCAGGTCGGGTAGGTTAGGATAAGATAAACCCTCCCCCCCACCCGCAGCTTTAAGGCGGAAGGAAATATCGCGCGCACCTGCTGGAGAGAATTCGGCGGCCCTTACGCTTCGGCGTACATCCATACGTTTCGGACCCTAAGCATTTCGGCTTTTCCCAAGCGACGACGGGCAATTTTCCCGGCGTCGCGCCACCGCGCGGAAAATAATAAATAATGCGTGTGTGTAGTATTATTGCTCCCCCCCCCTCCGCTTCTCGGTTTCGTACTCGGGCGACACATTATTCGCCTTCTGAACTTTGCTTTTTTCCCCCCGAGCTGTCGTAGGCCTGTTATTGTTAGATTATTGTGGAATCCTTGCGGCGTTTGATTTGCCGAGAATGTGCGCGGGAAGAAAAGCGGCGCGGTTACGACATACGCTCAGTTCGGGGATTGCATCGACGGGGATAAATTCGTATATTGCTTGCTTTGCGAAGCTCGAATTTCAAATGTTTTTACGTCTGTTAAGTATATTTGTATTGGCAGCTTCGTTCGAAAATGCGGAAAACTTTGTTTTCTTGCGGATGCGCAAATTTATAGTAAATAAAAGATTTTTATCTTCTCTAGAGAAAAAGTTCTAGAGAAAAAGTTCTTTTTTTTTAAATTTCAAATAATAAAATAGCAAAGATCTTTACTTTTCCATGTAAATCTGCATATTTTCATCTCTTTCAGTCTGCAATGTATAAAATCTCTGGTATGGAGACACAAAATATTAGCTCCGCTTTTCCATGTCAACTTATTCTGCTTACTGCATTTATTTCCTTCCGTGTACAAACTGCGAGATATTTTTATTTAAAATAAAAAAAACAAGTGCAAGTATTTATTTTAAATATTATTTCAAACAAAATAATTTTTCTAAAACGGGGAAAGTTTCTTATAATTTACATAATCTTTTGTTACATCATTATTATATTATGGAATATTGGATTGTAATTTGTTTAATAATCATATTAATAGACAATTAAGAGGGATATTTCTCATGCTGACTCGATACGGAAAATTTGGAACGTGCACTTAAACATCATGTATATTTTAAAACAGATAAAAGTAGAATAATATCTAGTGCAGTAAATAGTTTATTTTCAACTTTCCTATTAAAAATATGCCAGCGCTCCTTTAGTTTATTTTTATTTCTCGCATCTTCGAGAGAGCATTCATTTTAAACGCAATTACACGAAAAGACATCAAAGTTCAATTTTCCGCAACTCCCCGGGTCAAATAAAATAGATCTCACTTACGCGAGCGTTCGATCTTGCGCTGCAACAGCAGCAAGAACTAACGTAATTGTTTGTACAGCAAGTTCAAGAAGAAGGAAAGGGAGCGGAGGAGGAGGAGGAGTAGCAGAAAGAGGGAGGAGCCGCTACATGCCTTATTCGCAAGAACGGCAGGCTGCAGCGGCGGAGTGAACGTGTCTTTGGAAATATTTCCGCGAACACGTGCGCGAGTATAACAGCGGCGAGGTGCATCTTCGAGAGTAAACTATGCGTTTACGGTACTTCCGGGAACAGTACGCAAATTCATCTTTCGCTCCGAGGCTGTACATACCGAATGTTCCCCGGGTTCTGTATGTGTTCGCGGGATGTGGCGGAAATTTTATGATGCAAAGTACATAGATTTTCCAAATAAACTAAAGCTATCTTTGTAGATCAATATTATCTTCCCGCTGCCTTTCTACGCGCGGGCATCCCTTTGTGAAAATCCGCTTGCGCGCTGCGACAAATTTTTATTTCTAAAAGCGACTTGGGGCCACGCATAATTTATTAATGCACCAATACTGCTCCACTGCCAATACGCTTCTACCCGGATCTGTCTTTCTCGTCCCCATTCGCGCGGTAATCCCCGAAAGGTCAAACGGCCCCGCGAGACTAGACTCGCACTCAGGCTCGCCAAACGCTATATTATCGGAACGCCGAAATTCTCGGGATTACGTACCGGTATGAAAGTACAGGGCGGAGGGAGAAGCGGCAGCGACTGTCGGCGCTGATCCTCGCCGTAGTAAGAAAGAAATTGCGCCAATCCGCGTCTTCAACTTTCCCCCCTGAACGCTCTTTCCCCTGTCTCTCTCTGCGCTCACCACTCTGCAGCATAAAACACGCGAAACTATATACGGAAAATTCTGCGTCGAGAGCTGAGTGGCCCCCGAGAAATTTCCGTTTTTCATGCTGACTTGCAAAAATGAATAATTTATGAGGAAAAAAACTGTCTTTGTTTTCTCTTATTAAACCGGTGTTTTTACATTTTCATACTTTGTTAAAAAAAACTTGCCTTAATTTAACTTGCCTTAACTTAACTTTCAGAGATTTTTCCCGTCAGAATTTTATAAAAATTAAACGAGCGCTACAGGTCTCCGCAAAAATTTCATTATAAGAACAAAGCCCATTAAATAATGAATCATTATAAAAAAAGCAAACTCGAAAAAGAACCTCTACCTCTTGAATTTCATTAGAGCCGGATGCTTAATTCATCGACATATCTTGATCGTCTCCCCTCGCCAATCAATCATGCAAAGGGTTCCAACCTGATCGCTCGGCGCGGAATGCTCCCTATGCATTATACAAGGGGGTATGCAAGGCGGAGGGCACGCAATATAGAGAAAGAGAGCCGCGGGGACAGTCTTAAAATCACACGTACAGCGCACGCACACGACGGGCGGCCCTCCTGAAATTCATACCTGGGCTTTATTGCGCCTCGTAAAAAAAATACAGCCGGCTCTTGGGCGTCGCAGTCCTTACCCCCACGCCGGCGGTAAGTCACCGCGAAACAGCTTGAGGTATCGTTGCATTCGTAATGACCGCATACGGTCGACCACGAGCGAGGAGAGAGAGAGAGAGAGAGAGAGAGAGAGAGAGAGAGAGAGAGAGAGAGATGTATACGCGGCCGCGACGAGGCGCATATACACGTATATACGTCTGGCTGGCTGCACGCAGGATATCAAATTTATTCCCGGCGCCGAATTTCCCATGAGTGCGCGCCGCCTGAATATCTAGTTGCGATTAGGGCGCAGGCTGGCTGCAGCCGCCCTGCACTCCGCCGATGAAAGGTTACCTACCGAAGCACGTCGTAATTCGATTCGCTCTCTCTCTCTCCTCCGCGCGCTTTCTGAATATCGGCTAACCTTTCTTCATTTTTCAGCTTTCGCGGCCTGAACATTTTTCGAGCTGTGTTTACGGGGGTTTTGCTGGGGGTAACTATACGCTGGTATAATTGCTCTGTGGAAGTGTTTTACAGAGAGAAGAATCTCTTCTTATTTTACCCCATTCTTCGAATCCTTTGCAGTGCAAAAATGCAATTAACAATATTGCATTGTTATTTAAATTTATATAAAATTATTTGTTTGTTTGGTTGTTATTCTGGGAAAGTAATGATAGCATTAAATACGATGGAAGAATATACTGGAACATAAATTTTGTCGTCGGCTTTGGGTTTATAGATGTTTTTATACCCTAATATAAAATGGTCATAATCACAATATGAGAGCGCTATATATGATTTGATGTTCTAATGAACATTTGTGCGCACGTCATATTTTGTAAATAAATGTGATACTTACTGGAAATGTCGACCTGCAACAATAAGACATTTAAAACGGGTGTAAAAAATTATTATTAAATATATAATTTATCATTTAACTTCATCATTTACTAACGCCAAAAGTCATCCTAATTCAAATCTTCGCAGCATTCGAATTCAGTTTTGAGCAGGAAATTTAGCGCGACAGCGAGCGCGCATTTGCTTATTAATTTCAGTAGCGCCCAGATTCCTTTATCAAGCTTAGGCTGATGAAGCATCCCCTATGGAGGAAGCATAAATCAAGCGTTTTCATTGTCCCGTCAAAAAGAGTTAGGTCGGATCGCGATCAGAAGCTGGGCCGACGCCGCCGCCGCCGCTGCGGGGCTGATCGATTATTTCAAGCTGTCGAGGATTAAGTCGAGCGTAATAACGAAATGGCGCGAAGGAGAAAAAGAGCCTGCGTTTATCCCGACGCGTTGGCCTTAAACCGAGCAATAATAGCTCAAAGGCATAAAAGCGGCCTCGGAGCTCTGTATATAAGGCCTGTTTATCTGTGTATATCCCTAAAAGACATAAATTCTGACTGCTGGGCTTCCGAGCAGCGAGCGGGAGCCGAGGCGTCGGTCTCCAAGTAATATATAGATTCGGGGGTCACGGGGAAAAAATATACAAGCGTATGCTAAAGGAAGTCATTGTTGAAAACGCGGCAATATTTTTCGCGGCTGATGGTGTGATAAGCGAGCTGTTTCAACTGCACTATTTCATGCTTAAGAAAGAGATGCCGGTCTGACTGGGAGAAAGCTGCTTTCAAATGTGAAAAAGGAAATCTTACTCGGAGACGCAATTTTTTTTGTCTTAGTTTTATCGAGATTTCATCACGCGACGATTCCTTAAAATCGTTATTATTTGCGGGAATCACTTTTGGGTTTTAAGCTTTTATAAATAATTTATCCCAATGTAGAAAGCAATTCAGTTTATGTCATTTCCCGCAAAATCTCAAAATACATAGCATCAACAAAAGAGGATTAGGCGAGCGCAAATAGAATGGAATCTCCAAATTTGATGGTCAATAGAGCACGTCAATGCGAATAAACAATTTACTATACCATTCAGTCTGCTTTGAAATTATAGAACTAATACTGTTATAAAAATCGCTAGTCCCAAATCCGATCGCATCTACATTCGTTTGAGTAGAAAATAACATTTCCCAATAAGCAGAGATACCTTGAATGTCAAAGGCAACTTTTGAAAGCTAACTTTTTATTCAGTGGATTATCAAAAAAGCACTTCGACGGGCGAGCTTTGCCGGTTAAGCTTTTATCAAACTATTTTCATCAAATCTTTAATTCGCGTCGAGGGTCGCACCTTACCTCGAGAATCTTTCGAGGTCAAACCCGAGCTCGCTCGAGCGTGGTTTATGCATGCACGCGAATTAAAGACTTCCGGGCCGAATTTCAGGGGGAACGAAAGCTCGGGGAAATGCGTGCAAGTGGGAAAAACTAGTTTCGAAAGTTTTCCAAGAGACGAGGGTCGCATTCTCGAAGCGCCGCGCGGCCGCCCTTAATCTGCTACGTATTTTTCAAAGGAAAGTATTTTTCAATATGCAGAATGCATCGCGAAAGGAACGCGGTCCTCCAGGATCGCTGCGCGCGCTTTCCACAACAAGAAAGTACACTGTGTGATCAAAGAGAACTTTGCCAATGTTCTCTCAACTTTTTACGGCACACTTACCAGCCGGAAAACTGCCAGGAATCAGATCGAAACGTCGAGCAAATCATTGGTTATTGTTGCTCATCTTTATATTTTCTGTATGATGTCAAATACTAAAAGTAATATCTTTGATTCGTGATTTCGAGAAATTTTTCAAGTTTTAAACATATTTTTATACAGCTTTTTTATTATTTGCGTTTGAATCTTTATAGTTCTTAAAGATTTATTATAAAATTTGTACTTCGTTACAATACTTTATATACATAATTGTTTCGTTATGTCAAATTGAAAAAAATTGAATCGAATGCTGCGCAATTTTTGTCAGATGTAAAACAGAGAGAGCTCGAGTCAGGCAGCGGAGCAGCTTAAACTAATAGAGCGTAGGAAGCAGGGCAAATGTCGACAGCGTGATAATGGCAAGTCTGTAAATTGCGCCTTCCGCGTTATTATTATAAAACCCCAAGTCCCCCCCAGTCGAGAGGGCAAAGTTCTAGCCGGGGGCTTACCTGGTCGCCTTGTCGCAGTAAATCGCAATAGAGCGAGGCGCTACAATGGCCACGCACTTATGGGGAAGACGGTCCCCGAGAGTGCTGAAACTTTCCCGAGGAGCGCGCGCGCCTCCCCCCTACACAGGGACAATAAGCGTATATACATCTGGCGTGTGTGTACTGCCGTCGTTGGGGGGGAGGAGGACGCCGGAGCTTATGGCAGTGCTGTATGCCCCGGGATAACTTAATCTCGCGCGAGTGGTATAATTAATGGATCGAGCGAGCGCCAAGCAGCTACGAGGTAGAGACGATTAGCTTCTGCCGAGACGAATAACTTTTCCTCTGGGGAAGGGCCGCCCTGTCGCATCTCTATATTTACTCGGGGTCGCGACGCCTTGTCCTGCTGTCATTGTCACTTACTTCCTCCAACTCTGCACTTGCCCGGGTTATCGATGGGGGGAGATGCGTCTTGTGGGAGATGCTCGATGTAAACAAGGAGGGAAGCTGTGTTTCGGGCTGACTGCTTTTTCAACAGTTTTACTTTACGGGAATCATTGTTTATTACTCCCTTTATTGTATTATTATTTTTAAGCTGCTAAGTAAATGTAGATAACTCTGATTGGAAAATTCATTAAGGGGATGTCGGCCTAAAAATTGACGGTCACAGCACAATGTGTATTTGTCGCGATTAAAACAATTTTAAGGCATTTTCGATCGCGAAATGCTAGGTTAGCGAGGTAGCTGCCATCATAAGAAAAGGAAAGGTAACATAATAATTTATGAAAAACAAAAATTCGAGCTAAAAGTTGTGAAATACGACGCGAGGCGGTTGACGAAATTTGACGAAAGATAAACGTAAGCCAGATGGGTCGTGGTGTAAAGTTACACGTATTGTGACGAGCCTGTCCGAGATCCCCTTAAAGCTTGAATGTCCCTCCTATTTAGCATCAAATAAAACGAAAGCTTAAAATTTTATCGTTTTTATTTGTATCTAAAATACAAATTTAGAAGTTTTATTTCATGCACACGAATTTTACAATGCTGAAGGCAATTATTGTTGCTACTACTATAAATTAAAAACTCATTAAATGATCATTGAATACACTTTACTGGTGTAAAGTTGGATAACTTTCCTAAATAGTTTTAATTATATTTCATTAAGATAAATCTCGCTACAGAACTTACAAAGTTGGTCTTTCTATGGGTAAAAGTTAGTTTTATAATAAAAATAACAATGTCACTCTATAAAATGCGTTATAGCCGGTTATAGCACCTTTTTAGAGAAAAATACTAAATTATACATACATACCAAAACTATTGAATTTGAAAGAAAAATTTATAAGTTAATTTCCTGATATATACAACCTACTCCACACCCAATCTTTATTTTCATCCCTCCAACTGGTAATTTGTCAATAACCGCGAGCTTACCGCGCTTCCTGCACTTAGCAGTCGAGATTTTTATCGTCAAACGCTAGAATAAACTCCTACGATCGGATTATAGACCTGTCCACCGATGCAGTTCTGAAATAGCGGAGCGGTCATCCAGTCTCTCGCGCTTTGATTGCACATCATTACCGCAACGAAACTTATGAACGAGCATTAATCGAGTGCACTTGAAATTGTCAATTCTGCACGCACGTTAGGTGGCTTACCTGGAATTTCCATTAGTCAATCGAATTTTCGCCCAGATCGGTGCAGCGCAGCACCATCGGAGCGGTGTGAGCTCGCACAATAGGATTTTTGATCCCCCCTCCCCCTCGCCGAAGTAAGCATTTGTTGGCCAATCATAACGGCACGAAGCGGAGAGATACAGATACATATTGCTCGGTTCGGAAAATTGCCGCTTGTGTACCCTGGACCAGCGTCTCCCCTCCCTCTCCCTCTCTCTCTCTCTCTCTCTCTCTCTCTTGCCGCTCCAGCGCGGAATCTCGTAATTAATTAGGGAAGCATCCGATATATGCGAGCGCGAGCGAGTACCGAGCTGCGGAAACCGATCTCATAATCATAATTTGTGTATGCGTGAGAGAGCGCGGCTGCACGCGTCGATGCGCAGATGCAGGCTGTATGGATTTGCCGTGGATTATTAAATTCAGCCGCTCCGGCTCTTTGATTAACATTTCTAATTTAAACACAGGTATGCGCCAATAATAAACACTTCTGTCGGGATGGACAGCGATCTCGTCGCTGGCGAGAGAGATCGCTGCAGCGCGCGAAACTCGATTTACCGGCAAACAAAGGCCCTTTCTCCGGATGTATTCTTAGAGTTTGTTATTGAAATTCTGTATTGTGAAAAAGCCAATTGGATTCTTTGTGCGCCGACAGAAATTAATTTTGTTTAAGCTCCCTGGTGGAAATCGCCCATTTTTTCCTATTTTATGGCTGATTGACCGAAATCGCTAGTAAATAGTTAAAACACGTGGAAAAAAGCGTTTCATAAACGGGAGAAAAATGGTCAATTTCCATCAGGAATTTATTAAATTTAATAACGACAAAAGATCTCATCATAAAATTCCAATATTTAAATTTAAACAGGTTTTACTCTGGAGTTGAAAACATTTTAACTTAGGGCAGTTTAATCATTTGTTTTCAGTAGCTCTTTAACACGAGCAAAAATAATTAATCTGCTTAAATTAGAACAATAAAAACTTTTTTTATGAATGTTTAACTTTGAGGTAGCACTGATCCGTTCCGCGAATAATTTAATGTTGTTTTAAGTGAAAAATTTAACCTCACATATGAATTTTTCAAAGGGAAAAATGCTTTTAGGCAGACTGCTTTGGCTATCTGTTCCATTAAGTTGCAGCTTGAGGAAACTTTTTTAATTTTCTTCTCGACTTAAAATCATAACTCTCTTTTTTTTATTACTCTGTTCAAAGTTTGCTTGTTCCAGCCGAAAAATAACAAATCTCGTAAAATTCCCGAACCCGCCGGACGAACAAAACAATCTCTCACTGACCCAAAGGGAAATTCGAATTTTTAAGCCTTAATCTCCCTCCTCTCGGCAGCAAAGTAAGCGAAACAAAAACGAAGATGTAGAAGCCAGTCCATAGTAAGTTTAGCCCCTCGTAAAATCTTCTTACACAGAGACAAGCTTTCCTCCTCTCTCTCTCTCTCTTTCTTTCTCTCTGCTCATCGTCGTAGCTCTTGCTTACTTTTTGCAAGCGAAAAATGCCGGGCGTGTCTGGCCCTCTACGTTACGTCGTTTGCCCTAATGAAAGCGCTTTTCCGCAACATAAGCTCGAATTAAGAGAAATAACGTTCAAGCTGCTGGAAGCTTTCGAGCAGCGTTCTCGAGATATAAACGAACTGGCGGCATGTGATGGCGCCGTAGGCACGCGAGCGAGCGAAGTATCGAGGCATTTAAATGCGAAAGGGAAGAGGCGCGGAGGAAAGGAGAGGGGAGAATCCACTCGGGGGAATAACTCGCCTGTAAAATAAAATCAGCTCGTATCTCAGCGCTAAAGAAGCAATTATTGCGCGTCGAATGGCGCATCTCCGTCCCACCTGCCATTCCGAAATGCCTCGTGATTCTTTCGAGCAACAGTTACGCCTATCCTTCGCTGCTTTTTCGCTCCTTTATCCCATCATCTGAAGAGTCGGACGATTTATGCACCAGGTATGGCTGCTTCTATTCAGGTCGTAGCTCTGCGAGTTTGGAATTCTTAGTTTTTTTTTAACTAAGTGCATTCTTCCAAAAGTATGCAAATTTAGAGCGAAATAAAATGAAAGAATGTTTAAAAAAGCTGCTGTATTTTCAAGATTTTCCCTTTTTTGATAAAGAAAATTCTAAGGATTTAATCAGTCTTCCAATTTGAATAAATTGAAAAGAAGTCTTTAATAATGAATGATTCTGCTTCATTTTAATTCCTTTCCCATAAAAATTTATGAAAAACGATAGTCAAAATTGAATTCAAGTCATTATATGAAATGCAATTAAAATTCTTATCACGTGGAATACATTGTAGAACGCACTGAGTGCATCAAAAAACTTTATGAAATATTTAAAATATTACAAAGAACTACGCTAAAGGATACTGTAGCTGAATCTCCAACTTCTTGTACAGTAACTCACAACTTAACCCAGTTTGTAGGTACTTAAATAATTGGGGCATCGAAGTGAAAAAAGACGTTAAATTTAGAAAGTCGTTTATCGATAGACCTACACTTTGAGCTTGCAAGCCACTCGCTAGTAATTCATTATTTCGCAACTTAATAAAAACTTTTGCCGTTACGAAAATAATGGATCTCCAATGCAGTTTTTCAATCAAGAAAAACTTTCAAACTCTTTCTTTCTAGATTAAAATGAAAATATTTTCCTTTACCAATGCTCGTTCGAATAAATCACTCATTTCGACGTAAAAAGTAATACATTAATCGCATTAGCTACGAACGCTTAAAGCACTTTTCCGTCCGGTCAAAGAATATACGAGTAAACACAAACGGCCCGGGAGGAAGCATAAAAAGGCGGACTTTAATCTAAAATTATTTAATTATATTCCTCGCCATCTTCCGCTTCCCTTCTCGTTACCGGGAAATCTCTTTGCCGGGTGCGTCTCGGCAGGCCGGCCAATTAAACCCGACGCCGGCTCTCGTCGCCCGTAAAAGCGAGCCCTCGACTTGCGCGCCCCGCGCCATCGGATTTCCATTCGCCGGAGTTTTCAGGTCGGGGGGACGCCAAGTGCACGCGCCCGCTTGAGCCGAAAATTCAGGCGCTATTTAGCCTGTCGCGACAGCGATGCGTCGAGGTGCAGCGAGCAAGATTTTTTACTTAGGATCGCGAGTAGCGAGCCGGCTTGAGTGCACTTGTTTCGCAGCGAACTGCATCCCCTCCCCCTCTGCCCCGTCGCTTTTTCGGCCCTCTGCCGGGGATTGAGTTTAATCGTGGATTTGCGATTAAGAGATAATATAGAGTGGGCTTCCTATTTGAATTTCAATACTGCCTATCTGCGAATGTTTCCACCCTTTATTTGCTAAGAAATTGTTTAAACTAAGCTGAATTCACTAAATTTCAGGTCTAATTAAGTTAAACTAAATTTAACTTTTCAAACCCCTTTCAATTCTGATAAATGAATCTACTTCAAACAACACTTTTAACTGATATAATTGAGCTTACATTATTAAACCTCTCAAATCAATTTTATCGACATATAAAAGCTATTAAAGATAATTTCTATCAATAAAAAAGCGATTAAACCGAATGATTTAACTTGGTATTTAACCTCATTAAGATTTAAAATATTCTCCGACATTAGCCACCCAGACCATAAACGAGACATTCGCTCGTTAAACAATTTTGCGAAATAAGCCATGTTCTTCTTTTACGTTTGGGCTTCATAAATAATTTAATTAATTATGCACTCGCTGCTCCTCGAGATCTCGGCTGCTCCGGCACTCAGCCACACCCGGAAAAACACACGTGCGCACTCACACGTTTTCACTTGAAGCGTTCGACGAGAGCCGCGGAGCGCTGTTTCTTTTTAAGTAATTACATACTTTTGATCTTTTTCTTTAGCATCCGGGCGCTCTTTCTCCACCTGTCTCTTCCCCCCGTCCGCGCCCTCCTTTGCTCGCTTCTGCAGCGAGAGCCTCTTCTTCGATTCTAAGCGCTTTCTATGTATTCCCGCTCGCGAACCTCTTTTCTCCCGAGGCTTTATGCAAGCAGCGCCCGGCGCGCAGCGGTGTGTATTCGTATACAGAAAGAGAGAGAGCAGCGAGTTTCTGCATGTGTAAGGGCTTTCGTAGCTTCGCGGGCCCGTAAGAACGATGCGGCGTCGCGGCATAAACTCGCTTAAACGAAAAGCACCTCTCTCTCTCTCTCTCTCTCCCACGTTTTTCACTTCGTTGCGCCGCCTAAGATATTTAAAGCGATAGCGCATAATCCGCTGCGTTTCGCGCAGACGCCCGGGCAGCCGCGCGAGCCTGAGTGGCAAGCGAGCGAATCGAGCCTCCGTTTCCCAGAGCGGCGAAGGAGAGAAACGTCAACGGGTTTAGCCGACGGGAAAACGCGCTGAATGTAGCCGAGAGCTTTTATTCGACCTGTGCGAAAAAGCCGAAAACTCGGTGACGAAATATACAAGTGCCCGTAGACTGTTCTAGCCTTCTCCGAATTCTTCCTCTGAGATTGATGTGATCTTTCTGCCGCCGCTTTGCTGACTGCTGCGCGCTGTCGCTTTTCTTCGGTACGATGCATAATGAAAAAAGTCTGCTTTTTCGTGTTAACAACTCGGTAATACCACGAGAAATGTTGTAATTAAAAAGTTATTTATATATTCATTGTTTCCTATAACGAGTAAAAATAACAGATTCGTTTGTTTTGCATATTTTGTAAAGTATTGTAGGTATAGGTAATATAATATTTTATCATTATTCAAAAAAGCATTATCCTTGCTGTCAATAAATTAATTGATTAATTAAATAAATAAACAAAATTTTACAGATCATTGATCTAACTTTAATTTTTTTCAGCTCTAAGGAGCCAATTTGTTCAAATTATGTACCTTTATTTTGAACGTAGCACCGATAAAAAGTTTTGTTATATACTGCTGCAAGCGAACCTCCACACTCCACTTAAGGTGGTTCTATTAAAATAAATCACCTTTTAGAAAATAATTTATTATATTTTGCCAAGACTTGATAGTCTGAGTAAAAGTATAATATATATAAAAGAAGGATGCAACGAAGAAAAAAGTTTTGAATCAAATTTTAACACCGCAAGTGCAGAGATTGTTAATTTTAAAAAATGATAAAACATTGGAATCTCTTTTATTTATCATCTTTTTTTAACATATAGAGACTCATTGTGTCCCTTAAACAATTTCATATCGAGATATCAATGGAAAATTTTGGATATTAATAATGGAGACAACGTAGAATGATTTATGCGAAATCACGCAAAATCGTCGGCAGATTAAAATTAAAATTAAAATTTTTCATCGGTACTTCGGTATAAAATTGTTTAAGAAAAAAATTGTCTAAGCTGCTGAAGAGATTACAATGTTTCATGGACATTTTTTAAAATTAACAACATCTGCACTTGTGGTGTTAAAATCTAATTCAAAATATTTTTTTTTTTATTTCGTTACATAAAGCATATTTCATTTATAATGTATATATATATATCTTTATTTAGACTATCAAGTCTTGGCAAAATAAAATACTAATTATTTCCCAAAAGCTGAACGGTTTTAATAGAACCGTTTTACTCCTACTCACGTTATTAGTCGCTATTACCCTGAATTTAAGAACCAAAATAAAGCAGTTGCAAGCCCTGCAACCTGACTCTCTTCAAGAGAAACGCCTTTGCCGGCTAACTGCCTCCTAAAGATTATCCCTAAGAAAATAAAAGCAGAAGAAAGAGAGAGAGAGAGGGGGAGGGAGAGAGCGGGAATGAGCGTGTAAAGATAGTGCCTCCTCTGAAAATCACGTCGGGGGAGTTAAGTTCCACGGAGTTCAAAAGGCGATACGACAACGGGCGTATAAAGTAACTGGCCCTCGACATTCGAGCGCGAGCGCCGGACGCTTCTACCGGGGCGGCACGCGATCCCGTGTATCGCCGCGCGAGCCTGAAGTGATACGCACTCGAGGGATTTCGCTGAAAGTTCCGGCAAATCCGAACTCCCCCCTCTCTCTCTCTCTCTCTCTCTCTCTCTCTCTGCCCGCCTCCCGCGCTTTTCCGATTCTTCTTCTGTGTCGAAGTTCCTGCTGCTCCGTTCTGTCCCATTGCCCCGGCATTTACATGCGCTCTCTTATCCCTGGACTTTCCTCTGCCTTTGATGCTCAAACGTTTCTCTTGGCTGCTTTTTTTCGGTATCGGATTTTATTACAACTTGGGCAATTGTTTTGTGTTTTCGCTAATTTTATAGGGTCGCTTTTTAGGGGAATAACAGTCATTCGCTTATTGCAATATTTTAATAGCGATATGGTAATTCAAGAAAATAAACGTCATTCAATAAAATAACTTACCAAGTGTGTGCTTGCATTTCATTTCGGAAATTTCAGAAAATCTAGAATGGAAACGATGGTTTTCAATCCAATGATAAAATAGTATAATAATAAAGTAAAATAGCAGTGTAATAAATCATCGTTATAACTATATTATACTGAGCTTTAATTATCATGATAGTTATTACGGACTTATAAATACGTTCTACGTAAAGGCTAAATAGTAACTCTCATTTAAGCTTACTTAAACAAAGACTTTTTGAAAACAAATATCGAGGCGCGTTAGATTTTCCCGTGCCCTGACTAAACTTGTACATAGTTACTTTAAGTTATTTGTACTCAACAAAGTAGTTGCGTGCATTAGTTAGAATATAATGCCGTATTATATTTTAATAAAGGAAGGCAATGAAGTGCCAAAAAAAAACAATAGTTGCTTTACTAAAGAGTAAACAAGATACGAAACTAATTAAAAACTCTATTAAATATCTGCGTTTATTAATCTATCAAAAAGTAAATTAAGCACTATATTCATCCCATCAAGCTGACCGGCAGCAAAAAACATACCTCGGCGCAACCCCAATATAATTGAACCCCTGCGGACACGGGGGTCGTCCGCTTGCTTGCGTAAAGCGGAATTTCTTACTAGCATTTTAGCGACCCCTCAGATCTATCCAGAGGTATATCTCGCTTTCCTCTCCCAGACGATGTCACTTTCCAGATCCAATTGCCGCACTGTCTTTCCCTCCTCCCCGGCCGACGTACAGCTAGAGCAGTCTTGGGTAAACACGCGAAATGCATTTTCTGTTTCAGGAAGCTCGTACATCATCAGGTGGAGTGCACCCCAGCTGATGGTCGTTGCCGTGCAGTACATCCTGACCGGGCCGTACATGCCGCCTTACGTTCCTCAAGCCGCGAATTGAGTGGGGCGACGTCGCTCTGCCACTGAAAACGGTATGCTCTCTTTCTCTCTCTCCTACGCTTTCTGCATTTTACATCTTGTTTTAGCACTTGAGCGTAATATATGGCTTTCGGAAATTCAAAACGTATTTCTCCTCTATATTTTAAATGGAATCTTTTTGAAGGAGCATTTAGATTTAAACGTCGTGAATAAATTCAATTAGTTATTATGTAAATCGATACTGGCACCGACTCGTATAATTTATTCATTGAAAATTAGAAAAATGAAATTGAAACATTCATCATTTATGTGATTCCATTCAATTAAGTTAAATATTTGAATAAAGTAGTAAAATTCAATTTAAAGAAACTTTAAACTTTTGCAAATCGTCAAATTGAAATGCCTTAAAATAACTCTGCAATATGAAAAAAATCTAGTGGCTTAATTTTAATGTTACATCTGCACTGTGATCAGGGACACCTTCGTTCACCGCAAGTCGAGTCAACGGAACGATGTCTGACCGCATGCCGAGCTTCACCACTTACTGGCGCTGTACTCAAAGAACGTCAGGATGAATAACGTGAACGCGGCATTTTCTTCTTTCCTCTAGGACTGGAATTGCAGTTACGTGCACTGGTGTAAATGAATTATTCGGTATGGATTAATCGTGAATAGGACGTAATCGATCGGTCTAATACTTCGTCAATCGAGGAATGAGTAAAGGCATGGTTTAGCGAAATATGTCCAAACAACAAAGCAAAATGTGAAATTTAGATGAGATAATTGAGCGTTAAATAAAATCGATGTAAATTTACCGTTTGTTTTCAAAGTGAGAATAAATTGATTCTCAAAGCACTGCTTTCGAAAGATGCAAAGAAAGTTGTCAATTTATAAAATCTTTTGAAAGCATTGAAAATTTTACTGAATTAAACATTACTTAAGTTTTTTAACAATTTTGATATTGAAATTAAATTTTGAAAATAGTTTGATATTTCGCAAGACTATTTGCCAAGACCGAATTGCAAAAATATTTATGTATTCCTTGGTGAAGTTTATATACTTCTTTATTGAAGATGAGTGAATGTTAAAATTTTTTATGGATAGAAATGCTGCGTTATTAGCTTTTAAGTATTATTTATTGTTAATTAATTAATTGTTATATTGGGATAAATCGAAATAGAAGAGGAAGTGACGTCAGTATAAAATTATATAATGTCCCTAAAATGAAAATGGTCAATGATAAACTATTTTTCACAGAAAAAACCATTTTCACTACAAAAAAGTGAAGTTTTCGTTACAAAATAGTAAATTAAAAATTTTTTATTTACCAATGAACTATTTTTATGCAGCGACTGTTTTGCAGTGACCTACTTATAACTGAAAAACGGAGTAAGCACTATATTATCTTTATTTTCGAGCATTTATTTGACAAAATACACTGAGAAAAATGTCGTAAGAAAATTTAATATATCATATAATAAAAATTACTATATTTTATAGTAACGCAGGGA
>JAWWEM010000054.1:2047137-2059617 GCA_035582935.1 Ormyrus thymus | reverse complement strand
CCCCGCGTTACTACAACATATAGTAATTTTTCTTAGATGCGTATTAAATTTTCATACGACATTTTTCTCAGTGTAACGCTTTTATTATAGAACACCAGAGAATTCACTTGAAATCTTTTAACATCGCATTTTTTGCTAGATTTTTTCTTATTCTCTTTATTTACACAGCAAAAGTAACAATGATAATGCCAATTTCCAATTTACTCGGCCTAATGAGTGAAAGTTCAAAATAATTTTAAGTAACTTAAGACACTCTGATCAGCCCTCTAAAGATTTTCCTAATTACCAGTCACAAAGGATCCTTCCGTTCGTCTCGATTTATCCCAATCCGGCCGAAGAGCGGAACGAATCCGCCGAGAGGAACAAGACGCCAGCTACTCGATTGCCCCTCCGGCGATCGGCTCAAGACGGCCGCCGAAAAGAACGCGAAACAAAAAAAACAAAGGGAACGATGAAGCGCTGGCTGGGCAGCCGCGAACTTATATCTCGTCTCGAGGGTAAGAAGAGGGCCGCGCAGTCTCTCGCGGGATGCTCGAGTTTGATTAATGCCGCACGGAGAGATGCCGTGAAAAATGGCAGGTCGTTCGCAGTTCACTTTGCCGAGCTCTCCCCCTCCCCCTTCCCCCCCCCCCCTCCACTTCGAATTCTAAAGGCGCGAGACCGTGAAGAATGAGCCGAGAAAGATACAATTATATTCGGACGAATCTCCCCGAGAGTTCTTCACTCGGCCACTTTGCTCGCGAGCCTTTTTATCCCCGTTTTATTCCGCCGCCGCGCAAAATTGAGTGTACTTTTAACCGCGATCGCCGCGATTTCATTCATCGGGTTTTAGGTGATAGCCGTTTTATTGAGTCGGCGGCACGGTCGACCGGTTATTTTTAAATGCAAACGACGGGTAAGTGGAATTTCATTAACGCTCAAGATTACCGATGCTTCGATTGTAATGCCGGCGTTAAAAACTTTATGCTTGTTTTCAATTTGATGGAAAAAATGAATGTCAGAAATGAAGTCTAGTTAATGTGAGACATTCACTGATTTGTAATTCGGCGAGTGAACCAAGCAACGGAAGATTGCAATAAATCAATTTTCAGCGACTTTCGTAAACTGTGCGTGAAAAAGTGAATAATAGAAATTTTTACCAATTTTTAAAACTTCAGGCTAAACCGTATGAAAAGATTCTCGAAAATTTACCCGAAACAAAGAACAATAGCATCGATTCGCAGAAGAGGCGAATCTCGAAAACTTTTCAGGCCGCAACAAAGCCCAGAAAAACAAGCCGAAAGATAGTAACTTTCCAGCATACATAAACAAAGCTCGAAGCTCGCGGAAGCGTAGCGATAAGAGGCCCCTCGGCGGAAGTCGATCGGATGCAGCTGCAACAGCACTGCACGAAAAAGCTCGGGCCCGCGGCAACAAAGTATCGGGCCTCTTTCATCCAATAACCCAGAGGGGCGCGCGGGCTCTGCTATCGCGGCCGTAATCTGCGCGGCGGCCGGCTCTCGGATTATGCTAAGCGACGCGTGACCGGGCACAGTCCGCGCCAACCGAGGCGTGACGGAGATACTGCGCGGTGACGTTGTTATATATCGCGGCGGCGCGTTTAATGGCGCCCCCGCGCCGCGATTAATAAGCATAGAATGCACGACGGCGGCTCGCGGCTACGGACTCGCGCTTCCAGCGGCCGCGGGATCCGGCAAAGAAGGGGCCGATCTGCCGTGACGCTTCGCCGCGCTTTTTCAACCCGCTTTTCGACTTTCATTTCGGGCGCGATGACGATGATAAGCGCTGCCGGTATCGCGTTTCGCTCGTCGGTTGAAAGCTTTTTGCTTTAAAGGGCTGCGTGTGATGTATGAATTTCAGCTGCGCAAAAGCGCCGATTGGCGACGGATGGCTTTATTGGGTTTTGGGCTTTTTTATTATATATTTTTAAGCGATACGCGATTTTTACGGTGTTCGGGCTTCATTTGCTTCGAGTTCAGCCGTCTTGACTGAGCAGCTTTTTTTGATTTATAGTCGAGATTACGGGGGCGATTAAATGTGTCATTGTGGAAATACCGTACCTGGAAATTCACTGCCTGACTGGAATGCTGACGCGTTTAAATTTGATAAATTAATTTTCTACCCTTCAAATTAGGAACTTTGCTCGAATAATTTAATTTCACAAGTGTTATCTCAAGACACAATATTAATTTGGGTTATCTGCGCTTTCCACATTTACTTGAATACTTGATTTTCAAAAGTTCACGTTTGAATAAGGTATAGTTCGGCTCAAATAAGGAGTTGAAATAAATATTGCAATTCTTGAATCAATACTTTGAAACTCTGAAAAAGCAAACCTTAGTTAAATTAAAAATGATGTTAAAGAACAGAGTTGGCAGAGCACTGGAGCTTAAATGGTCGTAAATTCAAAACCGAAAAGCTTGCAGGCCTTGATGTTTAATAAAAACTAACGGATTAAAAACGAGCATAAAACACTTTATGAAAAAATAAGCAGTCGAGAGAGAATATTTCCGGAAGAACGTTAACGATCTAATAAGTTTAATGGTCCTCCGCCTCGGGTAAGGCTCGAGAAATAAATCGGTAATTCGCATCTACTTAAAGGCCATCGACGTTATTTTTATATTGTCTAATAATCGAGCATCGGTCTCAAAAGGAAAGGCCTTGGCGCAGCGCGAGGGAGGGGGAGAGGAAGAAGCCTGGGAGTAAGAAGGAAGGTGAAGGGTGGCGTTCTTCGGAAACGTCGGGACTTCTAACTATTTACGAGCTATTACGTCTCGCACGAGGATGGAGCTCCGGCGGTGGGAGTGAAGGCACGTTCGCGCTCTAGCGCCGAAGCGAGTTTTACGGCGAGACATTACCCCCTTCGTCTCCGCCCCGTAATAAACCGACGCTCTCCTCTCGCTCTCCCTCTCTCGAGCTGCCGCAAAAATGCGAGCAAGGCGGCGGCGCTCCTTTACTTCGAAAAGGTAAACAAAGGCCTTATAAAAAGTTGGCTCGAGCTCCCGCGCTCGCGTTCTGCTCGGGGAATGTTTAAGGAATGCTTGATTTTCCCTTCCTTTTGAGATTTATAACCCCGGCCGCCGACGCCGAGCTAAATTTGATGGGGGGAAGGGGGAGGGGGCGGAATTTTCATGCTCGCTTTGCTCACTCCCCCAAGATTTAATAAAATATCAAGCTATTTTCAGTCGAAAAGGAAAATGTGGTTAAAATTAAGTCATATACGCAGCCGTTTACGCGCTTAAGCCCGTCAAAGACGTGAGAAATATAAACGAAGCGAGCTGCCTTCAAACGGGCTCCGGGAATAATTCACGGATTCCCAAAATTTATTTAACCTCGGTAGACTTTAATTTCTATTTTTATATTTTTTTCTTAAACTTGAGAAATTTAATTTCGATATTCGTTTGCTTACTTTTCTAATCGTTTTAGGGGAACGGAAATATAACCGATGAAGCTTAAAACCCGGTATACATTATAGTGGCGGTACTATAACCTGAAAATTGCAGTGCAGCACTTTCACGAATAATCCTGACTAATTGCCGTGTCTAATAATTTCATTACAGAGCTGCTTCTCTCACCTGGCGTTAAATACGGTTTCTCTATCTTTGAATACTTGTGTGACATCCTACCTGCCTTTTCGTCCCTCTCTTTTATGACGCCGTTATCGACTGCAGTAGTCGTTAACTTTAACGGAGAGAAGCGCCGCGAGAAGTGTGCCAAGAAAATCATCAAACAAAATATCGTAATCTCTCACTTGCTTATAAATCAATAAATAATCAGACACTGTCAAAATCTTGCCAATTTCACGATGTTTCATTTAAATTCTGTAAATCTGAACTTCCAAAAAAGTGCAGCACGAAAAGGACTGTCGAAAAAAGGTCAATCGTCCTCTCTCCCCCCTGCTCCCGAGCTCCCAGCCTCAATAAGCCTCGAAAAACACATAAGAATGAAAAACAGGATACTCGCGATTAATAAAACAAGCCCCGTAGGAGATGGGGGCAGCAGATAAAGCGAGTATTTAAGCCTCTCGGCCCGTCCGCGCGCCCGTTTCCCCGGCGCATTCACGCGCTCGGCAGTGCGCTCGGGGCCCGCGCCCCGACAAAAGATTCCGTCGGCAGCCATTATGAATGGGCCGCGCTAAACGAGGCGGGAAAAGCTCGCGATGATAGCGCGGACGCGCGGGGCTCTTACATTATTCGAAATACGC
Organism: Ormyrus thymus; assembly: GCA_035582935.1. Classification (NCBI taxonomy): domain Eukaryota; kingdom Metazoa; phylum Arthropoda; class Insecta; order Hymenoptera; family Ormyridae; genus Ormyrus; species Ormyrus thymus. The sequence goes on along the minus strand of JAWWEM010000054.1, from coordinate 2,055,413 downwards.
TCCGAGGGCGCGCGCGCTCGTATATATATATCTCTCCCCCGACGCCTGGGAGGAGCTGCCTCCACATACCGCGGCGGAACAAAGCCGAGCCGAAGTTAATGCGCATCACGTGTCACTCTCGCGATGTTGCGGCACCGGTCACGAGCTCGTCGTGCTACTCTCTGTCAGGACGAGACTCTCTCTCTCTCTCTCTCTCTCCTTCGCTTTTATCATTCTTTCTGCGATGTAAGCGGCGTGTGTGCGCTGCGAATTAGCTGCCGCCGTTGCGCGCTGCCTGACGGAAGCCACTGTCGCGCGGATCTTCTTGATTTTGAACATTGTTTCTGGGCAGGCCGCGAGGGCTTTGTTGGGAAAAGCACGTGGTTTTGTAATAAAGGGCATTTTTTACAATGATTACGAATCTTGAAAGAGTCACTGAGTTGCTGTTTTGTCGTACAATATATATTTCGAAAGTTAAATTGAAATTAGCCGCTGAAAAATTTATATTGCGTTGTAATAATATTAAGACGTTTTGTGAACTCATTTTCGAAATAGCGAATGAACGTACTTCTTAAGTAAATTAGGCGTCTGAAAGATAAAGAATTATCCAAGCAACTCGAAAGAAATGCTTCCTTTCCAATAATAATTTAAAAATCCGCTTCCAACAATTTTCCCCGGACCTCTTTTTCATTCCTCGCATTATGCATAACAAGACGCTTAGATCTCGAGCTTGACTCCACTCATTCACGGCGCGCTTAGCGAAAAGTGCGACCGTACATATCCGTGATAACGGCGTGTATGATAATGCAAGCCGAGGACAATACCCCGGCGCGATGAATTGAGCCGGGCCCTGCTTACGTCCAGCAGCCGAAAAAAAAAACAGCAACGGAATATTCAAATGAAAATAGGAGCGTAGGCGAAAAAAGACGGGGAAAAAGAGGGGGGAGGGGGGTCAGACAGCGCCAAGATAAAGTGCACCGGCAGAGCTTTTTAGTAGGTCGACACGTGAAAGTGAGAGCTGCGAGGAAAATTTGTATTTACATGCCCACTAAATTGTTCGCACTGTAAAAATACAAGCAAGGTGAGTTAACTCGACGGGTTACGGGGGAGGAGAGGAGAGAGAGAGAAAGAGAGAGAGAGAAACGCTTACGTTGCTACTGCGGAACGGTAAGCGCGTCGCTTTAGAAGCGCCGAGCTCCGTGCATTTAAAGTGAAATAGTACCCTTAGGATCTCAGGGCAGCGACGGAAAAACTGCTGTATATAGTTTTGTCGCAATTATATCTCGCCTGCTCTCCCTTTTTTTACCTCCTTATTCGACAGAAATTTATGCAATCGCCAAGATTTCTGCTTTGATTGAACACAAGTCACGGCACCGTTTTTCAGGCTGTAGATAAAAAGAAACTCCTTTTATTTAATTATTTATTATTTTCAACTGATTCGAATCATTGATAAGTTAATATTTGATTGAATTTAATAAAATGAAATTTATTATTAATACAATTACAAGGCGACCGATCAAAAGCGTGTAATTCCAAATGTAACGAATACATAAACCCGAAAAGTATCAAAAGTTTCGACATTTGTCCACGTACAAAGGACAACAATTTCCTTTCCGCTTCGCATAAAATTGAAGTATCAAATAACGATCCAATCTATCCACCAAAGATTCCGAACGACTCATTCAATCAGCTCCCGGCATTTAAAAACTAATCCACTCGTTAATCGCGCGTGGCAGTGGACTCCGCACCCACCAGTGATTCGGAATAACCGTTAATGGAATTTCCTGAGCACGCGGAAATCGGGGTCGAGGTGGAAGTGGGTGGGTGGGGGGTTCCTCGAGGAGAGTGCGAGTTTCGCCGCCGCAAAAGCCCGGGGCGGCCGGTGGTGCGGCGCGAACTAACTTCTTGCGGCCTCGCGAAGAAAAAGGACCGCCGCAGTTTTCGGGACTGTTCGCTCGGGAGGAGCTGTATGAGATAGGCGGACGGGCTCTCGCCGCTCCTCGCGTCTGTCTCTCGGCTTCCCCCTTCCCTCGCCACTCTCGTTATTTCGTTAAAAAAGTTAGCCGTTCAAATGGGGCCCGAGCGCGCCTCTACGCGGCTCCATTACGGCTGCGTACAGTGCGATATTATCTCGACGGGGAGGCTAATGCGATGCGCTGCGTCTCGTTTCTCAAGGCGGAAACTCCTTTTCGGAGAGTTAGTCGCTGGCCTAAGTGAATTTCTTTAACTCCGTTTGCATGTGTACACTGGGGGAAAAACGAGGCTTTTGTTTGGCATTCGTGCAGCAATTATTTAAAATAGAAAGTTATCGATTATTCGGTTATACATCTTTAATGTTCTAACTTCAAAACATGCTGCTTGCCTCAAAGGCTACTCTCTTTTTGAGAATATAATAGGAGAGAAGTGTACACAGATCGAATTTTAATTCTGAAAGGTGCTTGAATTTCGGTATGTGAATTTAATTTACCTTGTAGCAATCAAATTTTTTATTAAAAGTATACTTTAATTACTTTGAATCTCTTAATATACCACAGAACAAATTAAATTAAATCATTATTCAAGCACTTTATTGATTTGTAATATCAAAATTGTGTCAGAGCAGAACTTTTGAAGTTAATTATATATGCCGTTGTAATTAATTATAACGTTTACGTAATAAATGGAATTCTCATCAAATGTCGCAGCATTTGTGACGAAACACACCAAACGGTGAATTAATTTATAGTATAAATTCTTTGCGAAAACTAATTAAGAAATTGAATAACCGAAGTAATTCGCACTTGATCACGTGGTGCGAATTGACGTTCTTCAAAGCGCCAACGTGACATAAAAACAAGTTGAAAGTATTACTGCTTACTTTAAAGTACTGTAATATCGATGGATTGAATGATTATGATGATGAACCCGATAATGAATTCTACTATAAAGTCAAACAGTTAAAAAAATTAAAAAGAAAAAAAAAGAATTAATTTATTTCGGTGCTCAAAGTTCGAATGTGAAACGAACGAAACATTTGAACGGAAGACTTGGATTCTGAAAATGTATGACGCCGAGTTCGTGCGATGCAAACCTTAGTGAATAAGAGACAAATATTGTAAATAGTTTTCTGTAAAAAAAAACAAAACATTTATTCTTTTCCGTTATGTGAATAAAACATACCAGATAAGCATTACTTTGAGCGTTTTCTTCATTAGCTAGGAAAGAGGAGTCGTACATATATATTATATAAATTAATACAAATAGGCAACTGCCACATATAGATAAGCGTTCGAACAGTCGTTAATATAATACTGTTAATTTCCTGAATTAATTTAATTCGTGCTAGAGCGACGATGTAAATACGTTTAAATAGTAAAAAGTGCCAAAACGTATAATGACTCTTCGTTATAAAAAAAAGATGACGTTTGCAAGTGTGCGCAATTAAAGTGTGAAGTACTACATTTCGAATGATCTGGATTACGTAAATGCAAGCTGCGGACTAGTAAGAATGAAACGTGACTATACATCAAAAGATAATTATTTTCGACGCTTGACTTTGATAAATTTTGAAAGTGATAACTTTTTATTAGACTCGTATACAGAAATTTTTTAAAAACAAAATTTTTATATTCCTTTTGTTTCGTACGAGTATTATTGATCTTTAATATCTAACGAAATATTGCATTACAACTAAATCAACAAAATATTATCTACTTCAACCCCATGTATTTAATATCCAAAAAGATGTTGTAGAAGTGACCACCTTAAGTAATCGAGTGAAACTGAAAAACCAAACCGTCTTGAGTTTATCATTTTTTTCCTACACCTCATAACAATATTTTCCGACAGCAGAAATTTACAGGTATTTAACATTCCGACAAATGGATACTTTAAATCGATGCGCACGGATTACAGCGTTATGTACATAAAGTAATGTGAATATATTTGTATGGGAATCACTTGCTACGCTTGAAAAAACATTAGAAAAATTTTAATAGCGAGGGGAAGATTATAAAGTATCACCTTGTGCTTTTGAATGTGTACCCCACAGTTCGCTATGTATGGTGTCGAAATAAGTCAGTGTCGCTACGTTGAAACCTTATACGAATAACTTAAAAAAAAAAGGATGAATCGCGTTGAAGATCTGATTCTGTTTGTAAAAATTAACCTTTAAGCGCAAAAAGTTATTTTGTGTGAACCTTTATATTAATGAATTGTCAATTAAAAAACTAGTCTCCGATTTTGTTTACATCTGTTCTTTATCGTTCTCGATAACTGTTACCTACATGTAATGCACGTGATCATTGTTTTACCGCTTTGTTTAATTGAATAGCTCGGATCCGTAAACCAATATAAATTACTCATTATCGCGTTAAATTTACGTGTTCATTAATACTTCTTCCACGCATGCATTTATATCTTCAATTAAATTCATTAAGAGTTCGAATAATGAGGCAATTTGATTCTTAATCCATTTTTAGCAATAAAGTATTAAAAAGTTGTCGCCTTCTACTTTATTAGTGAGCTATTCAATTAAGGAATCGATAATTATGTCGTAAATTGACATTAGTATCGTCATTGCGAAAGTATAATTTTTGTGATAATCATTATAAAAAAGTCAAAGCGTGTGTGTGTGAGAGAGTCGAATCGATACAAAGCTCGCGATGAAATATACATTAAAATACCGTTCGCATTGTATCGAAAAAAGGAATTTTTTCAATTTTATGATTATACCCCTGTTTTTCTTTTTATGACAAATTATTATAAATTAATTAAAGTGATGAAATATAAAACAGAAAAAATATTCTTTCGTTTTGTTTTCACTTAAACTCATCAACTCCTTTTTCACTCGTTTTTTCTATTAAAAAATTTTTTTATGCTTTATAAACTGTTCAACGTCGTGCATATAATTCAAAACTTTATTACAGTTTTTATTTGCAGTTATTTACAGTTATTAACTTTTTAAATAAAAAAAATATTTTTTTACGATCCCACTTTGCAACAAGTATTTAATTATTAATTGTTCGTACACAAGTAAATAATTTTCTTTTAAACTTTCAAATTTATGAGCTCCATTTATTTCCTACTCCAAACGATTTATTCATGCCACTTTGTAGACGAATCCTGCTCTTGGAACTTCGTGTACGTCCTGTTAATGAAAAAAGCACAGTGGGCGGATAGTTTAAAGCGACTCGTACGTAAGTGCTGACTGCGCCGAAATCCAAATAAGTCGAGCCCGGTCTCTCGCGAAATGCAAACCCGGCTGATCGCCTGCGCCTTTGGCCCGCTCTTCCCGTCTGCTCTCCTGATGATTTTCTCGAAATTCCGCTTTGAGTCGCTCGTCGTAGCTCCGCTCGCCACGTCGGGCCGCGTTTGAGCAGCCAACGTCTGAAAGGTAAGTGAGTGAGAGAACAAGACGAAAGGAAGTGTACTGCCGATCTGAAGAGATGCGCGCACTCACTCCCCCGGGAGTCCTTATACTAGTCTCCTTTTTCCGCGCGAGCTTCCTTTTTTCAATCTCCCACTCCAGTGCCTTACTTTTGCTGCTAATCTCCACTAGTCTTATATCGATACTTTTCTTAATTACCTGAAACATCTTGAATGGATACTTGAAAAGTCAGTTTGTGAGTCACTTTTGTGAGAAAGGACGCTTCAATTTTAGTATACATAAGAAATTAACATTTTAAATTCATCATTAAACGTCTTGAAATTTGTTATTACCTTTTATAATTAGTAATTGTCATAATATTCTTTACAATATATGTTATTTTAAGACTCATATTATAAAGTCTCTGGACGTTCGCCTAATGTCCTTTTAATAATTCAAGCACTGCGTATCTAATAAATATCATCTTTTATTAAGAGATTTAAAACATGTCGCAGCATTTAATTTGTGCTTATTTAGTTGAAAATGCTATTACGAATTCTGTTCATTGCAATTTAACAAATGCAGCAACACGATTATAAGATTGTTCATTATGTTACCGCTACAAAATCTAATTACTATTAGAAGTTTATCGGTGGAATCCTCTTAAAACATATATTATTTCAGGAAATGGCGAGGCAATAAAAGCACCTGCGAAGAATTTATTAGAGTATACAAAAATATCAATATTCAAGCAGAGCTCAATTCCAGTGCATGTCGATAAGCCGCAATAAATCTGATTTGACAAGCTCGAAATTCACGCGAGTCGTCCTTTTTATCTCTTTGAATGGTAATAGTATCGCTTGAGCTTCCTCGACAAAGCCGAATAATTCACGCTGAATAAAAATGAAATCGTCCCCGGCGAAAGTCCGGCCGCTCCCGCCCTCGAACTTATAATGTAGGCCATTTTAATTAAAATAGTTCTATAGCACTCTCGACAAGCTCGCGGCCGAGTTGAGTGGGAGTATTGAATCGCATTCGCTACGATCCGGGGGCGATTGTACGAGGAGAGAAAAAGTGCGACGATAATGACTATGCATAAGGGGGCGCAAAGGATTTCATATAAATGATAATGTTCCGCCAACGTAGTTCGTTCCTTTCATACTCCCATATAGTCGTGGTCTCACCCCCTCTCTCTTTCTCTCTCTTTCCCGCTCCGCTCGAAAACTCTGCTTTCAGGAATAGCTCAAAGGAATTACAAATTTCGACAGGTCAAAATTGACTACATCAATGATGGCATATATACAGTGGCCCCATCAGCAAGTCTAAAATAAAAAAGAACCATTGGAATCGATTGTTTTTTTTTCGGCTCGATACGGGCCGGGTAGTTTTTTAAAACGAATATATTTCATTTCAATAGAACGTACAATTTCCAGGTAGACTATTGAACTTTAATTAAATTTTTTTTCCTTTCGAAGTGAGGAATGGAAGAAAAAATCTTTAATTCAAAAATTAAAAATCCAAGTTTTTCGATGATCTGTGATTTCCGATGAATATTGATAAATGCTGAAGCGTTGACGAGTGTATTTCAGTTTGATAGTAGTGGGTAATTTTGAAATACATTTTGATGTCTATCAAATTTTCCATTACCATTAAAATTTGATATCGTTTTCATAAAGTTAAAAGGAAAGTAAACCCTTTGATTAGCATACTTAATATATTGAATTTTCCAATTGAAAATGGCTATATAGCTATAAATATTTCTGGATCCCTGCGAAATCGTAATTCTAGGCAAAAAAGGTGTATTGAAATGTTATCCGGTTGAAAACCTGAAACTCACGTAAGCTATACCACTGTCCAGATGATTGGTAAAATTATAAAAGTTAAATATTCTGCCCTAGTAAATCGAGTATAAATGCATTTGTTGCGCATATAATTCGCACTAATTTTCTGCTATAATAATTTTCACATATTGTTCACTTGTATCATCATTAACGAGGATATTTATCATGCTAATAAATATTTGATTTTACCATTAATTTTTCATTATATTTAGTAACTCATTAAATTAAGAGTCGATATCGTTTGAAACTATTCACACAACAGATCGCACTTCATTTGATCAAACGATATAAACTTCATACTTACGATTTAAGCCGATTATTAAAAATATTAAATTTTGTCGAAAAAGTAAAATGGGCGTTGAATAAATTAATTAAAAAATAAAACTTAACGATAATGCAAAGGCTTAACATTGTCGTAAATTTTTATATAAAAACAGCGGCCGTCAATAACGGGTGGGATTTTAGCGAAAATTACAACATTATCCATGCGCGCGGCGTTTTTCAAAGTTGCGTAATAACAGATGAAAAATGTGACGAGAAATTTAATGTCATTCGAGTCATTATAATTCGTCGCCTTCATGCATATTGAATGTAGGTCGATTTTTCGCTTCGATTTCCATTATATGATTTTCAGCCTATCTTGCGGCAACATTGACGTAGATAGAATGTCGATAAAGCAGGTATAAATACTGTCATGTTACTTTCTTTCCTTCGCGGCCTTATAAAATTTGCTCGCAGACACAGAAAGATGAAGAGAACGCGAAAGATGGAGAGTAGGTTTTCGCCCTTATGAATATGTTATCAGGGTGTCTTTGACGACGGGATTCTCGCGCGCTCCAGAGGCACGTACCGATAAATCTTTTCGTCAACATTTGCCCAGCCGATCCGAAGTCGTGCTATAGATGAAGCGTGATGACATTCTCCTGAGAACTTCCCGAGTACTGCAGCGGAGAAGATGCCGGCATTTCTCTTTGTGTGTTTTAAAAAAAAATAACACGATGGCTATTTTTCATTTACCTCAAACAATCACGGAACCCTGGTAGAAATCTTACGTAGTTTTTGACTAATGAATAGCCAGAAATGCGATTTCTGGTTTAGTTTTGGCTAGT
>JAWWEM010000054.1:2034624-2047037 GCA_035582935.1 Ormyrus thymus | reverse complement strand
CTAATGATTAGCTTAAAAAAATTAGGTAGTGCTTAATATTTTAACCAGCGGGACTGCTTTATTTTCTACCAGGGAAGGGATTGATTAGTTTCTATATAGCTATAATCTTGAAAGAAATTCGTGCCACGTGAAAAAAAGGTATCAAAGTAAAATAATTTACTGGTTTACAGGAAGTAATCTTGTTCTACAATTTTTTTAAAACATCGAAAATATATATAACTTTCACTTTTTCTCATTAATAGTAATCTTTGTGCATGCATTTTAACCGACCAGTATATTAATTATGTTTATTAGTAAACATTTGATCACTCCATATTGGGCGATACTGTCAATTTCGAATCAGTAAATTAGGTTTCACCACCAAAACACAACATTATATAGTTTGAGTATGAAAATCACTTAATTAGTTTTAAACCTATAAACCAGTCAAAGTAAATCACAGTAACTACCCTAAAGTAATTGAATTAAATGGTCTCTTTGAGGGCAAACTATTCTGAACTATTTCATTAGTCCAGGGATAATATCCCAGCAACGGTCCTCAGTGCATCCAGTTCTACCGTCGTAATACTCATCGGGTCATCGAATCTCGACCTCGAGACGCCGCAATAGCAGAGCAGCATCAAATTGACTCTCGAGGCGACCGCAGAAGCAAAGGAAGTCACCGATTTTTCAGCAGGACATCGTCGCTTGTCCATTCTGTCGCGCACAGAGTCGTGCCGCTGGCCGTCGGTCGCAGCATCACAGAGAAAAGCATTTAGATCGAGTTCGGAATTTCCTTTGACGCGGTGTGAATGCACACACGTTCGCGCGTATCGGGCCTTGCCTTCATCTCCATTGCATGTGCATCGCAAATGAGAGAGAGCGAGAGAGGAGCCAAGACAGAGAGCCCGGCTAAATTGCGCCCAGGGAAGGTTGCTTACTGACGGAGCTTGTTTACAATCTCGTGATCTCTACAAGCCCGGAGCCCGGCTCATATCACCTGATTGACTGTGCGTACTCTTTGCATTTGCTATTTTAATGTCAGGTTAAAAATTAGTACATTTCTCACAAGCCGGAAAAACCAACCACGATTATTTTCCCGAGTTTTCTCGATTTTAGATAAATATTATTTCTTAATTCGTTGTTAATTAATTCGTTATTTTTCTGTTTGTTTGCACTTTTTCAAGTAGCAAATATTTTCTGGCAACATGAATTTAAAACTTAAAGTGACAAATATAAGTTAAAATCTAAGAAAAGTATATCTTTTACTTCTATTTTAAACCCAACTAAGCTGAAAAACCTGTTTGGAACACTAATTATTGAAATTTCTTTCGAAGACTGATTTTCATAAGTAAAAGTCACTTGCCGTAGAAAATATTCTGAATCGAGAAGATAGTGGAGCTGCAAAATATTCAAACACTTTTGTTGTCAATTCTAAGCCACTTAACTGTGAGACAATCAAAAAACTGTCAATTCTTCCTTTAAAAAATAATAAATTTGCTGTGTGCAGTATTCGAAAATTTCCGTCCTCTTTTGAGTTGCGGAGATTTCCACAACCCTTTTAAATTTTAAACTTAATTTCTTATCAAAAGCTAGCTGGGCACAAGCTCTTCAATTTCCTATGAATAAAATAAGAAAGGAGCTGAAAAAATTGTCAGACCATCGAACAAGTTTCGAAGTGTCAATTAAAAGGCACCGCGCTCGGTCATTGCAAGCACAACAAGTGTAATAATTATTGTCTGTCGCCGGAGATTGGTTAGACGAAACATCGGCGGGGGCGGTCGCGATAGGTGCCGGCTGTTTCCTATTGTCTAGCTAATTACGTTGGGGCTCGGGGACTCCGAGCGCTGCATAGCTGTACCGAAATTAACTAATCTACGGATGAAAGAAGCCGCCTCCCCCGTTACCTTCGCTGCCGTCGGTACCGCCGGAGCTCGCCCGGAGCTGCCGCCTGCTTACTGCACGCAGCTAAATGAAATTTATCAGGCCAGCCAAAGTAGGACATGCCCTCTCGCGCGCAGATTTCTCCCTGCGAGGGCGCACACTCGTTCCCCTCCGCTCGCTGTGCATACACTTTTGCCGCTATCGTTATCCCTTTATTGTTATTCAGCGAGGCCTTGATGCAAATTTCACTCTGCATTTCACCTAGCTACCTCTCCTCCGAGAAGATGTTCTCGGGATTTAAGATTGCCGGGGTTGAGAGGAAATTGAATGTGTATTGTTTCAAAATTTAGGGGATGAAGCTCTCAGTGAAGAATTAAGACTTGTTGACCTGGATAAGAATTCACTTTCGTAAACGTTCGCGTAGACAACAGCAAAACAAACCAATGTAATTTTAGTAATCTTTAAGGTATCTAAAGTTTGAATTTTAATTTTAATGGAACGTTTAAAATTGAAATAAAAAATTTTTAAATTTTAAATTGAGCTAAATATCAATAGTATATTTATTTATAGCTACGGGGTCGAACGCATTGAGTTTGAAAGTAAAATTTCAGTTCGAATGAATAAAGTGTAATCTCTATAAATTGGAAAACCGTGTATAAGAAATAAAAGTCTAAAAGTTTCCTAAAAGTAATATAATGTTTGGACTGTATCGTGCTGACAAAAAAAAACTTTCACTTCGACGAAACACTCAACAGTAAGAATATAGGATTATAAATCTGGATTAAATAGAAGGAATTATTCAAAAGCTCAATTATCAGCTTATTGTCGCTCTAGCTGCACTACTTCCGAGAGAGAGAACGTGGGATGAAAAACAGATGGTTCACTGGCTGCTCTTTCCCCCTTTTCTCTCCAAATCTCCTTTCTATTTATAACCAAAATAAACACTTTTAACAGAGGAAACCAATCTAGGGGCACTTTTTTCACAATAGCTTTTAAAAAAATAAAGGTGCTAGTTTTATAGCATAGTAAAAGTGATGTATATACTTGTAACTTTTTTATATTGAACGTATCTGTTTCGTGTTGTTTTTTTTTTGCAACTGAGCTGTATAACATTTATTACTGTGAATTCAGAGAAATTTTTAAGTTTATCGAGGGCCTTAGAAAAGAACGGCATCATTTCAAAACATCATTTGTATAGGCAATGCCACATTCTCGTAATTAATATGCTGACCTTCTTTTTATACAAAAGATAGAACGAACTTTTACGAATTCAAGTGCAAGGCCGAAAGTATACACGGAGAAAAAGTTTCAGTAAAAATTTCTATACTGTTTAGAAAAGCGGGTACAGACTGCCAAAACCCAAAAAATTATCATACTTTTTAGTAAATTTTAATGAAATTTTAGTAAAAATTCGTGGAATTTTATTAAATGTTCCTGAAATTTTAGTAAAATTTACTAAAAAGTATGGTAATTTTTTCGGTTTTGCCTGTGTTTGTATTATCAGAAAGTTTAGTAATTTTTATTGAAATATTTGTAATTTTTACTGAAATATTTCTCTCCGTGTAGCATAGTAAAAATTGAAATAAATATACTCGTCTTCTGTCGCATTTACATATTTTAATATATTCGAAAAAGGGCAGCGGCAGAGAGTGATAAAGAGAAGAAAAGATCTATGGCCGTAAAATATAATACATCCTTGCGGCATGCATGTATGCCAGTTCTATTAACGTATATATCGCGCTTCTTCCCCACATTCCGGCTGATGTCGCTCGGCAAAACCTAGGACAGCTCCGTAAGTCATGAATAAAATACGCGAAAATCCATGGCGGCCTGACAACTTGCAAAAGAAGTCTTCACGGATGCGGCGAGAGAGCGCGCTTTTCTGCGCAGCCGAGCCCAAAGCCGCTTTTTCAAAATTAAAAGTTTTACGCGTACACAGCTGCGGAGGCGTGTAATTTTTCATCAACGCGGGGGATAGTTATTTGCCAGCTCTGTTAATCGGGAAAAATGAAAGGTTCAGATTAAAGAATATAAAAACTCTAGTTATGAAAATGTCTTTAAACAATAAAGATAAAGAAGGGGACGAAAAAGAATACTAGTGGTTATTTATTTCTATTACCAGCAAGTGCATTGAAACGTATCCATCCGTCTATGACAACTCGTATAAAAAAAACGTTTTCAATCCCTTAAAACTGACAGCTGTTATTAATAAAGTATATTCAGCACATCGAAGCACTCAGGTCAGGTTTGCACGTGGATCAGGTGTATCTCAGAGCCGACTCGGCTCTTCGGGCGTCACCTTGGCCTCGGAAAGTTCTCGGAAAAGCCAAAATTTCGCGGCGAAACAATTCTGATTTACGGATATGCGTTCGGGCCTCGGGTAATTTTCTGCACTCGTGACGCGCAAGCTGGGGGGAAAGTGTGCCGTCCACGTGCAAGCGATAAAGAGCCACGACGAACGAACGTCCTCTCTCCGCTCTCTTGCTCGGGAGTTTTGTTTTTATCAATAGTTAATGCGCAATTTACATCGACTTAAATATTCAGAAGCTTGCTCGCGTACTTATTGGGGAGTTTGCCCGCTGCTGCTGCTGCTGCTGCAGTGGCGGCGGCGGCGGCTCCCAAAAAGCGGCGGGGGATCGGCTACGGTCCGGCGACTGTTCCCGTTACCCGGCCTCCGCACATTAAATTCTAAAGCCGCTTTCTATACTTTGAGGCTTTCGCGATGATTCCGCGAGAAAAGTTTCTACGAGCGAGTACTCCTCTCCCTCCTTCCCGGCCGTGGCCGCGGACAAGTTTAGGAAGGTGCGAGAGAGGGGACTTTTCGAGATAAGTCCCTGCCGAGCTTTTCGGATTTGCTCCGCCGAGCTGCGGAATGCATTCCGCGCCGACTCGGAGCTCTTTGCCGGTACCCGCTGTTTTCCTGCCTCTCTGAGAGAACGTTCCACCTCGCCGCGACTGTACATCTTTTTTAAACAATCGCCGAGAGCTGAGACGCCCATTTTTGGTGAGCTACCGCGGTGTATTTTTCTAGTAAGTCGACTGCGATGTAACGTTGCTTCGGAGGCGAGCGCGGGGAAGTAAACAAATTCAAGAAACAAGTATATGTTTTTTACTACTTTCAGAAATGTAATATCCAAATGAAATTTTATCTGCAAAGTTTTAGCATATGAATTCTCTAAATTTAAATAAGTAACGCACAGAAATACAAAAGAGAGCAAATTTTATTTGCGTTGCAGTTTTGAGAATAGCATTTAAATGTTGATTAAATTTTTAATATTCCAGAAAATTTCGTGAATTTCTGCTCAAACGGCTACGTACTACACAATGTACCTACTGTTTAAAATCATAAAAAATGTAAACTCGTTTCTTCCCCGATAAATTACCCTGCTTTCGTAGCCTCCGACAAGAAGTTCGGAGTTAGCTCCTCCTGCACAAAAGAGACTAGAGCGGGCATTTAAAATATTAAGAAAAATCGGCCTGGCGCCCGCGCACAATCGATTAGCCTGGCAAAAAAAATGAAACAAGCGCTGAATAAATGAGCGGGCGGAGAAAAAGTGGCACTGCCCACCTCGATATATCGACCATCAATCCCCGGGTGGTGGCCCCGATGTTCGCTGCATTTTTCACGGAGAGCCTCCTCGCTCGCCACTTACCGCATAAATATCGAATTCGCATGAGCGAGGAAATCAGCCCTCATTCCCTAAAAGCACGAGTGTGCTGAATCCCCCGGAGGCCGGCCTGCTCCTCCGCACGCGACTCGCCTCCCGAAGCATGAGCCACGAGGCCCGGAGAAATTACAAAGATTGCAGCTTAATAAATAAGCGTAATTGCGGAAGAACCGACTTTTGGCCGCATGACGCCGGAGTGGGAGGAGGAGCGCTTTAGGCGATATCCGCTTTTATGCGCGGGGTCCGGCTCGCGTCGTACATGTAACCTCGTCTGCTTTTCATCAAGTGGGTATATAGTACAGCGAGCCCGTCTGGAATTACGTGGGCTGGTCGCGAAGTGGCTGCGTAATAATGCTTTTCGAGTCATGGATAAGACGTCGTTCGGGAATAAAACGACCCGGGGGAGTAATAGCCTTTGCTCGATCAAATGTACGTAAGAGTACGCTTGCCGTATATGCGCGCGGATGGTGCGTCGGGCGCATGTACCATATCCCGCAATGTGCTTTGACGTCGCCCGCGATCCTTCTCTTCCGAGCTCTCTGTTCGCTCTTTTATCTCTTGCATGCATTTCCCGTTGTTTGATTTCTAGTTTTATGTGTATCTTGCTCTGCTTTCGATATGCTTTCCGCCTGATTCATTTATGCAAGCTCTTTATTTATTTCACTTGGATTCAAGATATTGTTTATCATTCCAATATTTGTATATGAAGATTAAGTTGAGAAAATAAACTATTGAATTAAATATTAGATTTTTGTCAGATTCAAGATTAACGTTATTGAATTAATGTTGTGGAAATTGATTTAAAATATATTGTTTTAATATCCAATATCATTAGTCTCTAAGTTAATATAATATATTTTATTCGTCATCAATTCAATACAATTTTGGATACTCCAAATTTCAATTTTTCATTTAATTTCACTGTTTGCGTTTAATTTAATATAAGAAATCACACTGCCCAATATACTTCTCTAGTGATTGAACCAAAAGTTTTCTTACACAATACTCCTTCCGATACAATAAAATAAAAAACTGAAGTAAATTATGAGTATAATTTTCTTCATCAGCTCGAAATCGATGCGTCGAACATAAAATAAACTAAAAAAAGGCAGAAACTACACAGCGAGAAAGAGAATGGCCAACGTAAATTTTTCTCCAAACGGACCTTTATCTGAAAATATTTTAGCACGTAACCAACGCTTATAAGGCGGCAGCATCTCGGCGTTACTCAGCCATCTCATTCTATCGATGAAGAGCGATCGGAAAAGGAGACGAGAGAGAGAGAGAGAGAGAGAGAGAGAGAGGGAGGGAGAGAGGGCAGAAAAGGAAGAAGATTATAGGCACGTATTGGCGCATCGCCCCCTTGGGTTCAGGCGGTGCGCGAGCTGCGCGCTCGCAGCATCAAGCGGGGGTATATAAATGTAATCCAGAACCCAGACGTGACGTACATAGTTACCTGGGTTCCTTCTCTCTCTCTCTCTTTCGCTCTCTCGTCTCTTTTTCCGGTCCGTTCAGCCGACGCGCGTCTTCTCTCCGCGCTCTTTTCCTTTGCCAAAACGCAGCGAGAGCGTCTCTCTTTTTCGGCGCGTGTGTTTTCTGCTTCCTCCTCCCGATGGCCGTGACTTTTCATGCAAACGAAAGAGCGCGGCTCTTATGAAGCTTGCGCTGCATGTACAAGACGTAAGGTGGACGAAATGTGGCACTGAGCTCGCCGAAATCGCATTGCTATGGGTTTTCACTTGCTGCTCGCTTCTCTTCCGTTAATGGTATATTTCAGGAATTTTAAATGAAAAAATTTAAATAAAATTCCGCCGTTTCGGAGCGTTAAAATTAATAAATATTTTGTATTTATACAAAATGTTTCAAATAAATTAATAAAATACTGTTCAGACATTTTCATAAAGAATATTTAAGGAATATCTTATTAATTTTCTATGCGACAAGAGGTAACTGCTAACCTAAATCATATATGTCCTTATTCAATTACAATTCCTTGAAAAGTACGTGTTTTTTTTTTCTTTCGGAATATTTGATAAACCGAGCAGGAAAATAAATTTACTCCAAATACATAACTGAAATATTCGCCTGACATTATCATTAAGCAAATATATTATTATTAAATAACATTTTTCTTCAAATAATGCAGGTATAAATATTCTCTCGATAAGCAGTACACAGCTCCGATTAAATAATTAATAATTATTCCCGCATCTCTGCGATATTCAACGTCGCTCTAATTTTCCGCATTATCGTTTCGAGTACATCATAAAATATAACGGGTCGCCATTTCTCAGCTCTCGCCAGAAAAGAGCGGCGCACCTCTCGAAAATATGTACAGCACCCGTATCATCCATACCCACCCCAGCTATAAAAGGGAGCCATAACTTCCGACCACGTATCGAGGGACGGGAGGAAAGGAAGCGCTTCTTCGTTTGGCTTAATCTCATTAAACAATAACAGAGCAAGCGAGCGAACGGGAGGAAGAGAGAGACAGAGATAGAGAGAGAGAGAGAGAGGATGATTTCCGATCGGCTGATTGGGCGGAGGCTCTCTTCTGCCGGCCGAAAATAATGTTCGCCGAGGAATCGCACGATTCGGAACGCGAACACGTAGGCGCTTAACGAGGGTGCTCGAGCATGGTGAAGAAAGATCAGGAGAGAGGATGGACGAGTAAAGCTCACCGACGACCAGGAATGTAGGGAGGATCCGGAGACGAAAATAGAAGAAAGAAGGGAGGAACGTGCGATGCAGCTTTGTAAACTGCAAAAATGCGGTCGGCCCTAACTTTTTCCGACGGCGCTGAATGTTGCTTTATTCTCCGACATTCGTTTTCTCTATGATCTGGCATAACTCGCTTTCGTAAACGTCAACTTTCCCTCTTTGCGTTTTAGCGAATTGCAAAAGGTTCGAAGAAAAACGGTTTAAAAAGTTAATAGATTCATTCTTAGCTTGCGCGAAAAAGGCGAATGTTGGGATAAACGGAAAATTTACGAAAAATTTTACGAGATAGAAATACCAAACAGCATGAGCAAAGATCTTTATTTGACAAATGTCGACATTGCGGATTAACCAGTAAACAGAATTCCAGCTTTACATTAAATCGGCACATTTTCGTTATATGACATTATAATGCATTATTTCCCATTTACTCATTTAATTGAGATCGCATGTGTTCCGGATTCATAAACCGAGGAACGAAAGCTCGGCACACACCCGCATAATAAAATTGAAATCGCGCGGCTCCCGCTGCAGGTAGGCGAGAAGATGAATTTCACAGCTCGGCTAATTAAATTATAAGTGGCGGGGGAAGGGGGGGAGGCGTTTTTTTTGTTTTCTTCGTTACGCATATACGAACGAGGTCGACTTTCGGCCTGGCCAATGCGGCGTTGTACATCCGATTCAACAATATCGTCACGCGCGGTTTATTATGCTGCTTATTATGCCCGCCGGAGATAGGCCGGGCCTCCCGTAAAAGCAACGGGTTATGGAGTAATAACCCGCGCGTACACGAGAGTAGCTGCAGTTCTGCCGCACTCTCGAGAATCGCGGCTCCCCGTTTCTCTCTTTATCTCCCGCTAACTGGCCCGCTTCTTTCTCTCCCGAGCTTTATGGCGCTCTCCTCGTGCATAAGAGGCCTCGGCTAACCTCAAAGCTCCTGCTCTCCAACTATTTTTTATTAACAATGCAGTTTCGATTTCGTCGTCTTTTGAACGACACTTGCAAATCATCGTGTTTTTTTTATCTTTAATGTGATATTGATTTTATTCGCCTACCTGGGTATTGGTTGCACTTTTTTCTGAAATAATATTTAGACCTATATAATGATATAATCTTAAAATAAACATTTTTTTATTTATTATATCAGTCTATCGCGTAGTAAATATACTTTACATGGTTTGCAGATTTTTTGTTATATGTGAACAATAGATTTAATTATTGCTTTGCACAAAGCTTTAACGCTTCAACCATTTCAAATTTTCTGTAGTTAGAAAATTGCTTTATTCGTTTGTTTTCTTTATCTTAAGAAGTAAATCTAATTGGAAAAGTTTCCGGACCTTTTTCATAAAGGCGTATTATTGCCGGTAAACTATTTTCCCTGTCCCCCGTTATTTTCATGCGCTCCGCCTCTCTTATTCTCCAGCCTTGGTAGTAAACAGGCTATCCGATGTCCCTCGCACGCCATTTACCTCGAGGCTCTGCCGAAAGCATAGTTAATTCTCCGTGTATCATCCGCATGACGAAAAGCGGACGCTAAATTACCTATCCAGCTTTGCTGACAAGCTACTTTACAAAAGCGTTTAGCTCGAAACATGTGAATAAGAGCGAGAGTTCTAAATGCTTCTTCACGCCGCTTTCATATCTATTATCACGCCAAAGTTAAGCTCGAGAAACGAGATTATTGCTAATGAATTAACCAGTTTAAAAACTGCGTTTAGATAAACGAGGGTAAAGAAAATGTATAATAAAATATTGAAGTGAATTTTAATTCATCTTGATATAAACGTGTCAAATAATTATTAGAGTTTTTTTAAAAAAGTCATAATTACGATCTTTAATTATATTTGAAATTTACTCAGCAACGGTAAAATAAATAATAAATAATTTCTTCAAAATGAAGCTAATGTTTTAATTAAAAATCCGAACAGACACCGATCTCAACTTGGCGGTATTCTTCCAGATCAGTTTCCAACAACGTCATCAATTCGAGCTCGGAAAACATGCATATTTAACAGGCAATTACTTACAAGCAAAGCAAAGTACTTAAACATCCATCTGTACCCATTAAACATACGAAGACGGCATCCCTCCGGCTGACCTCGACAAATCGGAAGTAAGATTTGCCAGCGCTCCCCGTGCGTCGTTCCGGCTCCTGCAAGCCCCCGGTAAACAGTGAAGGCAGCTCGAGCCTCCCGTCGCCGCGCTCCGTCAAGAAGGCGCTCCAGACGAAAGGGAGCGGGAGAAGGAAGGCAGGAGGCAGACGAACCGACAGATAGATCGAACGACAGGCTGAGTTATTCCGCGGATGTGCGGGGCGCGTCTATCGTATGCGCGCGTACATTATATATTAGCCGGGATCGAAGCGAGCTAGCAGCTGAAGTGAGAAAGAAGACCGCGAATATCCCATGTGTTTTACCTTATTTCCTCTCGGGAGACTTCGAAAGCGTTTAATATTCAATAAGTCCGAGCGCGGTTGGCAAGCAGCGCCGGCAGGACGGGGGAGAAGTGAAAGTGATGACCGTCCCTAGCCGGCTGGCAAATAGGAGCGTTAAGTATTCAAAGATAAGAAATATGGACCGAAATGACAGGACAAATCATAAATTTCATTAGGAGCTCGGGCTTTAGTTGAGCGGTAATCGCATCTCTTTCATTGGATTTGTCTAATTGCTTCTTATTTTAATGCTGAAATTTTATTACTCAATGAAATTAGATTATTATTTGATAGGTAAGTCAACTCGGCTAATTTATTTAATTTTTTTTTATGAAATCTTGCAATTCGTTCTAAAGTCTAATATAACTCTAAAGAAATTGCTGGTTGCACCTTATAAATTATGCTGCCAATCAGGTCAGGTCATACAGCAAGTGACTACGGTAGCTTAATAATTAAATTAAGCGTCCAATTTCTTTAAGAAAGAGTCATATTTTAAAGGAATCGCTTTGCTTCTTATGTAAAACATAAATAGGTGATAAAACTGCACGGCATGCGGAAAAGCAAAGCAAAAAAGGTGCGAAAATCGACGAGGGTAAAAAAGCAGAATAAACACGGCGGGGGTAAAAAGGTGAGCAGAATGGAAGAAATGCAAGAGACATAAAAGGGAGGAAAAAAGAGATAAGACTCGGCGAAAGATGAAGGAGGAGGAAAACGTGGCACGCGCCAGCTCCCGTGCAGTGAGAAGTCGTTGCGTGAGAAAAGCATGAATAAAAGAAGCTGGCGCTAGTTCACTCTGCGGATTTATAGAGGGCGTGAAGAAGTTTATTTCATCAATCATTGGCTGGTACTTCAGTTAAGTGAGTACTTCGCCGTTGACCTGGCGTGTAGGTGCTGCTACAGCTACATCGGACGTGGAGATAAACTGAGCAACTGGCGAGCCGAACTCATGCGTAAGTAAGTTGAAAAAGTTCTTCGCTTGTCAGAGTTTGTACGATTTTGAAAAATTGTCTTTCAATGAATGTCAGGGTAATGTGCAGTGTCGAGTAGGACGCGCGTCAAAGGGCGTTACAAGCGTCGGCGTGACGATCTGAAGACGACTGACTCGAAGAAAAAATTAGCGGAAGCATCGGTGGTGAAGAGCACCTATTATGAAATCTTTTGAAGTTATTACAATTTTGAATTTTTCATTAACCCTTAGAAGGCAGGAGAACGCATATATACGTCGGGGGGAGGGGGGGGATCGGTTAACATGGTACGGTTTCCTTCTGTGTGAGGATCAAAAACTCACTTTTCTATAGAAAAACTGAAATTTCAAAAATTCAAAATTGCTGGTTCTCTAAGGGTTAATAACATGCCATGTCTATTCGCATCGAAACCAACATAAATACGTGGATTTACATGAACGTAAGGGACGTAACTACAAGGGCATCAAGTTCGAACACGTAAATTCAATTAACACTACATTAAGGTAAGTTTAAAGTGGTGTAAACAGTAGCAGTCTTACATGTAAAAACCGTAAAATAATTAAGAACCCGTAAATGAGAGTTATTCATAACATGCAACATGTAACATGAATAAAATGTACTTACAAGACTACGCAGCGGTCAATTAAATGTTAAATATAATAGACACACTGCTTATGAACATACATGCACATACACTGAAAGAAATGTTGTAATAAAATTTACTATAAATGTACGAAAAATTACTATGTTTTGTATTAACAGCGGGAC
>JAWWEM010000054.1:1981983-2034524 GCA_035582935.1 Ormyrus thymus | reverse complement strand
TTATGCCTGGCTTGGGCGCCCCCCCCCCCCCCCCGCGACTTATCTCTGTTACAGCGCGCAGCCAGCCAGCTTTGAGCAGCTGCTCTGTGACGCTCAATCTTTTGGGAGTACATTGGAAGGAGAGATTATTGAGAAGGAGGATCTGATTTTAAGAGCGTCAAAATTCTAGTCTTTAATTATATAGTCTGCTTCTAGTTGAAAGAAAAATTAGGAAAATTAGATTGACTTCTGGAACTGCAGACTCTCAAATGTAGGTTGCAACTCAAGCAGCAGTATACGAAGCGAACTTGAGAA
Organism: Ormyrus thymus; assembly: GCA_035582935.1. Classification (NCBI taxonomy): domain Eukaryota; kingdom Metazoa; phylum Arthropoda; class Insecta; order Hymenoptera; family Ormyridae; genus Ormyrus; species Ormyrus thymus. The sequence continues at coordinate 2,034,230 of JAWWEM010000054.1, read as the reverse complement.
CTTTTCATTTACTTTTATACAAGTTTTTATTAAGTTTTCGAGTGTGCCTAATAATTTCCTTTAAAAATAATAAAGTAAAATTGTACTTTAAAAATACAATCTACTTCAGGCTCATTGAACAAAAATAGTCAAACATCTCGGAGCATATTCACTCCTCTCCTCAGACTCCTCTCTCCCAGGCTAATCTGTTTTCCATATTCGGGGGTTCATCTATTAGTATATTTGTGCTTGCAGCAGAGTCAACTTGATAGGCTTATTGCAATATTGGCTTGTTGCAATAACGAAGTTCAGAATTTCAGTCGATGTTTCTATTGAAGTTTGATGCGAGAGAAGTTTGATCAAATAGATAGTTGGCCGGTGTTAGGATTAACAATCCTTTCATTATAAGATAACTACGGATCTGTAAACACGGTGTCTCTAAATACATAAATCTGTTAGAAGAACTATTGCTTATTTTATTGCAAAAAAATATATACTCTTTTAAATAATTCTATTTTCTCAGAAATATAATAAGGTTTTTCTTTTTCAATTCACTAAATAATTTCCGTATTTTAAATACAGACACAGGTATACAAAAACAGTAAGAAAAGCCCTTTTGAAATTTTTCGAATTCCAGTGAGCAGATTTTCCATTTTGATTTTTTTTTTTTTTTTTCAAAAAAGAGAGAAAGAAAAAGCACGCCACCATAAAAGGAAAAGGAAGCAGAACTAAAATCGATGCGGCAAACAATTCCGTTAAATATTTATGCTCTTCACACAAAAAGCCGCGCGTGTAGATTCTTTCTTCCCTTCTGTTACGGTGCAGTCATAAAATACGCGATCTTGCGACCGGACGAACAGCGCCAGTGCATCTCCCCCCCTGCCCCGCACTCCTTTCTTCTCGTCGCGCGACGGCCCAGCAGCTGTCGCTGCTTGAAATATTCTGCCATGCAACGATCCACCTGTACACTCGGACAGTAATCCCGAGTCTTGGATATATCACGTTTGATAACTCGAAATGTCCTTATGGTTTATGTCAGGATCCGCATTTGTTATGCATGTGTGTGTACTTTTGCTCGTGAAATCTGCTCAAGGTTTTGCTCAGCGTGCCTGCACTACCGCGCTTCCGCCGCCGGACCAGCATGGCAAGATGGCAAAAACAATATCTGTCCTGGATTCGGGCGTCTCATCTTATTCAGTTGATAATCTTCAATATTTATGAAATAAGACTTGGATTTATATAATACTTTTACCGGCTGAAATGGAATTAAAGAGAAGGTTTCTTTTTACTCCCGTAAATATTTCATCATGAAACAAATTTTCGTTTTAATATAACTTCGTTTCGAACATATTTCGAAAATAAACAATTTAAAACGTGTGTTGAACAACGTTTTTGTTTAATAAACATCCAATAAAAAAAATGCTTATATAAAAATCTTCTAAATGTACATGAATTTTAAAGTGAAGTGAAAGTAGAAGCTTTTTCAGAATTGTATTATTGATGATAAAGGAGGAAATATTTGAAAAGCCAGAGCACCAACTTCTCAGTTTTCGCGTTTTACTCAAACGTTATGGGAAATGTCCGATAAAACTTATAAAGAGCTGGTAAAATTGGTGCAAACGCCACATATAACCCGATACCGGTATCGGGTTATATGTGGCATTTGCACCCATTTTACCAGGTCTTTCCGACAGGGATTCCAACGATATTTACTATATAATGAAATAACTAATTTCAAGGAAAATAAAGAGCTATTTTTTCGTCGAATGTGATAACAATTCCCGGATAAATAAAATGAGAGAGCCTCAATGAAAACTGACCTTAATTGAATTTCGGTAAAGCGCGATCAAGCTGATTGTAATTTTATTCGATTCTCGAACGATTCAATCAAACGTACCTGCAAAAATGAAAATCCAGTCCTCTCTCTCTCTCTCTCTCTCTCTCTCCCCCTCCCCTCATCGCGCCGCGACAAATGAGCGAGAAAGAGCAAAATGCAATTAACACATTGTAATCGAAAATCGAGGTTCCGCCTACGAATCGAATCTTCGCAAATTAGCAAAAGGTATAACTGAGTTAATAAAGCGTTCGACGCTCCCCGCGAAAGTAATTCGCAGGCATTCGCAAACAGCGCTTCATTTCGTACGTGCACACGGCCCCGTTTGCCTGCATTAAACAGCGTCTCTAACGGCGAACGATTGCGGTAAAATCAGACGTTCCTTTGGTGGTCTTATTCGGAGCTTCAATTCGGCAGGTTTCGCCGAATGACAGTTGAGTAAACCTTCGAGGATAAGCGTTTGCTCACCTTTAATTCTCGGTACAAAAATAATTTTTACATTTGCACTTCCCAATCGTTTTTAAGAGAAGGTAAAACCGGTAATTGATTTAAAGAGCAATCAGATCTGCACACTATTGACTTACATTTGTGGAAATCTACGAGATGCTCACAGCGATAAATTTATTTGCTTTCTTAGACAATGAATAACGAGCCTTTGGAATAAGGGCAACGGTACAACATAAAGTTTTCAGTCTACTTTGTTCCTGCGGTTTTTCGTTCCCCAGAGAAACTTGAAAAGAGCGTAAAAGCCAAAGTACACAGAGGCGAAATTTGGGATAACCAAGTCGTCAGACACCGACGACGTGAAGGGTGATGACGCCTTCCGAAAAGCATCCGCCCGGAAGGATCGGTACGAAAGGTCCAGTGCACGCATATACGACAGGCCCGCTGTACGGAAAGCCCGGCGCAGAACGGAAAGCAGCCGAAAGAGCCCGAGCGGGGCGCGCGCTCGGGCGAGGAACAGTTATTCAAATAACGGCGATTAAATTGAAGCAAACAAGAAGCGGGAGAGCAGGATCGAAAGCGAGCGAAATCCCGGATAGATCCTTTGCTTGAACTCTGCGATAAGAGCGAGCGTAACAGAGATGGAGAGAGAGGGAGAGAGAGAGACGAAGCTTTAATTTTCGAGGGCGCAAGGCTTTTGTTCGTTACTACGACAGTGCGGATAGCAGGAATCCTGAGTAAATACAAGCCGCCGCCGCAGCCGCCGCCGCATACGAGAGCGCGATCACCTATTTCACTCGTCCGATGCCGATGAAAACGAGTCTCCCTCCCGAGCGGCCAGCCCAGCCTCCTCTGCGATCCGACAAAGTGAAAGAGATGGGAAAAATGAGCGGGAAATGCGGCCGGCGCGGGGGAAGGAATGGGAGCGAGACAGAGGGGGATAAATGAGCAAAAAAGGAATGGGAAGATTGGGAAGAGAGTCTGATAAAGAGTGAGAGTGCAGCGATGTAGGCGAGTGCCGAGTAACGAGGAATGATTAAAATTTTGCTACTTTACAATCAGATCCCTTGATTTTCAAGTTGTCGAAGATGCTACACAAATACACTGCGCTTATAATTAAGAAATTTGGATTGAAACACGAGCAAGGCAATATTTCTTTATAGTTGAAGAAGAGTGAAAAAAGTACCATTTCTTAATAGTTAAGAAATCACTTACTTATGCTTCCGAAGAATATTTAATTATTAATCTTTCTTAAATTTTAATGTTGAAAAAATGACGCCAAAAAAGAATACATTTCTAATATATTTGCAAACTGGGTATAAATACTGTGAACTTAATATAATTAAAATAATTATTTTTGAATAATATATATTTTGTCAGTGGACAAAGGTTTTTTTATCTGTGTAATAAACGGAATTTTACGCAGCCATGCGATTATTAAAATAGCTTTCAATATTGATTGAAAATTTATCACGTATGATAAATATGTGATAAATTAATTCAGCACGCTTAAATATTTTCTCTTTTAAAAATGCATTAAAACAATTTTCAAATATTTCAAATGATTCAATTTCTTGGTGAATAAAAAATAGGTGCCCCAAGAATTGATTAGCAAGTTTTCATTCGTTACTAAGTTATTACACAGTTTTTTACGTATTTATAGTGAACTTCAAGTTGTCTTGGGCTATTAAAAAGTTTCGAGTTTTAGTGCTCGTTGGAAGTTATTAAGAGAATTAAGAGAGCCAATTAAATGTACATGGAATTATATATTTTATGATGATGACTTTCACGTAGTACGATACTTATAAACTTTTCGTTGAAAATTCTATTTTACATAAATTTTAGTACATTATAAATAAGCGGACATTTTATTCGAAACATTTGCGCACAGATAAATGGCAATAAAATAATTTTTTACAGTTAACTTAGGGAAAAGGAAGCTTAATTTTCTTAACAATATAAACTCTATCTCTAATTACAAAAATGAAGTGAGGTTTGACGAAATATTCGAGCAAAGAGTTTTACAAAAAAATGAAAAAGCTCTCTGCAAAGCAAGAAAGGAAAATGCAATTAATTATATTACGTTAAATTTTGATGTGCCAAGCTTGCAGAAAATACAAGCGACTGGAGCTCTTCTTTTGTGATGTATAATGCACTTACACTCACGTAGGCATCAAAGGAGCCAGATTACAGGGCGTAAACATATTTCACGTAGTAATACGCAACTTTTGTTGCTGCGTGTCTGAGGCCAGGAAATTTATATGAGAAAGAAGAGCGCATTTGCATGTTTGTTTCTCTAAAATAACTTGGCTAGAAAAATATACATTTGAAAAATTCCCCAGATTTATCAAAATTTTTTAAGTGCTTCTGCGGCCGGATTACCAAGAAAAATCTTGCTTAATTTATCAACCATCATATTTAACGAATTAATCATTTCATTTAATCTTTTAACAGATTTTTTTTAATTTTACTGTCGAATTTATTAACTCTTTTTAGACCTGTTTTAATTTTGATAGATAATATTTTGTGTCGCAGATATAAAAACTTTGAAATTGTTAAAAAAAAGTTAATGAAACACTTTCTCCAGTTATATTTGATCTCGTAAGAAAATCAAAGTGAATACGAAATACGTTATATAAGTTATTATTAATTAATTAAAACCTAAATAAAAGTATCATTTCACTAAATTAAATCAAACCGACGAGTTGATTTCAGAAATTAAAATTATGCTTCTTATTACTATTTAATATACTTCTAAAGAAATGAACTCTTCAGTAATGTTACATTTTTGCACCGCAAAATCGTTCGATTTTTCAGGCCTTCTTAACCACAAACAGCCCGCCATAAAAAACAAAGCATTTCGATTCAGCCGAAAAAAAGTTTTCCCAAGATCCGAAACGTAACGCATGTACAGCTTTTGTGCTCGAGAAGTAAAGCTATCAGTTTTGACATCAGTATATCGGAAAAGCCCTCGAGGAAAAAGTCCGATCCGTCAATTGCGCTCCTCCCCCTTCGTTCCCCGGCCAGCGCGAAGCTCCAGAAAAAGGAAAAAACTCAGGAGCGGAACTTGAGGCCTTGGAGATAGCCACTCATCGCGGGTCGCAGGAAGCATTCGCAGACAGAAAGACAACAAAATACACCGCGTCTATATAGCCCAGATCTCGGGGAGCAGCAGCGCCGGGCTCGGGAGTTAAGCCTCGCAAGATAGATGGTCCAGCTGCCGGCCCTTACCAACGTCTCACTCGCGCGCGCGCTTATGATGTATGGTGTCGCCCGCTAAAAACTGACAGATGCGAGCTGGAAATCGCGCACACTCGACGAAAGTGCGCTTGAGAAATTGCGCGCGGCCGCGAAAAAATACAAATTTCTCACCGAGCGGGAGGAGGACGCGCTCGATTTTCTCCCCGGATCCGGCCGAGGCGACGGCTTTTATACGGGTTATTAGCCCGGCGCGCGGGAGGCTTTTCGATGCGGTGAAGAATGAAGAGGAGAGTCGTACTTTTTTACATTTCCCTGACGTTTTCACGGACTGATGCATTAGTGCGTGTCCTGCGGCTCATTTATCTAACTTTCCGCGGAGGTGTGACATTTATTTTGCGTTTTAATAGATGCTCCCGAGGCTTTTTGGATACTTTGAATGCCAAGTTATTCGTCTCCGGATCTCAGATATTCCTCAGTAAATTGTTCAATGTGCCTATTTTACACGTTGAAGTGGTAAAAAAATTTGTACACTGCACCGACAATTGAATGATAAAAAGCGAAATAACAACTGTCTTCTCTTTATACCCTATCTTACATTTTCTTCGAAATGTATACCTAAAAATCGTTTATTACAGTCTCCAGTAACTTTGATCGAGCTTCGGTAGGCCTACGGGACAAATGCTCATTTAAGCCACTAAATCCATAGCTTCCATTCTTCCTTAGTTACGCACGAATCACCTGAAGAAGCCCCGATCCGAGCTCCGCGAAAATCTTCCATCGGGAGCTCGGAAGCCAGTCCTCTTTCTTCGAGATCACGCAGAGAGACCTTACCCACCCACTCTCCGCCATTTACGTAATGAGTCGAGCGGCAAGGAGCCCTCGGTATTCCGCAAAGAATGGAGCTCGCCAGATGGAAAGCGAATCAGGAAAGAAGCGGCGAAATAAACGGCGATGGGAAGGAAATATATATATATATATACGTATACAGAGGAGCGGAGAGAGGACTCGTGAGGAGAGAACGTTTCGTCGTCTACGGCGGACTGCGCGAAACCTATTTATACGAAGGTCGCTCTCGCCGTTCTCGTTTTATCAGCTTAATCGGGATATACGCCTTGGTAAACTTGCCCGCGCGCGACGCGCAAAAAACGCCCGGCCGTCTGTGCGCGCGCGCGAGTTTCGCCGCTCGCGTCGCGGCTTAACCTTTTCAAAGGGGACAGGAATTTTTCCTCCCGAGCCCGATTTGCCGCCCCTGCGCACTTAAGTCACTTATACTAACGCATGTTCCCGTGTACTCGTCCTTATTCCCCGCTCCTCTAGCTTTTTCGCTTTCTTTTATTGCGCGCGTTCGCTGTCCAAATGCGAGCTCATTTTATCGTTAAGCTCCTCTTTTCGAATGGTAATTAGTTAATTCTCGGTCCGGCTAAAGACAGATGTATCTTTACGTCTTAAATGAATAAGAGAGTTTGTGTTGATTTTTTTAAATCAAAATATTATTTTTGAGAAGCATTGGTGCTTATTTATTCCTTACTTTAAATTGGGTTTTCGTGTTAGTTTGATTGAAGAATGGCTAATTATATGTGCAAGTTTCTCATAGCGTATTAATTTAAAGTTCCTTTAACGTACCTGTAAAGTATCTTATGTGCAACTTACGTGCTCACTTATTTCTCAATTAACAGTTTACGTATCCTTCAGTTTACATCGTGGACAAACTCAATAATAGCATAAGCTGATTTTCAAAATTATAATATCTGTTATGATATAATAGGATCGATTCTTTTTGACGATAAAACTGTAACAAAAAACATATAATAATATTATATAAATATTTTCGATTATTTCTTTTTTTTACTAATAATCTCCTTAAGACTTAAAATATGTGGAATATTAGCAAGCAATTAAAAATCTAATAACATTTAAAAGTAAGCTAATACCAATGTAGCTTATTAAACGGAAAGGTGTTAAACGTGAACCAAAACGGGTCAGAGAAAGTAATTTCCGTGTGCGTTCATGCGGATCGACGACCTTCTATAATTGTTTCTTTTTCAGAGATTCCTCCGAAAATAATTTTATGCTGAACTAAGTATGCCGTAATTAAAATAAACATTTCAATAACTTTTGCAACAACATTTAATTATTATTTTTTAATAATTTAAACTTCTTAATGCTTAAAGATTGTAAAAAAGTTATATTGGAAAATGAAGCATTATATTTTCATATTTTAACTTTAATATTATAAGAAAAGATTATTATAATAATGTTCTCAAAAATTTTTGTTATCACATTACACATTTACTTTGGATTAGAAAGGCGCTAAAAATTTTCCTGGAAGTTCAATAAGTTTCTTAGACGCAAATGCAAGCACATTTATTAGGAACTTTAATTCTCTGTAACTTTCGCGAGTAAACCGAATGTTTGCAGGCAGCAAACTAACCTATTCCAATATGAGCGGCGCCAATATAATTTTCGCTTGCTATTTTCGTCGGAAACAAAAATTTCAACGAATATCCGCAGATGCCCATGAAACGCAGTATTTACTCTCATCTTGAAGTTCCGCCAACGACGGTTTTATGAGCAAATGATCCGAGAGTCGTCGAATAACCCGAAAACGCTTTCCTCCGCTCTCGATGAAAAGAAGCAGAGCCGGCGAATGGGACGGGGAAAAGGAAAGACAAAAAGGGGGAGGATAGCACTTCGAATGTGCGATATAAGGCACCGACGCGGAATCGAAAGGGCGATTTAGGTAGCTTCGCCATTTTACGCGGAAGCTGAGGGACCGAGGCGAAGGCTAAGACAGCGAGGGGGAGGGGGGCGAGAGGGAGACCCTCGTGAGGCTGGAACTGTTCTATGTATGGGTTAACCAGCATTTACATAGACGTCGGGCATTGCGCACTGAATAACAATGCAGCGAACGGAATCGCGTTCGTCGCTGCGCACGTACTTGTACACGCAAAGTAATGGAACTCGCCTGTACAGGTCGCCGAGTGGAGGAGTACGAAAAAACTCTCTTACCAAAGTAGTCACACGGGCAATAAATGCAGAGTTTTTTTTTCAGTGTACGAGTGTAAGTCAGATGGTTTGCCAATATAATAACTTGAGAAGTTAAGGATTTCGCTGAATGATTGCGACAGAAAAGAAATTTACATAATGTACCTGTGAAAATTCAGACATCTTGTGAATAAAATTTCAAGTGTAAATTTTGAATAACAAAACATCATATATCAAATATTACACACAATTTTTGAAAAGCCTACAATAATTTTCATCAATTGCAAATGGAACGTGAGAATTTATCACGTTTGTGTATACCTTCGGTTTTCACGTTGAAGTACACCGCACAAACGAAATTGAGAGTTTGCAAGTCAAACGACTTCAAGATGCGTTTACAGCTTGGAAATGCATCGGTGTCTGGGCTGCGCTCACGGCTATATCAGTCGTAAAGTAATCAGGAAATTAAATTGTGGCGCGAGAAAGGAGAAGGTTTTGTGATGCTAATAGTTTGTTTATAACTCCTTGATTGTTGGCTTTCGAAGTGTACGTCTAAACCATGTTCTGAGAAGCAAAGTGCTTGATGGAAATTAAATTTGTAACCTAAGGGCAATGCTTTTTGCGCTTTTAAAACATGGATGTAGGCGAAGAAAGTATACAGTTTTATAAACAATTTTAAACATTTTATTTAATAAATATGCGAGGATCTTGGCTTGCAGGTTCTGACTTTCGGAAAATCCAGAATTCTATGGTCCAATTATTAGTTGTGAAAAATGAAAAAATATTATATCCTTATCTTTATGTGTGAATTCAGGTCAGCTTGGCATTGCGTCAAAAAAGGAAATAAAACTACAAAAATCAAGCTTTAATTTGTTCTTTTCAGAACAACAGATATTGATTTATTCAAAAGTTATTTTACTTTAAAGTTGAATAGCAAAAATTCACGTGTATAGAAATTGAAAAATTTTACGAATGCAAATATCTGTAATATTTTGATGCATTTTTCGAAATCAATTTTGTATATTATTAACATGAATTTTGAACAAATGAATGATATTTCTTAGTTTTCAAAAAGCAAATTAAAGTTTGATTTCAAACTGTATTAAAACTTTTCTGGAAGTTTAACCAAATCCGCGATTAGTAGACCTGAGCCTCTTCTTCTGAGTAACAGAATGAAAAGTTAAAAGAGAGTATGAATCAAATTAATGACAATTATTATATAATTGTATTTGTTAAAACATATTAATTAGTCCATATTTCAACTTCAGGGCATTGAAAGAAATCTTTTAGTAAAATAAATGAATAAAATTAACCTTTTGACCTAATTAAATCGAAGAAGGTCATTTTGCTCTTTTTCTCTCACTCTCTCCTTTTTCCTTTCTTCTTATAAATATTTATACTACAGAGAATAACTACTTTTTAGTATTGTCAGTATGCACTTCATATATCCTAACTGGAATTTTAGTTACTAATTAGATTGACTTAAATTGCTCAAATTTGTGAAAAATATCCACTCGTACAAATAAATTTATTTATTGGTAATTTAATGAAAGTTACAAACAAAGACCCAATAAAAGTTTTCCATAAATAAAACCTTTTCAAATATAAAATTTTGATTCATCCCGGCATCTTCCTTCTTATCCACTAGACAACTCGGCGTTGAAACGTATAAAAGCAATGCTGAAATTGTCCGAACTTCTGCGAAGCGCAAATAAATAACGGCAAATTAATTTCTTTCTAAAAGCTCGGCATTATGTCGCGCACTCGCAAGACACAATGACCGCTCAAGTTGCGACACAATGGAGGCCGCCGGTAAAAGGAGCTCTAAAGCTCCTGGCGAGACGAGAAAGAGAAAAGGCGCGATACAGGATGAGCGGTAAACAACGCTTATCCGACGCGCTCAACTCGCGCCTACACACCTACAGTTTAATTGTTTCGATTGAACTGAAGGGGAGAGCCGCGCGGTCTGCGTCTGCTCTCGCGCTCTCCTCTTTCATTTACTGCTAGAACTAAACCGAAATTTCTGTAAAAGGGGGAAAGAGAGAAGCTCGCCGACAATCGGTTAACCATTTTCCTCTTTCCAGAGGGAAACTTCCTGCCCGAGGCGTAACTTATACCATGGGAAACCCGGCCCGAAACCAGGAGCAAACTCCGAAACAACCAAATTGCGCGGACAAAGAAATAGCTTGGAATGCGAAAAACAGCTACACTTGACCGATGACACGAAACCTGGGAGGGGAATTCATTTTTAAAATTATTTATTAAATTTATTAAAAATCAATGTAAAAAAATGTCGTAATTCTAAAACATCTTGTACCTATGATAATATTTTCAATGTACAACGAGGTTTTAATCTGCAAAATTATCTCTCATCTCCTGTCCATCGTTTTTCCAATCTGTTCGCTGCGTAAACGATACTAAGGATTTTCCGCTGTCCGTCAGGCGTTGCGTTATTCATCCGCTGTTTTTCTGGGATTTTACTTGCCCGTTCTCCCGCATCTCCACATTTTCATTCACCCACGGCGAGAAGATAAAAAAAAACAAAAAAGAAAGAAAATTCAAAACTCCACGAGAAAAACGGGACAGTAGGAAAGGGCTTAAAAATAGTAACGGTTTACATTGGAGTTTATCTTGGCTCAAATCGGGTTTAATTGTTAATATGTTCATATTTCTTGTAAAACTTTTTTGAGTGAAAAATTTTTCAATTATATATGAAGTTTTCAGCAAAATAGTAAAAATCCACTATTTAATAATACTCCAATACTGCACTCCATTTTTCCAATTACGCATCGCAGTTTTAAAAAGCTCCAAGTTTTTCATTTAAAAAGCATTTATCTTAGTCTCGATATAACCCCAAGTCTCTAATAAACTACGAATGTTAGCCCAGCGGAACAGCTGCAATAAGCAGGCAAAAAGCTCAATCGAGAAGAAGCGTGCAGCGGCAGCAGTAATCGGTCGTTCAAAAGAAAAAGACGGACAGCCTTGGCCTCGGAGAGGGAATAGACGGGCGATACAAAAACGAATTTTCGAACGATACAGGGGTAATTCCAGGCGAAGGGTTACTCCGACTGTACGGTGCCCAGGGGGGGACGAGAACGTATACACGTACACACTCCCCTGACGACTCGCACATGCGCAAACGAAGTAAGAAGTCCCCGCCGCTCGCAAAACATAACGCGGCTGAACCTGACACATTCCGCTGGGGTACCTTGGGTACATATAGAGCACCAGGGATTCTAGCCCCTCCCCCCTCCCCCTTCCCTCAGCGCGGATGGAGCAAATGTAGACAGTTACTTGCGCGGGCTACACGTATACGCGCAGCTTCGCGTCTTACCGAGCGGGGCTGGAGCTTGTTTGTGCGAAGGTTCGAGAGGGGGACCCGCCGTAAGGGGGTGTAGGGGCCCTGACGCCGGGAGCTTTGTCTCCGCTCTACTTACACTGGCCCGTATTTAGCTAAGAAGATGGCTTTCGGCTCTTTTGTGTCGCGATTTGTTGGCTTTGCGAGTTGGGACGAGGGTCACTTTTTGGTGCCTATTAAGTGAATACGTAGTTTTTATTGAAATATTGTTATGAATGCGTGCAAATTTTATGAAAACTCATGCATTAAGATCTAAAGTTCGAGCATATCAAATAAAAAAAATCTTTAATTTTGTTAGTAAATCATCGAATTAAACGCAGTACACTGGAAATTTAAATTTTTTTTCATAATATGGGGATCAGGTTTACAGTAGCAAAGTCTTCCAGACTAAACTCACAAATAGGATTTATGTATCGAGCTTCTCAAACGTCGCAAGCTCCACTTAATTTTTGCAATATTTCATTGACTGTGTACTTTAGAGGTTTCATTAATCTCGCAAACAAAGTCAATTTGTACACAGGATATTGATTTGCAGCAGACGCGCCAGAATCTATATAAGGGTATAAAAATAGGGGATAGAAATCACTCGATAAAGCCGGTAATGAAAGTGAAATAAACGCGACATCGAACCCCAAATGATCCGTCGCCTCCGAGGAACGTCAAACGTCATTTAAGTTATGCGACGTTAATCCGATCCGTTCATCCTTGTCGTGATCGCGGGTAACCCCTCGACCTGCAAGGGAAGGAAAAGCTGAAGTTGACGTGCGTCTGGGGAAAAGAAAGCCGACATTTCTTCATACAAGACACCAAATCCATGAATATCGCGCTGTAAATTTGTCAAAAAGAATGTTTTTCCCATTTTTTTTTTTTTTTTGCCTGTTTAATCTTTCAAATACCTTTGTACGAAACGTATTTTTAAAGGTGTTCTATGTTGCTAATTTATCTTGATATTTGTCAGCAGAAAATGTGACTCCTTTGTTATTTATATAAAAAAAATCGCCGATAAAATATTTAAAATTGTACGTTTACTACTCATTTTCAAAAAAATATGTAAAGTATAAAATTGCCTTAAATACTCTTAAATATGATAAAGTTTTTGTCGCATATTTTTCAACAAACATTCGTTTTGCCCGTAAAACATGTAACCTTCTATGCGCGTGCAAGTCTCGCCGAAATCCCTTTTGCATCAATCCCACTATTATTTCAGTTTCCCTTCCAGAAAAAAGTCCGTGTAACGATATACGCACTTTGAGTCCTCGAATAAACACCGGATAGAAAAAGCGGAACGGCTCTCTGCCAGAGAGTAAAGGAGAGATTGATGCAGGCGCGCGCGCGCGTTTCTGCTTCTGTGTCCGCACTCTCGTGAAATTCCCGAGGCGTTTTCATTTGATGAGCAGCCTCGGGGACTTTCGTACGCCGTTGCGCAATCATTTAAGGGAAATCGAATCAATGGATGCATTGTGCGAGTCACAAAAGGACAAAGTATCGATGTCCCGCGAACAAACGACTCGCAACGAGAACGAGTGGAGAGATGGTGTGAGCGAGCGGCATGAAATTAATGAGAGGCGCTTCACCCTTTTTTTTTGTTTCGATTAAAAGTTCGCACGCGCTAACTGTGTAAAGAGCGCAGCCAGCCTTTTCTGCATGCTTTCGCACGTTTTCAGCGTCAAAAAAAAAAAAAACATGGTTTTTTTTCGATCGGACAAGCGCGTTTGTGGAGAAAATTTTTTACTGCTTTAGCTACTTTTATTGATTCTGCAGCGGTAACAGAAATAGAGGAACATTGTATTATTGTTACACGATTCGAGAGAATATTGCAAATGTTGAATATTTGAATTCTTTTCTAAAAATTAATTTTACATGTAAATATCGTAGCTATTAAATAGAAACAAATCCGTGTTCATCCATAAAAGGCTTTTGAAATTGAATTTTATTTTTACGTAAGAATATACGAACAAGAAAAAATCTATTAAACTTTAAATCATACAATACTTTCCTCTGTACTTTGAATAAAAACGTATACTTGAAATTTCTATATTCAACAACTCGGCGCCGAAATAAGGAAACAGTCGCTGCTTTCAAACGGTTATCACAAAATTCCCGCCGTCGTCTCTCAATCTCAAGAGAAAGATATGGAAAGCTCGCGCGCCTCCTCGACTGAATCCAATCTTTGTTCCGCAAACCGAGGAGCCTCGACTTCTTCCTAGATCATCTCTACGTCCGTTATCTCGATCACTCCGCGAACGTCCGTGAAATCGCCGCGGTCTAGAGGAGCACTGCAGTTGGCTCGGCGACATCCGTTCGGTCCGTATACGCAAGTAAATAATCCTCTGGACGTTTCGAATCTGAAGAATATTTCCGAGATTACTCTCGCGGGACGTACCTGGAGCAAAAGAGGGCCGCCTTATACAGCGGCACACAAGTTTGCGGATCGATTTTATTGCGGCGGAGATAAGGGAGGAGGGTCGATTTGTAGCGCGGCTCGTTGCACTTGATTTGAAGAGCCTCAGCGATGCTTGGCCAGTGTTCGAGGCGGACGCTGTTGTTGATGCTGCCGGCGGTGCTTCTCGTGGATCCGGGCGCCGAGGCCTTTAACATTTTGGGAATTTGCCCCGCCACGAGTTATAGCCATCAACAACCCTTTCAAGCTTTGATGAAGGCCCTCGCGCAAAGAGGGCATAAAGTGACTGTTATTTCGCCGCTTCCCCTCAAGGTACGGTTTTAGTGTGCGTTCATTAGTACAGTCAAGTTATCCTTAGAGTGCCCTCAATATTTGCCCCTGCCGTAACGGCCGCTGCCGCTGCCTTTTGTAATTGCTCGCTTATAACGCTCTTTACGTCTATGCACACAGTCTGTCCTTGAGAAGCGACTCCCGAAGCTGCCCCAACGGTAGATTTATCTGCATTATCTTCTTTCAATGCATTTTTTAATGCTTTTTTTGCATTTTTCTTGGCTTAATGCCTTTTAAATTGTGGTAATTTATATGTACATAACTATTGTCTTACTTATCATTGAGCTGCACATGAAAGAATTCTACAAAATGCACAAGTACGATAAAATAAAACTCGTATCATGATACATTAAGATACTGTAAATAAATGCTTTTAACAATGTCTAATAAAGTTCTGTAAACTTATTACTTTTCAATTCTAATTTTACTTGTTCATTAAATAGTAATTTTTCGTTTCTCTTAATTGACATTTAACTAAGTGCATTAATATATCAGAGCTCTGTAAAAGTTGCTATTTCATTTTGAAAGCGAAAATGTCAATACAACAAAAATAAAAAGCTTTTTAGAGGTAAAAATATGACGAAAGCATTTGTATCATCAAGCTCTAGATCTGTATTTCGCTAATTGAAACAGAAATGTTATATGAACATATTCATGTCTAAACCGTTTTTAACAAAGAATTTTTTAATAAACTCAATCTTTTAAAGGCTCACATACGAATTAATGCATTCGAATCAGAAAGTCGATGAGACCGAATTAGATAATGATATGCCGGATGCTTTATTCATGCTTTACGCTTCACCCCAGGCAGCCGAGCAACTTCGCTCTTATTAACTGAAAAGTTTTTCCAAGGAGCTCGACGCGCTTCGAGATCTCGCGGACCAATTAAAAAAGCTTTAAAGCTCGCGCTCTGACAAGTCATTATTCCTTTCCTCACCGCGCCACGATACGCGCAGCTCTCACTCGGGGATTGAGCTCGGAGACAGATTGGGATTCGACGCTCGAACCCGAAGAAAGTGTAGGAGAAAAGTCTCGAAGAAATATGTACATCTCGGGAGGAAAGGAGAAAGAGAGAGAGAGGGAGCAAGTCGATTTTGCAGGATATAATTGCTTGAAAGTTTCCCGCTGCCTGCGAGTAATTCATGCCACGTCGACGCGCTCTCGAACACAATGTTTGTGTTTACAGGGAAAAAAGTTGGGCGCACTTTCATAATTTAACGATATTTCAAAACGCCGAAAAGTTGCAGGGGGGGACCTCCGCGCGTATAAAGCGAGCCTTCGACTGCACATTTTCCTCGGCTCTGCTGTTGATACTTTTTTGCGAGCGCGTCTCCCTTCTCCGACTGTACTTTCGCGCTGTCGTTGCGTTTTCTTTCGTGTCCTCTGCGCCCCGCGTCGGCACGCTCCATCCCTCGTTAAACTTTAGCGAAGAGTTACGCTAACTTAGTTCGGCTTCAATTTACTCGCACTAACATTTCTCTTTCCTAATAGACTGCCGCGCCTGAACGGCCGTATCCCGAAATCTAGCAGCTGTTCCTTTCCGCTTTCGCACGTCGCCGCTTTTCAGAGGCTCGAGTCGCGATGTCTGTTACTGGCACCTTTCTCTATATACTTGCTTAAAAGAAGCTGACAATTCTTTCTTTGATTAAAAATTTAAATTTGCAGAAACCGGTGCCGAATTATACGGATGTCGATGTGTCTTTCACTTACAAAACCGAAGACTGCACGAAGCTCAGGTTTGTTGAATTACATCGCGCACTTAAAAATTATGCCGATTTTGCCGTTGATTTTATAACCAGATATTAATTAGGGCTGGTGTTATAAAGGTGGCTGTGCTAGCTTAAGTTTTATACTAGCGTGGGCCACGTTTCTGAGAATCGGCTGGAGCAACAAATTAGCAACAAAATATGCGGTTGGTTTCATGCAGAAACAATAATTAGGGCCGAAGTTGACGAGGTGACTGTTCAAACTTAAGTTTTAAACTAGTGCGGGCCACGTTTCTTGGAACCGGCTGAAGCCTCAAATTCAAAGCCAATTGGCTTTTTGAACAATTATTAGCAACAAATTTTGCCACTAGTCTCGTATCGATATCTTTATAAAGTAAGAAGATACAAAAACTGGCTACGCTAGCTTAATATACTTTCGGTATATGGCGTTTCGTGCTCATAAACTTCATTAAAGCTGATATTAATATGAACAATTATAATTAATAAATATAATTAATCAAAAGTATCTTTTACCTTTTAGACACATGAGCGCGTACACAATATTACGTAAAAACATGAATCAAGCAAACGTATTATGTGAACAACAACTCTTCAGCCCTGCTGTGGACGAATTAATGTAATTATAAATTTTCTTGTGTACGCAATACCGTATTTTATATTAATTGTTTTATTTTAGTAAACGGAACGAAACCTTTGATGCAATTATCATTGAACACCTGTGGTTTCAATGTTTTTATAGTTTGGTTAAGTTTTATAATTTTCCAATGCTTATAGGATTTTTAAGCGTTGGAAATCTTCCATATCCTATGGATTCTATAGGTAAGAGATTATATTTTTATCTAAAACTAATTGTATTAACAAGTGAAGTTATTCAGGTAGTAGCTAAAAGAATTGTACAAAAAAGTGTTTAAATTACATAAACTTGTTCATACAAGTTCACACATTAAAAATATATTAAAATTTTACTAAATTGTAAAAAAGATTGTAAAGCATTTTTAATGCTTTGAGATTAAATTTTAGCATTTATTGGCCAATTATGGAGTATTTTTTGGCCATTTATGAAAAACTGTCCAAAAAATGCTCTGAAAATGTTTTCAATTTCTACCAGGAAGTATTTATTTTAATTAAATTTGTAAGTTTTAAATTTTAATAACGAAACTCTGTTACATTTTTTCTTTTCAATTTTCCATATTTTGATATAAAATAATGTTTAAAAATATGAAGAAGGGAGAAATATAAACAGAAATATTCATGTCATATTGCTTTATTTTGATTCAAATAATTATATTATATTTGTATTCAAATAAAAATTCCGAAAATTTTCGTTACCATCAATTAACTAAAAGTGTTTGCACCGGAAACCATTAATTGGTGAAAAAACTTAGTCAAAAACAATATTTACGTTTTTAGTGCGAGTAATTTTTATGTTCTCAATAATACAAGTGCAGCCAAAGCGTTTTAAAAAAGTTCAATTTTCTTTATTAAATTCTGCAAAATTTAATTAACGCTTTTTTGTCCAAAAAATACAACTTGCAAACTAACATTTTGCAAGCAGAATAATTACGGTTTTAAAAATTTAAACAATAAATTGAAGCATTTATCAAAAATCGAATTTTTTATTTTTAACTTCTTATATATACTAAATAGTATAAACGAATAACAGTTTTCCTTTCAAATTATTTTTAAAAAGTTGAGAGACTGTTATTTTTTATTCAATTTTAACTAATATAAATCTGAAATTTCGAAACTTTGTCTCCTTAAATGTCACGTAAATAAAAATTTGTCAGTAAATTTTTTGCACGCTAACTTCAGGAAATCCGGATGATCCGTTTCTTAATCCGGATATGGCTTATGCTTTCGCTGGGAAAATGAATTTCAAGGAAAGAGTTTGGAACTACCTGTATACTACATACACCAGGTTCTATTACAATTATTTTCACCTACCAGAGGCACAGAAAATAGCTGAAAGATTTTCGCCGCAAGTTTCCTGCTCGTCTATCGATCGGAACTTCAGTCTTGTCATTCTCGGGAATAACCACGTTTTCGGTTATCCGAAACCGTTATTGCCCAACGTAATAGAGGTTCACAGTCTGCAAATTACTGGCGATCCAGGAACACTTCCCAAGGTAATCGATACTTTTAAGCTCTTTGCAACAAAATTTAAGGTGCTAATAATTTTAATTAATTTACACAAAATAATAAAAAGCTTTAAAAAAAAGTCTTTTTTAGTTTACCCATTTTTTTGCAGTATATTGTACCGTGGAATAATCTTTTTTTAAAATAATACATATTAAAGATAGTTCAGAATTATTATACTTTTCTCAGGATAAAAATAAAGGTTCTACAAAAACAAACCAGAAAAGATTATTGTACTGGTAATCTCATTATAAAATCTCTACAAATGAATTTAGTGTATTTTTAAGCAAGTAAAATTCATTAAGGCAAATCCTGTAATAGAACATTTTCTATCAGATTTTAAGTACATTTATAGGAATCCAATTAGTGGACACGAGTCAGTCAAAAATTTCTAAATTCTGCGGCAAGTTCCAATTCCAACTTATTGATTTTCTAAAGAAATTGGTTTCTCACAAGTTATCAAGATATAATCGATTCGTACGCTGAAGGCGTGGAAGGAGGCAAAGTGACAGATATAAGCCAGCATATTTCACAGTTGAAACGACTGATCTTTTTCAGGATATTCAAGAATTTCTAGATAGATCGAGCGAGGGTGCCATTTACTTCTCTTTGGGTTCGAATTTGCAAAGCCAGCAGCTGCCGGCTACGGCTTTGAAGGCGTTGTCCGATGCTTTCGCCTCGCTAAAGCAAAGAGTTCTCTGGAAGCACGGCGGCCTCTTGCCCGTTCAAGCGGCCAACATCAAGTTTGTGAAATGGGCTCCGCAGCAGGCGATTCTGGGTAAGCTCTATGGCCGGAGGGCCAATCCTTTTTAAGGACACAATAACCCTACGAGTAAATTGATTTCGAAAACACAAAACGTTGAAAAGTCGCTTCCTATCTGCGGGCTTTGTGTCTTTTCATGCGTTAATTATGGCCGCTGAATTTGAATATGTTATCGTGCGCTGTAAAAAGCTGCGGCGAAGCTTAATGTGCAAGTATAAAGGGGAAGGTACAGAGGAATAACGAAAGCTTTATCATGCAACTTGCGTGTTTTATGGAGATGAAAACCACATGCTGCAACGGCTTCATGTATTTTCAAAACTTTGCCTTCATTCGTATGAAAAGAAGTATTATCAAAAAATTCTCTTCAAATGAGAGCAAAGTTGGAAAACTACTGCGTTAAGTTTATCAAAAATTCCTTGGTAGGAAATGAAGTATGAAAAATGGGTGCGGAAGTCGTTGATCGCTAGAAAAACTACCTTTTATCATTTTTTTATTTACTTTTATTTGAACTATTTTAGGGCAGGGATTTGTTAATTATAAAATTTCACACACTGAGAGAAAAAAAGGAGTAAAAATTACTATTTTGTATCGCTATTTCAGATATGAGAAGAAAAATAAGAGCAATTATAATATAAATAGTGAATATTATAATCGAAAATTATAGATATGAGAAGAAAAATAATAATATTTACTATATGAATAGTAAATATTAAAATCGAAAATTGTAGTTAATTCAAAACATATAGTAAATATACTTATTTTTCTTCTTATATCTGAAATAACGATAAAAAATAGTCATTTTTATTCTTTTTTTTTTCTCTTAGTGTATTCTGCATTAAGAACTCATTGTTATTAATGTATATTATAAATTATATTAATATATTAATTGCTGAAAATATTTGACAGATATTTATCAGAAATTTATTTTTTCACTTGTCCAAAGTTCAGATGATTTTTAAACTTTATAAACGTTTAAAATTTAAAGAATTTCAATTATAAGATACAATTAATCCAAACTTTAACTTTAAAGCTCATCCAAACACGAAGATTTATATAATGCAAGGAGGACTGCAATCTATGCAAGAGGCTGTGCATTACGGGGTACCCTTGTTAGCACTTCCTTTTTTCGGTGATCAACACTTCAACGGTCGAAAAATACTGGAAGCAAAAATCGGACGAGTTCTTCACGTTGATACCATGACGAGCCAATCTCTTATTGAAGCAGTTAACGAACTAGTTTATGATCAGGCGTGAGTATGATCAATCTATAGGTACGGATCTTTGTTTCGAAATCCTATTAGTCGGAAACTAAAGAATGTCCAAAATATTTTTCTGGTAGCTTTTTATCCTTCAAGTGAAATTAATAGCCTATTTTGACTATCTGTAAACACAAGTTGACTTTGTACTGAGAAAAGCTATATTTACACACTTTAAAAATAAATTAAATCATCGTTTGAACCATGAGAATACTTTTTCTACGCGAAATTTGACTTGGCTACTTAAAAAACAAATTTTGAAATGCAAAATTTTTATTCCTAATTTATATATTTACAGAGTAAATCTTTGCAAATGGAAGTCTCGATTGTTCTGTATTTTGTCAAAAGATCCAAATGACTTTTCTAAAGCAAATAAGTTCAGACCGCAAAGCGAAATATTTATAGAAACTTGCAATAGCAAATTAATTAACAAAGTCTAAAAAAGTGTCTTTGTGACCGCAGATACTCACGCAACATCAAACGGATGGCCGCTGTCCTGAAAGATGAACAGGTGCAGCCTATCGAAAGAGCGGTTTGGCACATAGAGCACATCCTAAAATTCCCCGATGCTCGACATTTTCACTACCACGGCAAAGACATATCGGTCTTCGAATATTACGCGACAGGCGTTTTTATTTTTGGACTCGGGCTGCTGGTCTTCGGTCTCCTCTGTCTGACCCTCTACGTTACATTGATCGTAATACCTCGAGGATTGATATATCGCGGATATGCGAAATCCGATGAAAAGGACAAGCGACATTGATAAACAAATAAAAACTCGTTTTAGTTTTCAATACGGTTCCGCCTTTTGTTTTTTTTCGAAATCAGGTTGTACTGTATATGTGTGCATCTATCAAAATGGCATGTAAAAAAATGCTTTTGATAACCGTTTTGTATTTCAGTTTGGTACGGAGATCTAAAAAAAATATGGACATTATTATTCTATATTTTTTTATTTCCCCAACTTTTTGTTTTCAGTGAATGGTGACAGAAAGACCCTGGTAAAAATTGAAAACATTTTTAGAGCATTTTTTGACCATTTTTAAAAAAATGGCCAAAACATGCTCCTTAATGAGTGAATAAATGCTAAAATTTAACCTCAAAGCATATGATTTTTACTAGGAGAGTTACGCGATTGTTTAAACATTACATATTCTAATGCGCTTCGCGCGACTATTTTCTTTTTTGAGGTTATAAGCAGCACTGCAAAATAAACTAGCACTTACGTACAATCACATAACCGATCCTTACGTCAACTATTTTTTCGCCAATCAGATCACGAATAAACTGATCAGCCAATCACATTACGACTAAACGGACTTCACTTTTCACATCATCAATTTTTTAAGGAAGGATATTTTTGCATCACAAAATGAAACGTTTTTATGCGCATAGAGTTACACGACGTTTGTGAATAAAACAAAACAGTTATTTAGATTTATGAAGATCGAAACAAATTATTTAATTTCTAATTATTTTAGAATTAAATTGCAGAGCATTCTAATTCAAAACATTTGAAACGTGAGATTAAATCATATCCATTAAAAATAAAATTATAAATCTTCAAAACTTAATCGGAGCAATTTTAGTTTTTACTTGTTGTAAATTTACGTTCTGTTACAAATTTTGAACAAATAAAGATTTTAGACTAATTCTGCCTTCAATTGATAGTTTCGATCATATTTTCATAAAGCAAAGTCAAAGCTATAACAAAAACGATAAGGGCGTCTCTCCTAAAAGAAAAGATAAACTAAAGTTTTGATTAACAACTACTATTTAGTTAAACTTAAATTAATTTGATTTATAGATTAACAAATTGACATTAAGTGCTATTCAATTTAAATTTACATTATTCATAAAGCAATAATAATTTATTTGTGACTTTCAATAAATTTGTAAAAAATACAAACTTCTATATACAATATTGAATAATTTAGTTATTTATTTAATCTTTTCCTAATGTTTAAAAAATATAGACTTAAATTTTAATAATACATGCCCTTTCTTGAAAGCACACGAATCGCCACCTATTAATGCAGCTCAGAACTATCTCAAGCGTTACCACTAGAGCTAGAATTTAACTCTCTTCTCTCACTGTCCGACATACGGTGAAGTTAAATTTACAACATCTTACTGATACACTCATTTTCTTCTTTTACAAATACATAAGGTGCAATGAGTAAATAAGTAAAATTTGAAACATATGCTTTTCATAACAATAAAAAATTTTGCTAAATTCACTTATTTGATAAATTTGTTCAATAAAGTTTTTCAGAAAAACAATGTTTTTATTAAGCTATGTAAAAGACAAGTGTAAGCATGATTCAGCATTTTTTCAATGATCAGAACACTTAAGAGTGAACTTTAGACTACTGTTAAGTAAATCGGCCTTAATTTTGCCTATCAATTCCTCCAATTGATCTCTGTTGAACCTTTTTAGATACCGAATTTATTGTTTTGTTACTCATTTTTTTTATATAATCTTGTATGTCATGTAAAAGATTGTATATTTAAAATAATAAAAGAATAATTTTTAGCAAATTTTTTTTAAATTAAAATTTTTTTTTTTATAAATGAAAGAAAAACTTTTACTACTAGCTTAGAAATTTTTATTCTATACTCAGCATCAGGCCCATTAGCTCAGTTGGTTAGAGCGTCGTGCTAATAACGCGAAGGTCGCGGGTTCGATCCCCCCATGGGCCACTTTTTTTTATTTCCTTTTTGAATTTATTTTTCGTATCTGCATGTTTTAGATAATTGATCGATAAAATAGTCTTTGTTGGTATACAAAGATTAAATGAAAACGTACGAACTTAAGACAAGCGGATGTGATGCTAAAGTAGCTCTACGGACAGAAGACCAAAAAAAAAAGATAAAACTATCTACGGGTGCTGTTTGCGCTTGTCAAAAACTATAGTGTTACTCCATCGAGAGAAGGCTACAGACTAACTTATTCTAGTTAATTTATCTCACTATCGGCGCGTGCAAGAGGGGAAACCAAAAAACCAATGCCCATCAAGTTCTCACGTGTCACTTGAAATTTTTCCAGCGGCATCACTGCTTGAAACGCAGTAAAGCCCCGTCAATACATCCACTAATTCTTGGAAAACAAACAAATTGCGGCTTTCAAGATTATAAATTATCACTTATTAATAAAATTATAATCGTACAATATTTTTGAATAAAGAATTTTAAACAAAAAATTGGAGCATCGTCCGAATAACGCGAAGGTCGCGGGTTCGATCCCTCCATGGGACCCTTTTTTTATTACCTTACTTGAACTTACTTTTTGTATATGCAGTTAGTCTAGATAAGTGATTGATAAAACAAAGTCTTTGTTGGTATACAAAGATTAAATGAAAAAGTACGAATTTAAAACAAGCGATGGATGTGATGCTAAAGTACCTCCGCGGAAAGAAGGTCAACGACGTGCACAAGTTTCCTGTTTTCAAGGTTTCTCAGTACCAGTTATCGACACGAAATGATTTTTATTGTATTTTCAAATGTAGCCAGTGATGTATTCTGAAGTTTGAAATGTATTTTTATAATAATAATATTATTGTGGTGATAAATGATGTACTCCGAACTTTGAAATGGAGTTTATCAACTGGTATAAAATTGCGATTTCTTTGAAGTGCTCGAGTGCCTGCGATATAAATTATGTACTGAGAGAATTAAAAATATTAATTATATTATAGTTTAAAACCAAATTTTGCTCCTAATATTTAAAAGTTTTAAACCCTTTTTTGAAACATATCTGCACAATTTTTTTTAATTTGTGACAAAATTTCTATTTTCTTGAATCGTGCTTATAAATATTGTATTTATTTAGTTCCACTTAATTAATCTGCATCATTTTGCAAATTTTACTACCGGTAAATGTATATAAAGTCCGATAAAAAAGTCTTGTAAAAAAATAAACTGCTTCACACTTCTTTATTTCTTCAGATCATCACACTGACTTTTTATTCACATAAATATGTATACTGTCTATCTAATGCAAGAACCGAGGACTTCTTCGTATGTTGGCCTTCTTTTTAGCGTCGCCTTTCGAATTCCTTCTCTACGAGTTTCTTCAAGAAAGAAAAAGGTTTCGCGCAAATGAACCCTTTTTCTTATGTTTTGAGCAAAAAAAATTTACTGCAATATAGAAATTGATGCAGGGGCATATAAAAGCTAACTATAAAAGTATTATAAATTAATAAGTCAATAATATGTATGTGGTAAATACTGGAAAATTTGTTTCTAGTAAGTAAAAATTAAAATTATTTACATTTAATTTATGGGATAAAGAAGTTACATATTTTTATATTTTTGAATTGAAAATAAATTATGTAAATAGTTTTTACAGTACTTTTGAACACACTTATTGCTGGATTTTTTATTATCTTTTTGAATTATAATTTTAAAAATATTTTGAGTTTCATATTTAACAACATATGACAAATTCAAGCCGCCCTATAAAAAAACAAGTATTTAAAAGTAGCAGTTTTGCAGTTATTGAAGTTAAAATTTACTTTACTTAAACGCTCCGGAAATTTTAAATTATAAAATGTTTAAAAATTTATCAAGTTTAAAATAAATAAAATTTATGCGAAAAAGGTGCCCAATTTGTCCCAATATCCCCTCAAAGATTAACAATCGCTCCTGAGGAGTTTTTATCGATAATCAAGGATAAAACACCTTCTTTGATGGAGAGTTCACTCTAGAATTCCAACAACCATAATGGGCTTCTTGAAGTAGTCCGTATTTAGCAGTTACCAACTCGTTTATGGCACACATATTTAAGCACAAAGGTTTCTTATCTATATATTAATTTGTATTCACCGTCATTTAAATGCTCAAAGTTGAATTTAAATTTTGCATTCAATTTCAATAAAAAATTTTAATATTTCGAAGTAAAAATTACAAATTTAAAACGATCTTTCTTAATAAAAACGGCACACAAACTCTATCTGGAAATCGTAAATTATCAATTTTTTTTAAAGTACAAGTACCTCCCGCGTGAGTTGAACCCGCGCTACCATCGTGATAAGTTATTATAGAGCATATGACAATATCAGAGACAAGGTAAGTAAGCGATAGCACGTTATTTCCAGAAATAAGGCCCCGTCGAAAAAATGTCCCGGCTTATCAACGGTCTCCTCGCAGTACGGTTCTAAATCGTATCGATTCGTTTGCAAGCGCGCGCGGCCGCGAGCGAGCGAGCACCTCGCTGTGTGTATAGGCGGCGAAGTGACGCAAGCGAGAGCGCGCCCGTTGGTGGAAGGCTCCCAGCGCGAATTGCCATTGGCTGCCTGCCGGTATAAGCTTTGCCAGGTGCCGCGACTGTATTCAGTTCTGTTGTTACTCGCCCACTGTACACTTGGTAAGTACTGCTTTTACGATTTTTCGCTTTGCCGATCGGCCGAAGCGCCGGAGGGCCTCCGTTCAACGGGAAATACGGGAGTGATTAATGTTTAAGATCGTTTTTGACTTTGGACTCGCGCGACACTGGCCTCACTTTTCGGGCTCTGGCGAACAAAGAATGAAACAGCTGATTCTCCGCCGATCGATAGCAGCCCGCGTCTCTTGATTCTCCTTTTCTCAGTAATGTCAGCGTGCCACTCGATGCGAGGAACGTTATTCAAAGCAGGAGAGAATTTTTGGTTAGGCGATGTTTTGTGAAAATTTAGTATTTAAAAAAGTAGGCGTTCGCCAAGTGGTTGTGTCGAAGCTGCCGCAGTGCGTCAACCATCTTTTACGGGATATACTTCTTGTGAAAGTTTTTTTAGCGGCGTTCTAATTTTACTCTTGGGCGAACTGTAAAATTAATTTTGCTAACATTCGGCTTAGGCAGAAAAGTCTAAAAATATATGAGTCATCTCGGAGTTTATGTAGAATATTTTACTGTTACCCAAGCAAGTGTTCTGCTGGTAATCGATAACTTCGCGTCGGGTTCTCTTCGGCGTCTGCGCAAGGACGTAATTGTCCTTCGTCCTGGTTTCGGAAATTCCCTTTTACCGGTAGAGTAATAACTTTATTTACGGTTATAAAATTTTTTTCTACGAAAGTATTTAAATTTTTATTTTGTATTAAATTTCATAATTATTGCAAAAAAGCATTTTTAAAAACAGTTCAAGCTGTCAATAAACAATGATTAGTTTTGTAGCACTGAGAAAGAATTTACTCGTATAACTCATTACATTATTAACTTTCACTTGCATGCAGTCTTACGTTCAATGTATTGCATACGGAGAATGTTTATATTCTGTCGTGGTCTCGAGTATTAATCTCAATTTAAATAAAAAAAAGTCATTGATTCAATGGATCTTAATTTTCTCTGAATTAAGATTCAAGAATAATAGAATGAGATAGAGAATATATCAAACATGAGTAATAATTAAAGCAACTACCTTTGGTAAGAAATGATTCGGATTTACTAAATACTTTAACGAAGACTGATAAAATCAATTTATAAAAATTAAACTTTTGTTGCAAACAAATTCTTTTTTTAATAATGTTTACAAACTATTAAATGTTTAAAGAAACATTCGTTAAATGTGCAATTTATTTACACAATATATGGATACCTAAATGTCAACAATTATTTTAGTTTTATTTTTTTAAAGATTAAATTTTGCAAGTAAAGCATTTAGACAAAACACTTGATTATAATTGTGTATTATAGACTAGATGATTAATGACTGATATAGTAAACAACATAATAAGAACTTGTGTGCATTTAAAGTGTACTAAGATTCTGATAGTATTGTTCCAGACTGCTGGACGCGTCAAAGAAATTAGTCATGCGATAAACAATCGCGCGGAGTGCGCGTAAATGTGTGTATGCGCAGAAATTATACAACACAGGCATAACGAGATTCAGCAGACTTTGATCGTTGGTCTCGCGTCTGACTACTTAAGGAGCAAAGACGTTTGGACATCGACCGTTTATCGAATTTACTATCAGCTGTCTGTATCATTTACTTGGAACATCATAATCATTATAGCATCGATTTATTATTAGACAGCTGTTTGATGATTTTTACTATGCAAAAATACTTATTTAGACACGAAAACTGAAAAAAAAAAAAACAATATTTAGTCACATTTTCTCATTTTTTGACTTCATGAATAACTAAGAATCTTTAGAGTATTATATAACGCGCATGCAGGAGAAATAAAAAAGTGGTACGCCACATAATGGCAAATAAAATAGCCTACCTTGATTTATAGTGCAATATTTTTGCTGTACACTTTTTAGAAGTATTAAATTTATGTTTCTAGAATTATTAGTAAAATATCAGTCTAGATAAGTTCTTGAAAATATAAAATTTAATAAAAAATGTTTTACAGCATTTTTGAAGATTAGGAATAACGAGAATTTATTCTTTATTTTTAAAAAAATTTGAAGTTTAATACAAGATTACTGCACCTTTAACAATGTTTCTTTTTAATAATAAGTACCCACAATTTTTGGTGCAATGTTGCTTAAATCTAAAGAATGATTTTAGAATTATAGGTCAGTTAAATATTATTTTAGTTTGATAGGTGTAAGTCAGTAGTCGTTGGCACAAGTTGATCTAAGTAGCTCTATAAGCTATCGCATTAAAAAGCGTTCGATCTAATTTTAAATGCAGAATTAAGTCAAGATTTTAACATTATTTAACTCGCAACAATGACTCTTACTTCTGGCAATCGATGCAAGATATTGGAGTGGAATGTACTTTCCAGATACAGACAATTACGATGCATTGATTACGATCATTGTCAGCAATTTAGTATGGAAGCAACTTATCAATTCATTTGAAACAGTCCACAATGATTAATAAAAATTCATTCATCAATATTTTATTTCATTAAAAATAACGAAAATTTAACATACTTATTCGTTTGATAATATTTCTAATATTTTACCTACTTAGCTGATGCGTTAATTATTGCTCTCAAAATATTCAAGTCAAACAGTGCATCATCATCGACTAGTCCCTCAAATTTACGGAAACAATTTAAATCGATGAACCGTAAAAATTTTCTCATAAATGTATATATTACAAAAGCCTCAAGTCAAAGGTGATCGCGCATTTTCCACCGAATATTATCGATTGTTTCACCGCGGTTTATTTTACGCACATCCAACACCTATATGATTTCGTGTATCAGCTGCTTCGTTCTCTCCGATGCGAAGAAGAGATACTCAAAGGCTCCGGATTTCGACCATCGCACTCGACCCATCGCATTCTGATTCTGAGCTTTCTCTTCCCCTCTCCCCGTCCTCTCCCTACTCGGTTTTCGATCAAAGCTGCGACGAAAGCAGAAGAGAGGGACGACTCGCTGTCGTGAGCGTCACAAAGGAAGACTGGCCGCGCGGATTTTGCTTGGCCAGTTTCCAATTACCATGCGTTCGCTATTTTTATCGGTTTTCTTTTTCTCCCGACTGCACGCCGCTGAATTTATATCGCCGAGCGAAGCCGCTGCCGATTCGGCTGTTGTTTTTATGAGAAATTGCCAATTTCGCTGAGCGCTGCTTAATTGACGTAAACGAATCTCTGGTGTTTTTTTTTTCTTTTTGTAAAAACAAACCGAACGGTCAAGCGTTTTAGTAATTGGAAATTTCGGGGCGAGCTTTCAGCGAGATCGGGCACTTGATTTACGAGGCAGAAGCAAATGATTTTTTGTTTTATGCATACGTGTCGAAATCGGTACTTTGTACCCGCTTGTTTGTTTTCCTTGTTTGGTTTATAGTTTTGAGAATTTCCGTCACAGAGTTGTAAAGTCGTACAATTGAAGTGAACCATTTTCCTCGCACGATAAAGTTTTTCTTTGAAATCATTAACCTTGATTCAGTATCTCTGCAATGTCTTTATGTTGCAGAAAATCTTTTATACTGACTAAGAAACTTAACTTGAAGCATTCATCACAACATTTGTTTGCAATATTTTTTTTTGTAAATATGCATATTTATTTTCAACACTATTCAATATTGTACTATTTCAATATTGTATATCATGTTAAACAACTGCAATAAATATTTAATGAACCGATAATTGAAGGTATAATATTTATAAGTATAATTAAATAGAAAGTCAAGGTTGGTTGAGTAATTTTTCAAAGTTGGAATTACTTCATTCGAATGAATTTGAATAATTATCTAAGCAAATTCCACAAGTTTTACTTTTAAATTTTGGCATTTAACAATGAAGGAAACCGAATAAATTTTTTTGTCAAATACATTTTATTTTACTTCCAAAACTAGTTATTACTATTTTTTTTTATAAGTTCACAATCCCAGTTTTATATTAACAATTGTATAAGCAATAATTGTGAAAGAATTATTAATTTTTTACTCTGAATAGTCCTGAATGGTATAAAAATGTTCCTTCGTATAGCTTAAAAAAGTACAAATTAGATAAAAATCTACGAATATCTGATATTATCTAACAAAAAATCGTTCTTCGTCGTAACAACTTACTGTATTTGCAATAGTCTACCAGGTTATCACTTATAATCACTGAAATACTACTAGAGATTAATTTACTACTTGACAAAAAACTCATTGTCTGTGAATTACAAAATACTTCTTCTGGATCGAACCAGACGATGCACGATTACATAAAATGCGCTAATGTTACGAACATCTCTTTTTGTGTTACAGAAAAATAGTATGTATAAGGAATTTCGTGGCAAGGAAATTAAACACGAGCCGCGGTCGCGTGGACTGCACTCATTCCCCGATCATTTTAGAGAATCTGAATCCATCTTTTAAGAAGTTCTCCATCTCGGTCGAAGTGGAATTTGTAAATAGTGTACATAAAATTGAACTTTAAGCGAAAGAAGTATTTTTAGTTAAGGTTTATCGCGGAAGTTGTATACCAAAAAAGGATTTGTAAAAAAAAGGAGGGAATTCAATACTCATTTGAACAATGAAGGCTGACGCGCAGAATGACTTATCCCTTGGACTTAAGCTTCTCACTGCTGGAACCGCGGCTTGCATCGCGGATCTGGCTACATTTCCATTGGACACCGCTAAAGTTCGAATGCAGGTATGAATATTTAAAGAACAGTCATGCATAATTTTAATTTTATATTTTTACTAGCATGAACTTAACCTTGGTAGAAATTGAAAACATTTTTAAAGCATTTTTTGAATGCCAAAATAACTGTTTATCGATTTAAAGTTTAAATTGTATAATTTCTTATTTACAAATTTTTTATGCAAATGCAATAAATTTTATAAAATAATGTTATGTATCATTGAATCCACAAATTGTATTGAATTTACGAAATTTTGAAAATTGAGTGGACCTTGAAGATTACGGTAATAGAGTTATACTACGCAATTTTAAAATTTATCACTTAGACAACCATTACTTAAAACATGTCTTGATAACGAGTCAGTTTCTAGCAGTTTCTTAATTGTCTGTAGTTTTAATTGCTTAAAAGCTTAACGACATTTTTATTAAATTAGAGTCGATCTTTACAATTTATACTATTTCAATCGAAATTATTAAACGAAAAAATTTAAATAAAAGATAACGTATCAGAGCACTCCAGAATCACTCGAGAGTAGTATGATTGGAAGTTATCAGTCTACTTTATTTTTTAGTTCGAGATTAAAGTTAACGTGTCAATTAGAGAATGTACCTACAGTGCGCACATTTATTTAATTTATTTACTATTTACGCTAATGACTTCGCATTTATTGCAAAGATAGTCCACGTAATAAACAATATCGACAAGTATGACTTTCTATTTTATTTAAAATAAGAAAAATGTACAGAAAATTTATCAAATACTTCAAAGATAAAAGAATTATGGATGAAACGCAAAAGATCATAAAATAAATAAGAAAAGATTAGACTAACCAGATTAAACTAGACGCCTGGGAAAAGCCGCAGATATTTTAAACGTCGACGGTGACGTCTTACTTAAATGCGCCTAACGCATTGGGCTTCCGGCTTCAAATTTCGGTCAATTAAGAATAATTCAATAATGCAGATATAAGGAAAAGTGTAACATTCTTTGAAATGAAATAGATTGCAGGCGAAGGGCGCGCCATATTGATGGCCTCTGCTGAAGGATCGGTCTTGGCACTGGGTAGGGCTCCTCAACCTGGATTGTTGCAGACTATGGGAGGCATCATTAGAGCTGAAGGCGTAAGGTACGTTTCCCTTTTTAACCAATCTTTACCAGCCGGTAGGTACTTTGAGGGTATTTGTTTATTCTAAGCCGTGGACTTGTAAAAGTATTCAGTATTGCTATATAAGCGACATGTAAATCAAAATTAAAATTTTCTTTTCTTTCGCATTTACAGTTATATTTATTTGCTTTAAACCTTGTTTTAAGTTCAGAATTTTGAGATTTTCTTGATTCATTTTTAATTTTTGTTTGCCAGCTATGATTTTTTTTAAATAGCTTAACCCCTCAAGTTCTTTAATGGTCTTCTGACCGACTAATTATCAAAATTAAATTTTCATCCTTCGATCTTTGACTTATCTTAAACAAGGATTTGCAAACAACAGAAGACCGTTGAAGAGCTAGGCGTAAACTGTATATTGCATTTTCTGGCTTTATACTATTCACTGCTTTGATTAATGTTCATCAATTTGAAAGAAAAACGTCAAATCCTCACCTCCGAAGAAGTGCTTATTAGCAATAAAATTAAAAATTAACGAACGATCTGTAAAGAAATTGAAAAAGAAAATGAAACGGAGGAATCGAATAGGCTTATTTGCAAAGCAACATATTCTCAGAGCCTTGTGAATAAAGTCGATCCCCGGGGGGACACTTAGCGATGTTGTTGAGGGCGTGTTGTTGAGCGAGGGTGGTTGCAGGAGCTTGTACGGAGGCCTTTCCGCGGGACTCCAGAGACAGATGTGTTTCGCCAGCGTACGATTGGGCCTCTACGACAGCGTCAAGACTTTCTACGCTGGACTCATCGACGGTATTACCTGCTAAGACTCTTCAAAGAGTTTGTTTAAAACAAAACAACCATTTTAAAGAATGCATACCGAATTTCGTCGCCCGTGGCGGAGATTCAGCTTGAAATTCCAAAGTTTTTTTGTTTCTTTTTGAGTTTTTGTAATTTTTGTAAAATCATTCACGTCTCATTAACCTTTTTCTTTGATATCACGTCATCAAGAAATATTATTTTTTTAACTTTTGGTTTTTATTTATTTCATACATGAATGATGATTACAATTTTTCAATTTTTTTTACTAAATCCACATTTTGCGTAAAGAGGTAATTTGGAACGTCTTTTTTTGGAAACATCTATATAACAAGAGATTTTGCGCTGAATCTTTGTTACATAGACAGTCAAGATATGTAAATATACATTTTCTTGACTTTCTGGGGCGATACAATTAACAAATTACCCAAATAAAAAGAAAGTAGAAAACTCATTTATATGACGGTGAGTCGCGAATATCCCCGGATAAAATTTTGTGACAAATTTCTTTTATTATTTCCCTTTTGACTAAAACAAACTTTTTAAATACACTGCCAATTTTAAAATAAACAATGTCATAACTTACAAAACTAATTCATTCACTGAATAAACTCTTGTTTCCGACTGCTTCGTTGTATGCAAATCTTCAATAATTATTTAAACAAAAAAAAAAAAAAAAAAAAACAAGCCAATCTACTCCGATTTAAGGAACTTTAATTGACGAGAGTTTTTTGATTATCTTAGGTAGCACTTCGCCGACCGGATCCATCAACATAAGCGTGCGCATCGCCGCGGGCATAACGACCGGCGCGCTCGCCGTGCTGTTGGCGCAGCCCACCGACGTGGTGAAGGTTCGACTTCAGGCCGGTAAAAGCGGCCAGAGTCGCGCGAGATACGCCTCGACCCTGCAGGCCTACCGCAGCATTGCCGTCAACGAGGGAACGAGCGGCCTCTGGAAAGGTACAACACGCCGCGCGCTCGATTTCCCCCGACTCTTATGGCCTTGATTCTATTTTCAAAAATTTTTGCGCCGCTTCGAGGTCGCCGCTTCAATTTATCCCGCTGCAAGCAGCAATGAGAGAGAAAGAGATGATGGAGACTTTTCAGGGAGGCGAGTCCGATGCGCCTCTTTCGAGGCGATAGAAAGCGGGGAGACAAAGAACTCGGAGAAGCGAAAAGAGCCGCGACAAGCCGACGCGGATGAAATTGATTTCAATGAGCTTCCCTGTTGCTAAGTGCAAGAATGACAATAATACGGCCCGCTAAATACGTCAGCGATAAAGATAAATAGTCGAAGTAAGGTCGGATAAGAAACTATTGCAGCGTAAATATAAGGCTCTAAATTTTTTTTAATTACACGCTATATTTCTTAGCTGAAATGACGAAAGGGGCGTCATTTACGTAATACTGAAAAAGTGTAGCGAAATTCAATACTAGTGATAAAAAATGAAAATTATTTCGTCAGCTTGAAATCAAACTTCGTCAAGAATAATATTAATAATAAATTTTTCAATCTTTTCATTTGACATGAGCAGGAATACCATTTAGTCTACAAAATTAGATATGACTGCAAAAGTACATTGGGAGAAGAATCTTAAATGATATAAATAACTTCATAACATATTTAAAAGATTTATTTTTACTTTGCGAAGGCTTTACAATCAACGATGCACGCCAAACTTACGCATTTCCTTAAAGTTTCTGGGTCGAAGAAAATTATTTAAAGAAAAACTTGAGATCCATAAAAAAGCTGATGGAACAGTAATATCGAAATTTGAATTACAATGGCACTGCGGCGCACAATCGATTTGAAACGTCGTACGGCATTTTTTTATTAAACTGTCAACAAAGTATACACCTATATCCCACGACTAGATTGATTAGTCGACCGGCGTTCTCCAGTCAAAATAAACGAGTGCACTTTAACCCACTTAAAAAAAGCGCCGACGTCACCGTACAAGCAAACCGTTTAAGTACATTATTATGGCCGCGCGTTAACATTCAATATTGGCAGATGTAGGTGGAAATTGACAGTTTCCAGTACCGTTACAGTTAATCGTGCCCGGCCGTGTTTTCCCATGGCCGGCACATTTTATATCGGCACCGCAAGCTGACGCATCCGGGCTGCTCTTGTCTACACAATTGACACGCGCCTCGTTTACTGATTGGGCGTGTTTCGCCGGTAATTGAATTACGCTCCCACGGCTATTGACTTTAGTTCGTGGTTTCAGGGATTGATCTAATTCGGGAGCTGAGCGCGGCGTTGCGTACACTTGCGCTAATCGCATGCAAGGTATTTTTCGACGCGGAATATAGATAGGACAGTGTGAGTATTCGATAACGCGACTATGTAACGGGTGATTATGGGAACTTTCTTTTTATCCAGAAAGCCTTTCGAAGTTTTGCAGCTGATCGTGATTGATCGCGGCGATGGAAGAAACAAATACGAGCAAAAAAAGAATTACGTCACGTAATGTAACAAAATAAAAATAACTTATTTAAATTTAAAACTTTAGTAACATGAAAATTTTTTAAAAAACTAAAAAATCACAATATTAAATTACAAAATTTCTCGATTGCAAAAAACATTAACGAATATATGCGCATATAAGTACTGTTATCAAGTTTCAAAGCACACCCCAATTGACAGTTCAAGCTTAAATTTCTTAATTCGTGGAAAATAATAGGGTGCGCAATTCTCCTTCCCTCCTTCCCCTTTTCCGGCTTCCCTCACAGTGCATCTCTCATTTCAAACGAAAAACGTCGACATGATTTCATCTACACACACTTTTCAATAACTTTTGAGCGCAAATTATAATAGCAACAACCTTTCAATATAAAAAAAAGCATTGTTTATATTTGCAGGTACCTTCCCGAACATCTCCCGGAACGCAATCGTGAACGTGGCCGAGATCGTCTGCTACGACGTGATAAAGGAGAAGATCCTGAGCTCGGGGCTCCTGCACGACGGCATCCCGTGCCACCTGACAGCCGCGGTGGCTGCTGGCCTCTGCACGACCCTGGCCGCCAGTCCGGTCGACGTGGTGAAGACGCGCTACATGAACAGCGCGCCCGGCGAATACCGCGGCGCCATGGACGCAGCCATGCGCATGTTCGTCAACGAGGGCCCCATGGCGTTCTACAAGGGCTTCGTGCCCAGCTTCTGCCGCCTCGTCTCCTGGAACATCGTGCTCTGGGTCACTTACGAGCAGATCAAGATCCAGGCTCACAAGATACACCGTTCCGATTAACTGTCGCGGGTCTTATTTTTGCCTCGTTCGATGTAGTCCTTTGCTTTTTTTTCCTTCGGCGTACGGCGAGGAACATTCTATAGAATATATCATGAATCATCGTTTTCTGTATTGTTTTGCGGATTTTGGAACGATATTTGGATGGCGGTGGTTTTTGCGAATTACGATTCCGAATACGATTTGTAACTTCGATTACGAATGCGCGAGCAAGGTGTTCGTTGCAATTGTAAAATTGGTAGGGTATTTGTCATTCTTAAAGTCGACTACGAGTGTTTTTCGTAGGTAAATGATAGAATATTGAGTATTCTAAATAAAAAGACAATATATTTATAATATTTTCGAGGAATATTAAAATGAATACCAAATTTTACAAGTGTAAATGATTGATAAGAAATTGGAACGAATACCTAACGTAAACTTAAAAAATTTTATAAAAATTATTTACAAAATATTATACTTTGTTAAAAAGGCTTAGTTAAAATAAATCCTCATTGGTGTACAAAAATGATTTTAATCAATGAGTCAATTGAAATTGTTGATTTGTGTCTACATTTTTATCATGATAATGTCATTTTTGATTATCACTTTTTATGATTTTTTTCATGTTTAATTTAGTGTGACTATTCATATTCTAACGTTTTTTGCTACGAATATGAAAAGTTATTTGTGCTAATTGTCCTAATTTTTTTTTTTTGATAAGTATTTGTTGTGTCTTTACACTAAATTTGATATTTTATCAATACGAAGTAAATTTTATAAAGTCATGATCATTTTTATAGGTTTCTCTCCGTATAGTACTACATTATAATTTTAGTTTGATTATTTCTTCTTTGTCATTCTATGGAGCTAAAATGGAGAATACTAAAACTATATTTTTATTATAAACGGTGCTTAATAGTTATATAAGTAATGGTAGCGCAATTTTCACAATGTCTGCAATTACTATAAAATATAAATGTTTGAAATAAATAAAAAAAAAAAAAAATATAAATGTTAAATTAGGATAGTGATGTTCTGCGCGCTTTCATTGTTTAAATAGACTACAATAAAACTATCACATCAAATGTTCTGTGGGAAAAGTTCTGTGGATGTTTGCAAAGAGTAGACGGGTATACTTCTATATAATTGTGATTTATATTTGTAACTGAAAACTGTCAGTATATTTATTAGTTCTCTCTTATCATATATTTTACCGATTTCTTAGCATGTTTTTATCTTTTTACTATGAATTTGAATAAAAAGAAAGTGCAGTAAAATATTAATTGATCGTTTTAATCGCCTTTCCTATCCAATAAACTTAGGATTAATTTAATAAATATTTTATTGAGCTACTTAAAATATTTATAAATGTTTTCCACTTATTATCTATCTTGAATATAATACCAGGAGAACAAATATTTAAAATATACCGCGTTTTATATTTCTCAGTAGGTGCCAACGCAAAAATTTAAATTTGAATTTGATGCCGCGAAAATTTATGTTTTTTACTTAATCACTATTACATAACTTTGTGTTCTGATACGTTGTTATACTTAAATTATTAATAAAATATAACTCTTCGTTGCATTTAACGATTAAAAATGTCAAAAGTGTCTAAAAATGATTAATAATAAACTAAATTTAACAAATAAAAATGTTGAAAACGAATATTTATATTACTTTATTACTACACTATTATCAAATTAAAATAAATTTTCTAAAAAAAATTGATTATTATTACAATATGTATAAAAGGACTTACAATGAGAATATCTGGTCACCAGATCATGGGTCTTGCATAAGATTAAAATTGTAGGAAAGTATTCTTTAACACCAAAAAAGGAGACATGCATGTTAACTTTTTGCCTTTGCAACTAAAGAATTAATACATACCCTTTCAAATGCACTTAATTATAAATATGAAAAATTTTTATTCAAAACAAGTGAGATTTTATGTATATGTGTAATCAAACATTTGCAGTGTAACTTGGTGTGACCTTGATAAATGAATATAATGAGCCGATTTCCATATCGATTAACAAATACTTGTCTTTTTTTTGCGCAACATGTGATTCGCAATTAAACACTTACGCATTTCTTAATACTCTTATTTCAATATAAGTATAACATTCCAAAGATTTAACAGTCTTATTGGTTGCGGTTGAAAAGAGTACCTACAGGTTTGACGGCGAGTAAGCATAAATATTGAACTTTTGAGTGCAAAACTCGGTGCAGGAAGTATTTACTTCCTCGCAATGCGGTAGCGAAACAGCTTGCAAAATCGCATTAACGTACACTTGCTCGTACAAAGCAAAGCGCAGGCAGCTCGATCCACCTGCTCGAAACCGGCTGGTCCCCCAACCCAACCCCCGGGCTCTGTTGGCAGCTCTGCGCCTCTCCGCGAGTGCTCCTCTCGGCTCGCGCTCCCCGAGAAAGACGGCGAGTCGCATGTACCTCGCGCAGGCGCAGGTGGGGGAACGGCTCGGCAGGTTCGTTCTCCTGGCGGTGGGCGGCGCTGCTCGTTTGTATTCCCTGGCGCGCTCGCTGTTCTCCGCTACAAGCCGCACAGGGCACACACACGTCTCGGACCCCTCCGCTCGACTCGGACCCTGGCCGTGTGTGTGCGTGCTCGAGCTGCATGCTCCCTCTCGCTTCTCGAAGGAAAGAGAAAGACAGAGCAGCGGCCCGTCTCTCGGCTACAGCCGTGCGACCGCCGTCGTGGACGACACCTCAGAGCTCCAGAGGAGCGCGCCTCCGAATCGAAGCAGGCAGCCCAGGGAGCTCGCCCGCCGACTCTCGCCCCCAGGAGCGAGGACAAGCCCTTCGGAGCAGCAGCGGTGCGCGGAAGCCACCGCGGACGCCAAGCTCGGAGAGCGAGTGGAACACAGCGGCGTACGCCCTGCAGTCAGTTCCAGTGCGCGCAGTGCAGCTGTGTGTGTATACGTGTACGTCCGGGAGTGTGAGTGCGCCGTAAGGTTATGTCGCACCAAGTGCCAAGCGTCGCCGGAGACGGTCCTACCTGGGAGGGCAGCGCTACCTTGCCAGGCGTCTCGGCGATGCAGCACTCGCCGTCCCCGCGAATCTAAGCCAACCGGAGCCGGAGGAGGAGGAGGAGGAAGGATACGTCAGCCAGGGAACAGGAGGTACCGAACGTGAGTATCGCGAAGGCAGGATGCGCGAGCCTCCGAGTGGACATAATACCCTCCCCGGAGACCGGCGGCGCGAGCCCAGTGTTTTTCCCCCTGCTCTCTCTTTCATTCATCGCGCCAGGCCTTTTCTCCCGCGCGGGCAAACACACCTGGAATGGCGAATGCACGGGCGCCAAGCAGGACACACGGCGCCGCTGCCTTTTTCGGCTGGGAGTCTTGTTCGCCTGCTGCACTCGCGGGCGCCATGACGTGCATTGCGCGCCAGCTTAAAATGCAAGCCAGGATAGACAGCAGCAGCGAGGAGGAGGACTCGCTGCGGTTACCGCGGATTCTTTCCGCCTCCGACTGCTCTCCTCGCCTCTCGCGCTCGCCGCTGCTTTTTATCCCAGCCGCGGTGTGCTCTCCCTTTTCCTCTGCTCTCTGTTTTCGCCGCGACGACTGCGCTCCCGAGCCGAGAGATCGGCAGGTATGCAATGTGACGAGTGTATTTTTAGACGCGTCATCGTTTAATGAAGCCGTCGCAGGTGGAATGCAGCAGGATGCCTCTCCGCCGAGAGGTGTTTTCGGGGCCTGCGGAGATCCGATTTGTAATTTGGAGGTCAGGATGAGTAGGATGGATCTCGATTTTCCTTCGCCGAGAGTGGCTCGCGGCTCGTAGACAGTCGGGGCCGGAATGGAAATTGGAACTTTCCTGGAGAAATTACGTCTCTGCTCTCCCCGGAGTGGATTGTAATTCACTTTGCTCGTGAGATGAACTCTCGCCGGAGAGGTTGATCATCATTTCCGAGTGCGCGCAAGAGAGCGCGGTTATTTTCAGGACGCGATGAAATAAATTATGGGAAACGAGTTTCGCGATTTTTGCCGGCTATTCAGCCAGTGATAATTCAATCATAGGAGACTTTTTTTCCCCTCCTCCCCCCGACTCTGCCGTGTGTGTCGCTGGCTGCTTGTGCAATGGGAGAAAATCTTCTGCGGTTACATCACGAATTCTTGTGCGTTTCTGTTGTAAAAACACGCCTGTATGATTGATAAGCTGCACAGTTGCGCGCGCTCTATGTAAATATAATGCCCGCACGTTTAGGTGCACGAGAACAGTGTTTATTTTGTTTTGAAAGGTACGGCAACTGTTACTGCTGGTAAATGCTGGAGAAATTAATGCACTTTGAAGATTCTGTCTGCTACTTGATCGAAATTCATTTATTTATTGTCGACAATTTGAAATTTACTTAGCGAGCTCGTCGAATCGGCTGAAAAGTCGCTTATTCAAGTTCTAATACCAGATTTTATAGCTCAAGCTTTTATAGATGAATCTTTTTCTCAGATTCGCTTCAGAAGAGCAGAATGAATCAAGTACAGTTTTTTACGTATTAATGTTTTTTTAGTTGAAAATGATGACTAATATTAAGTGGAAGCATGCGCGATACCTTCATCGCTAATGCGGATGAAGAAGAAGGTACTCATGCATAACTAGATTGCTCGCAGCTCCAGAAATCTCGTGCACTCTAACGGTTTTTCCTTAAATCAATTATTTCGAGCTTTGTGCAATGATTGTCCCATTAAAACCTTATTGAAATTCTATAGCCTGAACGTGAATTATAGAGGGATTAAGCCAGTTTGAAGATTATCTTCTTAATCGTAATTATTCTCAGACTATACGCCGATTTCATAAAAAAAACCTTGGCGTTTCTATACACCGGCCTTTTCTTTCAAGCTTTTATTGCTTGACGGCGCAGATAAAAAAAACGGTATGTTTGAGCGTTTAAGACTAACCCATTTTCAATTTAACACTTTTTTCTACAGATGGCAAGGTAACGGAAAGAATTGAATAATAATTGGAAGCCCATTGAATGCACTCACTTTGTTTGATTTGCAAGAAAGACCATGCGGAAATGCTAACACGGCAAAACCGTACTCGTTCCTTCAGAGAAAAGCTGTTTCTTGTTAAAACGAGAAACAGTCATTTATCGCGCGCCCCACCTTTTAGAGCATTAGTTACTCTTTGATAATGCGCGGCACTTAAAACTACCTGTATACTTCTCTCGGTTAAATCTATTTTTAACCGTACTACCTACATGTGATTCATTCCAAGAAAGTTTAAACGGCATACAAATTATGGAAAGGTAAAATATAAATATAATGCAGGCTGAAGTGAGTCTTTAATTAAGGCGGAGAAATTATTTATCGTATTTTGCTTTTCATTTTCTTTCAAGGGATAATGTATTTTAATTTAAGGAGAATGAGATTTCCGAAAGGGAATATGGTTAAAAAACATCAAAAGAAATGTCGAAAGTTCGTTATTTGAGAAATTCGTGTGTGATGTAGTATTAAAGAATATGAATATGTATTCCGCATTGTTGAAATTAAATTCTTCATTACTCAAAATGAGAAAAACACTTTGTTTTATGAGTTGAAAGAGTCCAGATTGCGTTTTAAATGTTCCGTTGCTTAATACTTTCATGGATCCACACAAAAGTACTTTTATTTTTAATTTTATTTTCACCGATTTTTTTATTTTAAACGAATACTTTCATTTTCAGAATTTTATGAATCATAATTTTCTTATTATACCTTAAAAATACTTTTACAGCTTTATCAATCTTCACTATAAGTAACTGTTTTCAGAAGAATATAAAACTAAGTTATAAAAGCTTTTTAAATTTTACTTTATAAGGTACTTTTTTTAAACATATTTGTCATTTACATATTATTAGGAAAATGTAATATATTTGACTAAGTTTATCAAAAAAAATAACTGCTTATTCTTTCAAAACATCTATGCACCCAAGAAGACTTCTTTATGCCGTGAAAAATATAAGTTGATGAGTTTAAAGTATACGACTCCATTTTTTAAGTACAAGAAAAAGGCTAAACGCTTCTAAGCGTCCTATTTTGGTGAACTTTTTCTTTCATTAAATGCCTCTAATTGAAAATATAGATGTCTTACATGTATCTAACAGTAAAATTATCCTGCAAAGAATCTTCACACCCGACAATTAATTTTTTCCACAGTAAGAAGTCCAGGTCCGCATTCACAGACGAACCCCTCAGATTTGAAATTCCTCTGAAAACGCATTAAGTCTTCCTCTCCGAAGAATGCAAAAGTAGGTCTTGCATAGTTTCCCTCCCAAAGATTTGCAAATTAATTGAATTCTCGAGCCTTATAACTCAGCGCCCAAAGGTCAGCGGTCTTTTCAACGAAGCGACTTCAAGAAAGCCAAGATTAATTATCGACTCTCGGCATATGGTCGTCTCGCCCGGATCCGAATTTTCGTCGCCGGAATGCG
The DNA here is from genome assembly GCA_035582935.1 of Ormyrus thymus. NCBI lineage: Eukaryota > Metazoa > Arthropoda > Insecta > Hymenoptera > Ormyridae > Ormyrus > Ormyrus thymus. Next base: position 1,992,221 of record JAWWEM010000054.1, on the reverse strand, counting down.
TCGGAGGGAGTGACGATTAGCGGTTATGCGCACACGTGTGGACGGCTTTCTTTCCTGCCGGAGAGATCCTCTCTTTCTCCTCCGAGGCCGATTCGACCCTTTCGCGGATAAACATAGCCAAAGTGCGTCGTCGTCGTCGTCGTCGTCTTCGTCGGGCGCCTCGACAAGGTTTTATATTTAGCGGGCGCCCGCAGCATGGGAGAGTGCACTTTCGACCGCGCGACCGCAGACTTTTCGCCGAGGCCCGATCGAAGCTGCTCGCTGCTGCTGCTGCCTGGGATTCTTGGGAGAGAAAGGAAGGCGGGTAAAAATTTTGGGGCTAAAATTGCACTCGGGCGAAATAGCGGCTGTCGTCCCTAAGCTCGATCTCGTCGGGGAAATTTAACGCTGGGCGAAGTCCGCGCGGTTTTCAGCGTCTTTGCCGGCCGGAGGCTTGTTTTGTTCTTTGGGTTTTATGAAGGGAAACCGTATCTCTCGCGTAGGATGAATGAACTCGCTGCGGGTTTAAGTGTGTCGATGAAATCCCGGATTATCGTTTGGCGCGAATGAGCTTTCAACGTCAATGTTTTCATTCGCTTCTGTAAAGCTCCGCACGTTGAAATCAGTTTTTTTAAATCAACTTTCTTATGTTAAAAGTTTGCAAATTTTTTATAATTTAATTATATTTCGTAGTAAGTATACATTTTTCCTGCACTTTAATTAAGTTGTTGTAGACGATTGACAATGTATCTCCTAAATCAATCCAGATACCATCAAAATATTCATGCCAATGTTAATTTATGTTAAAAAGGACTATTTTCCATGATATTGAAATGCATTTTTAGTCCATTGTTCTTTTGCAACTACATTTATTTCACTCTATTTAAGAACTATGTGATTTGTTTCAGTTACTTTTATCGGAGAACAAGTTATCTTATTCAAGTGACTTTATCAATTGTATCAAACAGGTGTGATGGTTTACTTTTGGCGTGTCTGGGTGATTTATCACTGTTTTAGATTTTATCGATAACGATAATAGTATTAATAGAAGCATTCACACCTTTGATCTTGAACTGACCCACAAGGAGAGAAAGCGATTAACAAAATGCTTAGCATTATAATCATTGATCTACGATTATTCATTCAATGAAGACAAAACAAATTAGACTCGTTTTTGTAGCAGAATAGTTTTCTCCGTAGATTAAATTTAAAAACTATAATTTACTTTTAAATTAAACAATTATTTAAATTAAATATTACCTGCAATACATATTTTCAATAAATTATGCTAAAATATCTGTAATGTGTAAACGAAGTGTCATCATTACGGCCTGAATTAGCACAAACTTTTAATAATAGATTCTACTTAGCTTATCGCGTGCGGTAAAATATCATCAAATGAAAGTCCGATTTAACGACTGTTTGTACAGATTCGATATAATAAATCATTAAGAAGAAGGAGGCCTCAGGAAAAGAGGCAGGGCTTTTTACTCGTCCGGAAGTTGAAGCCGAGACCTTCCGTTTTCGCGACGGATGCTCTTCCCACTAGTGAACTAACGATGCCTATGCGATTCTTTTCTTTGAGTCGTCCTCATATCGTCACGATGACGCGTGTAATTTAGACGCCCCATACGATATGCACGTCACGCGTCGCAGTATCTATAAGCTGTATGCAGTACTCTGCAATATTTAACGTGGCACCGGATGTTGGAGAAAACCTGTAATTTTTTTGTCATTAGCAAAAAAAAGATTTAAATGTATATTGTATCAACTAATCATTTTTGTTACGAAAGAAAAAATTTCGCATCGATCAAATTTTGTAAAAAGATTCTATCTTGAAACTTTTCATATTTATTGTGTAACGATATAAAGTAGTTTTAAATATTGAGATAATAATTTAGTTTGGAGTCCGTCGACCATTTTGAGCTAAATGTATTAACGAAAGAAGTGTGCAGTAGTAACCTGATATTTGAAGTGAAACTCTGTTTTCGAAAATGCATCAACAAGTTGATGTAATTTTTAAGTAAAGCCTATCAATTTCAGGAGACATTTGAAACGTGAATAAGTTACTGAGATGTCGCTACAAAAATTAATATCTTCATTTATTTAGCCCAAAAATATTGAGCACTTAAATTACAAGATTTAAGCAAAAAAGTGATACTTCATATATGAGAATAATTGTTTCAAAGAAAATTCATTTCTCCCTAAAAGCACATCAAGGCAATAGTGTAGAGAATTACGTAACCATTACATATTACAAATAAGGAATCTACAACAGCCTTAAGCCAATTTAGACTGCTTTTCGTATAAGGATGGTTTCCTTGAACTTTCTGATTCTTGAAACGCTGATTGAACTTATCTTCATTTACTTAATTTTACGAAGAGAAAGGGAAACATAAAAGAACTGAATATAAAAAAAACTTTGGCGAAAGCAAATTATTAATTTGAAACTTTCAAAATAATAATTGAGTCATTATTTCCCACAAATGGATAAAAACTTAATTAGCCAGATTTTTATATCAAAAATAAGAAGCTGGTCTTCGTGAGATTTTCAGAAAAGTAAATGCTTCATATTACTGTAAAATTGACAAATGTTATCATTATTTTAATCAGTATACAAAAAGTAAAATAGTACATGTAACTTTTAACCATGTAAAATATTACTTACTCAGCAGAATTGTTTTAGATGAAATTTTGTTCAAACGTGTTTTTGACTTACTGTCTAATTAATATAAATCCGCAAGATTATTTGTTGCTGCTAATAAATGTTTCCAAAACTTGTCACCGGTGCTAAGCAAGCTCACAACTTTTCTATCTAGAATCGATCTTTCAAGCGAAATCCGTGACCACGAATGGTGAAAATTCTTTTTCCAATTGCAGATGTCAAAGCTGCATACTTTTTTAAAAATTACACGTTGCAGCTGACACACTATCAAGCGCTATTTATAGTCAAACCTACGGCTCACTAATTACCGAAGCTACAAATTCTAACCGTACTGGGAACAAAGATGGTATACTAAGAATGTATAATTGCACTTTCCAGGACTACAATTGAAGTAAATTATGTCGCAATTTCGTTCCTGTACGACCAAATGAGATACTGCCGGTAGATTATCGTAGTTTAAACGTACTTTGCATCTGCTCAGCTTTACTAATATGCAATTTCCGAGTTTAAAAATTTCTTCCTATACACCTTTTGTCCTTAATCTTTGAAGGAAAACAAATTAGTATTACAAAACAATGAAAGTCCCGACTTCATTTATCAAAAGCATCAGAGAAAATATCACAATTGAAGGCCAAAATGCATTCTTAGTAAATAAAATTTATAGACTATACTATTATAAAGCATTATTTATAGACGAAAAGGATAGTTTATACTGGCGACGTTAATGAGAAAAATATGTTAATATTCAGAAGAAAAATCTTTGTTATCCAGGAGGCAACATCATCTTTGCAGACAAGGCTAATGCATTATAACAGCATTCGTACTTTCTACTTTACAAACTCTAAAATTTGGTGACATCTTATGGATTTTACGATTTTCACATAAGTCAACTTTCTAACTTGTAGGTGTGAAAAGCTCAGCACCGTGAGAAGTCCTACAATTATATGCGCGATGACAACATATACATGCCAATCATGCGTAGAAGGAAATTCTTAGCATCAATTTGTGTAATACTTTTCATTATAATCAAAATGAACAGTGCATTATGATGCGACTTCATTTCATTATTTAGACATCAAATCATTATTTGGAAATACGACGAATGGCTTGATATTAATAAACACATGCTAAATTTTTGTAAAGTATTAATGTGCATTTTTCAAAACAAAAACAAAATGTTCGTCCAAAACAGAAAGAATATATATTCGTCCTTTCAAGAAGAATTATTATAGTTCTATGATTCTGTGATCACGTAAGATGATCACACGAAACGCTAAATTCACTTTTTTCGTCCTCACGGAACATACACTTGTATCAGCTTATGTACGACCTTCGTAATTCCTATGCGCGAATCGCATATTAATTAACTAGTTGCAAAAAAGTTGTTTTATAAACCAGCGGTTTAATAATACAAGTCTAGCCATTGAGCACACCAGGGCAATTCCTCAATAACCAAAGTAAATAATATCTCCGTGCGCAATTTGCATAATTGTTAATCACATAAATAGCCAGCCAACCATTGCATCTATTAAAATTCACTCTCGCCAAAGTAATCATCGAAACGTATTACCCTAACCGGAAGTGCCCGATACGGCCTCGAGCTTCCTTTCTCCGTCGCCGCCGCCGAAAAGATTGCCGATCGTCGATGGGGTTCAAGTGCAAACTGGAACTCTCGCCGTGACCATTTTCAATTTCAGATCGGCGGACCTACATAAAGCGCCGAGCCGAGTCGAGGCAGACCACATTTACGGAAAAGAGACGTCGGCAAAACGAAACGAGGCCTACTGTGCCCCTTCGCTCGAATACACACCGATAATCCTGGAAGCCCCGCGAAGACATTGCCGAGTGCTCGAGTTCGGGCCCCGGAAGCTGTAGAAACGACAAAATGAGAAGCGCATTGTTTTTTCAGAGCAAGCGCGCGTTTCGTATTTGCCTTCTTTCGCGTGCCTCCGTCTTTCGTCGATCGCTTGGCTCGCCGCGTCCACCCACGTGCGTTCCCTTTTCTTTTTTTCGCCCGTGCAGCAGCCGCCGGCGCTGCTGCGGCTGCTTTTCCCTGCGTAACGGTCTCTCTTCCCATGAGGAAGGCTCCGACTCTCTTTCACCCGCGGCGGTACAAAAAGCGAGAGAAAAGGAAACGAGTTCGGTGTCGTCTCTTCTCCGGAGCGGCTCTCTCGGAGTGAAATAGCGCACCCGATTTGGCCGTTTCGTTGCCACACTCGATTACGCCGCGGATTATGTACCAGGCTGCACGCGGCCTTTCCTTTTTCTTCGTAGTCTTATTTTTTTTTCGAGCGCGCAGAGAGAGAGAGAGAGAGAGGCGCTCGGGCTGGCACAGGTGTTCAAGGTTAGGGGAATGCGATAAGCGCAGGAGAGGCTAAATGAAGCGTCGCGCGGCGGACGCCGGAGATTCTTGCCTCTTCTTTTTCCTGCCGAGCGCGCTTAGATGCCGACGGTGTGCGCGATTGAGACACGCTAAAAATGCGTCACCAAGTGTGACTCTCATGCTGAATAACTTTATGGCCGGCCGCGCAGACAAGAAGACTGTCGGTTATAGAGTAGAGATTTTTTTTTAGATTCAAGTCCACTTTTGGCTTTCATCCGTTGCAGAATAAGAAAATTGGACTGTCTTTTGAATAATTAGAGGCTTAGATTAATAAGAAACGTCTATTTTACAGTTTTTTAATATGTATTTTGATTATTTAAATTAATTTTTTTTTCTAATTTTTATTGATACTAACAATAAAAAATCTTTTCGGATAATTTACAAGTTGTTTGACTGACAATGTTAACATTTCCACTTTGTGAACTGATTGCCATATTACGTACGCTTCTTATTTTTGATAAACTTATGTGAAGAATCATTGTTATTATACACATTTAAAAAATTGATGCTATTAACACAACAAACATTTTTTACAAAACACAAACACAAGTTGTATCGTAAGATTTTTAATCTTTAGGGAAAGCTGCTTTGCTAAAAATTGCGTCAATTCAACGGATTTTTGGTAATCATTGGTATGCTGGACCGGGCAGGAATAGACTCACGTGCCCCGCATGCCAAAATCACACAATCTCATGAATGATTTTATCGAACTTTGAATTTTAATTAAAATTAACCACGCCATATTCCAAGTCCATTGCTACTCTTAAACCTGATCTGAAAGATTCATTTCATTAGATAGAATGCAAAGCTAATTTTCTTATCTTTGTAAGACGCCTAAACCGTTATTATTTAGTTAATTTACGCATTTCTTTATTGGATTTTATTTCGTTTATACAATAGAAAATATTTCTTTATAGTTCATTTTATTTGACTTTAAACGATCGATTAAACAAACATGTAAATCATGGAAATAAAGCTGTAATTGTGAAAATTAATACTTATTAACCTTTACGGATTTTATTCAAGTTCGCATTATTCATATGTGCAAAACCTTAAACGATGTGAAAGATAAACTTGAAAAAGTGTTAATCTTTCAGTAAAAATTGTGTACGAAGCAATGAATTAGCAAAAAATTGTTATGTTAAATTACTATATATAGCAAGTAATAAAACAGAACGCGCATTTACATTCTCTATTCAAAACACTGTCACTTTAACTGTAATGATGAAACAAACCGTACAAGTTAACTGTTGTGTATTTGTGTATTACTTATGCAAGTTTTATGAACCCAAGTTCCTGTACTTGTGAATTGTGTGTTAATTAATACAAAAGTCTCAAATATATATTGATAATAAGACTAGAAGCCACTAATTAAAAGTGTAATATTATGCAAGATAGTAAAATTAGGATAATGTAATAAGTAGTGCAGAAATAAAATTAACGCAAAATTTATGCCCGTTAAATTAATTGCATAATTTTATATTTCAAAACGTTGAAAGAAATTTTGTAATCGCGAAATATATATCCTGAACGCCTTTAACTCATTAAGTTATTTTTTAAAATTGGAAATTGTATATTTTTTAATTCCAATTCTTGATGATTCATAATTTATGATTGTAGTAGCATTACAGACCTGAAAAACGACTATTAAAAATCTGAAAGTTCTAATAAATTTAATTGCATTTCTTATCAATCATGTGTCTGCCTTAGGATTTGCAATAATATGCGATTACCGCATGCATCGTTAAATAAAATTGCAGTGTTTAACACTGTATTTAGAAACTTTATTATACATTTTAAGATAAGAAGAAAGTAAGATTTATACGAAAGACGAAAATATTAATTATCGGCAATTTTCAAGGCCAAGGCAATATTTTTCAGACTGTCATATCGTCTGGTCTCGCAGAAGCCGTAAAAAAGCGGTAATCACCGCACAGCTCGTGCGGTAAAAGTCATCCTCGAACGAAAATTGCACGCGAAAAGCTGACAAATCATTTACTATACTTTATCTGGGTGCGATTCGTCGCGAAAGGGGGAAGCCTCCTACATTTGCTTTTACCGCGAATCCTTACGTAAATTCTGTTTTACGGACTCTCGCAGGCGTACGAGTCGATTGTCGTTATGACAACAGACGCACATCAAAACTCACCTCCTCCCCGGCGAACAATCTCACATAATCGCTCGGCGTCGGGCCCTGATTCAATTTCTCAAAAGGCGAGTCCGCGCTCTCGCAACGCATTACACTCCACATCCGCGTGCTCAGCTAAGAACTCGCCGATTCCCGGGGTAATTGCACTCGAAGCTGACGCGCCGGGGTAGCAATTTGCCTTATACGTGCAGGGGGGGAGGGGTTGCCGTTTCTCCCGAGTTATAAGCGTGTAAAAAGCCCGTAAAGCCGGCGCAAGCCCGATAATTCGATACATCCGCCATATGGACAGCTGACGCGAGCGGCGCCGTGGGGGAGCGGAAGAAAAACTCGCGCGCTGCGCCGCCTCGGAACCTTGCAGATTCGCTGGGTTTGCTCGCCGCGGCGACACGCCGCGCAAACGCGCTCTCCTTTCCTCCGTTTTCTTTGCGCGCGCTGCGCGTCTTTTCTCATTTTTCCCCGACACCGTTCTTTTTCCCTGCGCACACCGTAAGCTGTGCTCTCGCTTTAGACTTGGAGATTAGGTGTCAGCGCTCACAATGGCTGAATTTTAATATAGCACTGCGCCGTACTCGTTGTTTTATTCCTTTGAGGGCTTTTCTTTACAGATTTTTAGATTAAGTTTCTTGATAGCACGAGGACACATTAATCTTGGGAGGAAACGCTTAATGTGCGAGGTGACAAGTCTATCGATTTATTCGCCTTTTTAAGCCACGTTATTGATACTTTTTGTGGGTAAGATGAGAAGGCTGATTGCGAACTTTCGTATAAAAAGCGCTGTAGAATGTAGTCAAAATTTAACCTCAAAATTTGATCGCCTCGCTGTAAACAAGAGGAAGGTTAAACTTTTACGAATTTCGTGAGAAAGTTTAGAAAAGTTTGAAACACGAAAGTAGGCTGCTGTTTATATAGCACTTTGTAGTTTATAAAAAAGTGTTTAAATAGATTTTTATCGAAAACGCTAATTGGTTTCAAATAAAAGTATTGAACAAAACATTAATTTTCCACTTTTAATTATTTTAATATAAAAGTATAATATTTTATTATTATACTTACGAAATTGATAATAGGTACATGAATATTTTATGATCGAAAATGTAAAGAGAGCTTATTAATAATTAGCTGCCGACAAACGTTCTAAGGTAATTTTGCTTTTCTGTTATTTAGCGTGTGAAAAGGTAAGATAGGAATGAACAAGCGATCCCGTTAAGCATTCAAGAGAAAAAATTATCACTAACATATTATATGTGACTGGTATACTTCACTGGATATTATACTTTTAGCAATTTATAAATTCAGAAGAAACTTTAATACACCTTATTATTATTCAAGAATTATATATCGCAGGAACTGTATGGATCGCATGATGAATTTATAATGCATTCGAGTACTCACTTGTAAAGAAATTGAAAAGTATTTAAATATAAACAGGTAAAAGCTATAAATACGATGTAAAACATTTTGCTTCGTTTAATTAGAGATTTCACAAAAAAGGTTTCAACATCAAAAGTGAATTCAAGACCAATTTACCTTTGCAACAAGCTTGGATGTTTCCACTGAAAGTGGAAGTGTGCATTTAGCTTAAAAGGGCTGTCAGAGTAAGGATCAATGCATTACTCACCCTCTAGTGGTGTTTAAAATTACGTTTCTAGGTAGTATTTTCCTTATATTATTTTGAAACTAAATAACTCGGAAACCTATTTTTAACGGTGTTATTTCAATGTTTCGAAGCAAATGGTTCCATGAACGTTCGTTTAGAAATAGGACATCTTTGCTAAATCGGTGCATATAGTTGATATTTTATTTTATAAATTTAAGAAAGCAAATCACTTCTCCAGTCCTTTCTTTTCAAGGCACGAATTCAGTTAACGGGGAATATTACGAAGCGTTGTTTATTACATTTATGATTTAATAGGATTTTAATTAGCTTTTGTTTGCACAAACTATGCCTCATGAATAATTTATAAAGAGAGTGTGGTACGCAGCGATCGCAACAATTAATACGAGATATGTTCCGAAATTGTTTTAATTTACAATTCAAAATTTTTCGCAGCTTTACTTCTAAATATTAGACTCCAATTACTATACTCTCGCTACAAATAGCACGCAAAAGATACTTGGTAAGATGCGATTAAATTCCACTATCTGCGCGCAACCGACTCAGCTCACATTTCTTATTTATCTGCGAATTGCGAAACAATGAAGGGTATCATAAAAAAACGAAAAAAAGTCGAATATTCCTAAGTCCGGAATGCAAACAATTCCATATTATCTCGGCTCGGTCTCCGCAGTCGTTTCTTTCCCAGCCGCCCACCAGTTTCCCTATAGAAAAGCAGGCCTGCACGTGAGCGAGCTGCTATGATAACACACACGCAGAGCTCCAAGGCATTGTCCCCGTTGCAGGTAACCCGGCAGGTTGTAATTAGATAGCTGCATTGCCGCCAATGAGTCACTTGTGGATGCACGGCGTCGCTCGCATTTCTCCTCGTTCCTCCGCTTTTTTTCTTGTCTCTCCGTCTCTCTCTCTCCGCTATCTCTCCGCCTACGAATTCAGGCGCGTTTGTACGGAGCCGTGCAGACAGGTGGTACGCGCCGAGTTATTTACTCGATTTCACAAGTGCGCGGGAGAGTCTCTCGAGAGATTGGGTAGAGCGCTTCGTTTCTTCTTGACACGAAAGTGTTTAAAAGGAGAGCGACGCACAGGCAACCAGCGGCTTTCGTAACGCCGGACGACGGCGCATTCCGGTTCGGGAGGTTTTTGCAGTCTTCGATGATGACGGTCGACCGCAGAGGAAAAATTCCGGCGAAACTACCGGGCACAGCTACTGATACCGCAGCGTAGGCTTGCGCACGCGAAGCCCCGATGACTTTTAAGGGTAGGGTACAGTCACAAAAAAGAATTCTGTATTTAATAATATAAATTTACAAAAATGTAACTATGTTTGAGTTACATAAAAGTAGAGAAAGGAAAAAATTTTCAGCCTATTACCATCAAATTTGAAAGAGTTTTACCTTAAAAAGTAATAAAAAAAGATGCTTATTCGAAATGTCTCTTACGGGGCAAA